>VXBZ01002398.1:58391-106710 GCA_013399135.1 Heliornis fulica
GTAGTCAGTGGTTTTTAGTTTTCAATCTTTCTTTCAAGGCATCTATGGATTATTTATTGAAGAAATACACACAAAAAAAGTAATTTTGAAAAATGAGTGTATTGTAAGCACATGTATTTGTTTTTATGGGCATTGAAAAACTGACAGAAGCTGAAACCCATTAGTACTATTGCTTTCCCTCAGACAAAACATTTTTGCAAAAAATAAGTTCAGTAAGTTATCAAAAAATGTAAATATGCAGATTCCTTATTCTTGAGAGGAAACCAAGGTTTTAGTTGAACACCAAGAGGTTATTAATGGTTTGGATACTGAGACAGGGATATAGAGGCCATAAAATCATCGAGCTGTGGGCTAGTAAACATAAAACATGCCTTGTTCCAATGCTGTAATGCTCTTCTACAAAACAGGAAAGTCACTGAAGTGAAATGAATGTTAAGTTCCAACAGAAAGATCTAGACAACAGCAGCTCTAAAGACAATGTGACATTATGCAGAGAACATGGGACAGAAATGCTGCCTTCAATGCAAATTCAATTATAATTTTTCTGCCTGTCATACTTCACTTTTCGATATTTTTGGATATTGGAAATAAATCAATTTACACCCTAAATTTACTGCTACCCAATGTACGCTCTTTTTATCATTTAGACACTATAGTGAGATACATAAATTACCATGGTTGAAGTTATGAGATGAGCTCAATTGACAGAGACATATCCCTCTCCTATGGACTGGTACAAACAATTTTTAGCAGTATGATAGGAGAGGTAGTGGTAGATGAGGTGGTTCTCATCCTGCTATAGCATGCATATTTTCTCCCGAAAAAGCTTCATATTTTCTTCACCTAGACTATAACTCAATGAATTAGTGCTGTGTGTTTACTTGAATGGGTCCAATGGAAATAGTGTAACCATTTCTATGTGTAAACCTGACCATTTCCTGGCAGAGTTAAGATTAATGAGTTCCATTTTTAGAAGGGGTATTAGTCATTTAGAATGCTACCTCTTTAAAAATGAAAGCAGCAAAGCCTTTCTTTGTACCTTCATTTCCACCCTATGAATTAATCATAAAGCATTATCAATACAAATGCTCTCAATGCTTTGCTAGTTTAGATACAATCTCAATATCCATCATTACATTCAGTTATCAAGAAATTACTTCTGAATCACAGCTGTATTCCACCTACAAAAATGGGCAAGAACTCCACAGACTATGACTTCATAATCCTAGGTATTTCATAACAAGAAATAATATTCTTTTGGTCCTTTGTTCATAAGGTTATTAGAGGTTGATGATTTTAATGAGTAGCTGATGTCACAAATGCATTTAATTTTGATAGGGCATGCATCTTGCTCTTGCACTACTTGTATGTTACATTTTTTTCTGCAGAATTCTAGTGATATAACATTCTTACAGGTGCTGAGTAGGAAGATTATGGTGGGGGAAGCAGTAGATCCTTTCTGTGAAGCACAAAGGGTTTTGAGTCTGTTTGACAGTTGTAGGGTCTTACAGTCAGGTTGTCTCCAGAAGGGATCTCATTTCATTTTCAGTACTGCTCCTTCTTAATGGTAGTACCTGCTAAAGAGCAGTGTTTCAGTGGCTGACTATGGGTTTGACGGATGGACCACTCGGTGGATAAGGAACTGGCTGAATGGCCGCACTCAGAGAGTGGTGGTCAACGGCTCAATGTCCAAATGGAGACTGGTCACGAGTGGCGTCCCTCAGGGGTCTGTGCTGGGCCCGGTCCTATCCAACATCTTTGTCGGTGACATGGACAGTGGGATGGAGTGCACCCTCAGCAAGTTTGCCGACAACACCAAACTGTGTGGTGCTGTCGACACGCTGGAGGGGAGGGATGCCATCCAGAGGGACCTTGCCAGGCTGGAGAGGTGGGCCCTTGCCAACCTCATGAGATTCAACCAGGCCAAGTGCAAGGTCCTGCATCTGGATCGGGGCAATCCCAGGCACAACTACAGACTGGGCGGAGAGTGGCTGCAGAGCAGCCCTGAGAAGGTCTTGGGAGTACTGGTGGATGAGAGGCTCAACATGAGCCGACAATGTGCTCTTGTGGCCCAGAAAGCCAACCGCATCCTGGGCTGCATCAAGAGAAGCGTGGCCAGCAGGTCGAGGGAGGGGATTCTCCCCCTCTACTCTGCCCTCGTGAGACCTCCCCTGGAGTACTGTGTCCAGTTCTGGAAGCCCCAACATAAGAAGGACATGACTAGTTGGAGAGGGTCCAGAGGGGGGCCACAAAGATAATAAAGGGGCTGGAGCACCTCTCCTACGAGGACAGGCTGAGAGAGTTGGGGCTGTTCAGCCTGGAGAAGAGGANCCAGGTTGGATGAGGCCCTGAGCAACATGATCTAGTTGGGGGTGTCCCTGCTTCTTGCAGGGGGTTGGACTAGATGACCTCTGGGAGTCCCTTCCAACTCTAATTCTATGATTCTATGATTCTATGATTCTATGATTCTATGATTCTATGACTGCGGGTATGATCCAAATCCAGTGAACTCAACGGCTCTTCCAAAGGTAGGAAACATTGATTATCAGCAGTTTTGTTCAACTACTAACAGGCACAGAAAGTCCTTTTTATTTTGCAGTTAAAGAATCTCCTTTAAAAAATACAGAAAAACTAAAGCCAAGCTCTATTTGATTAAAGAAAAAAGCACACAGTATTATTTTCACAGCTGGATGCCTAATACAAACTGAAAATCTGAAAACAAATGAAATATGAAAAAAAAAAATTAAGGGTACCTTTTTGCTTACATGGTTATTCAAGCCAGGTTTCTTTGCCTAATGATTACAGTTAAACTTTTGCACTTATACTCTCACATGAATTTAGTATGCTTAGAAAATTTACCATGGCAATTTGTTGCCTCCAGTTTCAAATTATTTGTTGGAAAGATGACAGTCAAACTCAATGCACTAGAGTTAGTTCTTGCTCTATTCCCTTGTACAAGAGGTATAAAATGTGCTCAACACACCCCTTTCAAACACTGAGAAGTAAGCAAGCCAATTACCAAGTCATGTACAACTGTCACATATTAGAGGTTTTTAAGATAAGAGAGACTTGTTTCAATAAGGGGACATTATAGGAAGTTACAGACTCATTCCTTTATATATATAAAGTTTCACCAGCTAGAAAGTGCACGCTGCCTGTAATAAACCTGAAAGACAACTCCTAATTCATTGCTTGGATCTACCTCTTTATCCAAAAGTTCAGAAATATATACAGGAAAATATGGTTTAATCATCGTAAGACATAAGACAAAACTGATGCAGAATGATAGAAATCTTTATCTGCATCTGGCATTGAACCTGGAGAAGACATTTATATCCTTTTATATTCTGGTTTGGCTGTTTCTAGTAAAGCAACACTTAATTCATGTGATTACAGTGAAGACTGATGAATACAAGGCACTTGGAAGTCCTTAAAGACATCACATAAATGTTATTCAACAGCACTTGAATTACTGTAATTAAGTCAGTATTCACAAGTCATAAAGACTTGACTGCTGTCAGTTACGATCAATCTGCTATGAAAAAATAAAATAATTCAGATAAGCAGAAAGAGAAAAAACAGTAAAACCATTATGAAAAATACTTCTAAAACTGAGCATTAGTTATTTTATTACAAAACTTAAGAATGGCAACACTACTTGACTTTCTTCACTGAGAATTACTGAAGATAGAGCTAATCTCTGAAACTTACTCCTCTTGAGTATCTTTTATCATCACAAAAAGTACCCTTTCTAGCTGATTCCTTGCAGCAATATCTGCAAAGGCACCAAAGAAACAACCAGCAGTGGAAGCAGAATCAAATATTTGGACTCATTCCTCATTTTAGGAAAGAAGGGTGAGAAAACTGGCAATGCACTCTATCTGAATCTATTTCAAAAGAACACTGTCCATCCAGCATAACTGATCCAGAAATCACAGTCAGAAACCAAATTCTAAAGATTAGACTAAGTAATAAATTTCTGCATCAGCGTCATGGTGATGGGGCATCATGCAGTGTTAGGCATGAGAAATACTCCTTATCTTTTCACAGACTACTTTGTGTCAGGCAGATGAGGATTTCCCACTCCAACTTTGCTTTTAGCATAGAGTGAACATATATACGTAGAATTTTATTACAGACATGGGGAGAGAAGGAAAACTTTTTAATATCATAGTTGTTTCTTTAGAACAGCATACTTTTCCTGCTGAAGACAGACATGATAAGGTTCAAAATTACTGGAAAGCAGGAAGAGAGAGAGAGAGAGAGAGAGAGAGAGAGAGAGAGAGAGAGACTCCTGCTTTGCATTCATAAATGAAAACAAGAAAAATTCTACTTTCCATTCATAAATACTTTGGACTGCAACTAGTATAAACATCTTCTGATATTCATTAATATTGCTTAATATTACATGTTTAAATAAATTATGATCACAAGTTTTGATGATTGTCAAGAGGTTAGCCACCTACAAGTCACAAGGATTTGTGCCTAGTATCTTACATTTTAAAATGTTAAATATAAAAACCAAAATATTGTGGGCTGCTAACTGTAAAATGGAGTGGCAAAGCATTCTAAGTCAGCACCATATTTTTCATCATTTATTTGACAGGCAACAGACCCTAAAGACTACAATGACCGGGAAATGAAAATTGTAGGCAAATATCTATGAAAAAGTTTGGATGGAGTCTGTATTAGTATATTAAGGTGGCACAAGGCACAAACAACTATCTTGGAAGCATTACATAAGTATTATCTACACACTTCATGAGGGCTCCCTTTCCTAGAAAAGCTCTGAATTTCTTGTTAAATAAACCTTTCACTGAAGCATATGGAAGTTAGACCAGGAGGACTATGCCCGAGTCATTGCTGGAGTGCTGTAATTAACAGGCTTACACACCAAAGCCACACCAAATGCTGTAAATACAGAGATAAAGGAAAGGAAATAGATGGATATCCTCTATCCCTGAATAGGCTGAAGAGATGCTTTTTTTTTTCCTGAACATGCTCTGCAGTTATCTACCAATAAATAGGTTAATGCAACATTTCATGTTCAGAGTATTCAATTCCATGAACTCAAAGTCAACAGTTCACCCTGACTTCTGACTCCATCTGATGAATTACCTTGTCTGCAGTGCCTGATCTATAAATACACAGAACATCTGTTGGAATCCTAGGTCTGAAAGTCTGGCTGAATAAATCACTCTCCAGAAATTCCCAAAGCTATTAAGGCTCTTTCTACTGCTTCCGTCCTTTCACCTTCCTTGACACACATATATCCATCCTCTTTGCCATTTAGTGGGAATAACTTTAGTTTTGTTGCTTTCTCCTTTTTTAGCTTCTTGAAGGCATACCTTCAATTGGATCAGCTGAGAGGGTTAGCAGTGGTGGTGATGGTGACAGCTACTGCTACTTATTCTTAAAGCATAGAAAGTTTAGTATCTGATTCTTCAAAAAGACTGTTAGTTTTTAACATCTATGTTTGGCAAAGGCATAAATAAATTGAAAAGAAAGAGTGGGTATATAAGCTAATAAATTGTGCTCACTGTCAGCAGTAGAGAAAAATACAGATTTAATAGGCTCACCTTGTCTTCTCATCTTTGCTTTCCGATTTATCCTCTTTTCTAGTACTCCTCTTTACATATTGAATTAGCAGACACAATTTCAGAAGACAATTATTGGCTTTCCACAGTGATTTCAGTTTGTCACTTGCAAGCACGTATTTTCTCAAGTAATTTATGGAACTTAATCAGATAAAATGTCTGGTTTTAGAGGGAAGAGTTGCAACTAGAAAGTGTCTGATCCCAAACATCAGTTTCCATCAGGCACCACAGCATCATATTGATAGAAATCATCATTAAAATCCCAGGTCTACTACAAACAAACAAAAAAATATTATGAAATCATATTGTTTGGTATTTACAAACAAACAAAAAGACCAGTTCTAAAATTAGCAACAAAACTATATATGGTTTTAATATTAACCTGAAAATTTGAAAGGGACCACCACCATCATGATGCAAGCATCAGATGGTCATGTTTATAATCTGTCATAAATGAGAGCAGACATTTGGCTGAGAAATTACTTCAGTTTCTGATTTTCAGATTCAGGAGAGAAAAACGTTATGCAGCCACATAGTTTTTGGCCTTTGATGCTTTATTGAACAAGTGCAGACCTAAAGTGCAGCCTAGGTAAAATAAACTCATTCTTTCTCTTTCTTTCTGAAAGAGCAGAAAATATGACATTTCAATAATCTTTCCTTATTATCCCTTTGTGTACACTTAACCTTCTATTGCTTTTGATATAAAGAATAGAAGAGAGGTATTTTCACTGCTGTATTTTCCCTTATGTTTTGTGATACAATCTAAAATTTGCCCATTTAGGGCAAACTCAAACTTCTTCAGAAACACTGTTCTCTTTCTGAACTTTATAACTTCCATAAAATCAGGTAGATTAATTATAGAGACAAGACTTGGAAAAAAAAAACCAGTACCAAATGATGGTAGCAAATAAAACGGGATTCAGAATCCCAGTACCAGCTTCTTGGGCTGACCATGCTTTATTACATTACAGGTAGAAGATTATATTTCCTCATTAAATGTTAAGAGGAAGGCAAGTGAAACATCTTACAACTTGAAAACTTTTGGGTTCCACTATATTAAAAAAACTTTTATATTTGCATACTAATGAACGCATTTAAAATAAGGTTTGTCTGTGGAACAATCACTGAGTAGAACCCCAGGTTTTCAGTGAAATTGAATTGTGAGAAAAATACTTATAATTAAGATGCCTTGGATGTTCTTGAGAAAGTAGAATACTTTCTACTAAATTAGTAGAAAATTCAATCAGCAAAACTCACTTTTAAATATTTTTCCCTAGTGATATTTTTCCTATTTCCATTGCATCCAGAGTGTGGATTACAAATACTGAAAAACGTTAGAAGATTATTAACACTCTCCATGTTCCTATTAAAGCATAAGACAGTAACTCATTTACTCATTAGGAGTTTCACATTGCATGTACATCTTTCCCCTTTACTATGTAACTTAATATGTAACTGACATACACTCCACAGTCCTATTCCAACCGTTCAACTTAAAAAAGCTAATGAGGGAAAGAGTTATTTATGGCTTAGCCTTTGGCAGGAGGAATTCTAGATATTTTTTTTTTTTTAATCAAGCTGTATAACTTTAGAAGTAAAAAAAAAAATTAAAAAAAAAAAAAGAGAAATAAAGGAAGAAAACCCTGAAGCCAAAAGGGATAAAAAAAGGAATGTGAAGATTTTTCTTTTTCTTTCCATGACAGTACTGGCACTTATGTTCCTACTGGTCATCTTTGTCATTTTAACAGCAGCTCTTGTACCTTACACCAAAGGCCTTTGATGCACTTTACTAACCATAAAGACATACATCTTAATATTTGTGTGAAGCAGTAATATAGTGTACTCAAAAATAGATGAGAAAATGAGACAAGTACACAGAAAGGATTTATGACCCAGTTGTCGAACATATTGAGCCACTGAATCGGACTCCTTTATGTAACTTAAATCACCTAACAGGAAGTGGTTAGACCAGCTCAGTGATCCTAATTAGGTCATAGGAGAAAGACCTCCCCAGGAAGCCATAATGCTGTCTATTCTAGTAACTACTGTCATAATGAAAGGGGAACTGACCCATATAAGATAATTCCACACATTTATCTCCTTGAAAAAAATCACATATATATATACACATGCATATATATACATATACAGAGATATTTACACACACATATATATTATCACTGTAGCTATTGTCAATCAGTACTTTTTCATAGAATCACCAAATTGTTTAGGTTGGAAAACACCTTTAAGATCATCAAGTCCAACAATTAACCTAACACAAAATCCACCATTAAACCAGGTCCATAAGCACCACATCAACAAGTCTTTTAAATACCTCCAGGGCTGGTGACTCGACCACTTTCCTAGGCAGCCTGTTCCAGTGCTTGACAACGCTTTTGGTGAAGATTTTTTTTCCCTAATACCTAAACCTCCCCTGCTGCCACTTGAAGCCATTTCGTCTTGTCCTATCGCTTGTTACTTGGGAAAAAAAGACCAACACTCACTGAACTTCAACTTCCTTTCAGGTTCTTGTAGAGACCAACAACGTCTTCCCTGAATTTCCTTTTCTACAGACTAAACCACTCCAGTTCCCTCAGCCATTCCTCATAATACTTGCTCTCTAGACCCTTCACCAACTTCACTGCCATTCTTTGAATGTGCTCCAGCACCTCAATGTCTTTCTTCCAATGGGGGGGTGGGGGGGTGTTCTTATGAACAGTCTCAACAGGAACAAAAATAATCTGTTATTCCTGTAATGCTCATATGGCAGAATACAGAACTATGAAATAAGAAACAGAATGCAAGAGAGTCAAGGCTATTTTTGCATTTACTTAACTTTGCATTGTGAGTTTTCAGAGGCATTATGTGGTTTGACAACAAGGAGTTGCATGATAAAGTGTACGTAACTAAATTCTGCTTTCTTTCCAGCACTTGAATGACACAAACAGAGCATATGCTTTGCCCCCTGTATTTTAAGATGCTGCTTATCCTGTTCATATGCTGAAAGAGCCACAGACAATGAAAATTCTCTATGCATGAAAATAAGTGTTTTATTTCTCTAGTAATTATTGTTTAGTTGAAAGCTGATCAGAAATAAAGTGTGGTAAGATTCAGTTTCTGAAAGTCTACGTTAATTCAGTTTCTTTCTTGTGTTCCAAAAAAGACAGTGTTTATTGCTGCAAAGATTATAACAGGGTAGGTGGTAATCCCTGCTGGACAGCTCGGTTCTAAAATAGAAAAACATCTCTTTATTTCATGGTACTTATGCTGGACTGATTTAGCCTACCCATGGGCTTAAACATGAAGTCTAATCCTCAGAATTCTCAAAAAACCCAGTCCATAATAATAACATGCAATGCTGATCTTTTTTTTTTTTTCCTCAAGTGTAACTGGAGAGTTTATTTTAACCCTAACATTATTTCCATAAAACACTGCAGAAGTCGGACAATACATTCTGATACTAAAAAGATTAGACTCTGAAAATATCAAGGTGTAGTTTCAAGAGGATCAACCTGCACATTCCTTTAAGGAAAGAGGTAAGAAAAGGAATGCAATAATATCAAAAGGCAACAAATCCATGTTAAACTAAAAATCTTCTGATCTTCTCACTGACTGTATGTGGAAGGAAGCACTAATGAAGAACCACCTTGTTGGGACAGAATTCATACAGGAAGTCAACAATTTATACCCGGTCCTTACAATTTCAAAAGCTTTATTCTTACAGGAAAATTAACATCTGATTTTTTGTGTGTGCACTGCTAGATTCCATCAGTCTGGATTTTCTGATTCTCAGATACATGTTTCTTCAGAGTACACTTATCTTTCTCACTTCCGAAACAGCTCAATGCTTCCTAGGGTCACAAAAGTATTGTCCTTATAAATAAGACAAAGGTGAATAATACAAGAAGCATTTCCTCACTGGAATCTCTGTGACTATATTGCAGAGAACACAGGGACTGTTTCATGCCAGTGGAAGGTATTCATCTTCTCTACACATTTAAAAGTTGAAGTTATATCTTATAGGCAGCAATCCAATCATCAATGGAGAGCATTTGATTTGTTTAAGCATGTTCAACTAGCTTGAACTGGCAGTCACTTTAACCATTTCTGAAATATTTTCTGACTCAAGTACTCCCCTAAGTAGCAATTTATCCCTGCATTCCTGTTACAGTTTTGCATCATTCATAAACATCAATCACTGGGACAGAGAGATTGTAATCAGTGGAAGGCATTAGGAGATACAGATATTCTCAAAAAGAGAGAAGAGAATGGAACACTATAGGGTGCAGGTCCACCCCTTGAATGTTTTCCTTTTCCAGCTTTTGCTCAAGTTCCAGACATTAAGACACATAGTGACAATGAACCAGTATCGATTCATCAGTTCTCAAAGCAGCTTTACCCCTACCATACTGCCCAGCAGATAGAACTAGACAGTTTACTCTATGAAATTCAAGGGTGTATGCAAACAACGTAGCTGCATAAAGCCTAGTCCCTGAAAGACAGGTGACTGCTGCCAACAGATATAAATGTCAGTCTTAAAGTGTATTTAAAAAAGAAAAAAAATACACACAGATGGGAATTAAAGATTTGTGGTACTGCTGAGGATCAGACCATGTCTTTTAAAAGCAGTCCAAACGGTTTGGGGTTCGTTTCTTTGCTTTTTAGCGTTGCCACATAGATCATTTCCCATTGTTGCAGATGCTTGGTGCAAGCATTCTGTTCTGTGTACAGGCCTTCAGTTTACATAGTGTCAGAATTTTTTAGGAACATCCATACACACCCAATTCTAAAAACTGAACCAGACCTCCAAGCAGCAGAGTCAAAGAAATACTGTCTCTTATGTTCTCTGTGTGCTTTAATTGTGCCCTTTATGATCTGGAGCCCGGTACATTAGGGGTTTATATTTCTTAACAGAAAGAAGGCCTACTAAATATACCATATACTGTCTCTTGCTCAGGAGGTCCCTGACTCATGAATCTCAGAAACTTGAATAAGAAAGCGTTGTTCCACTGTTATCTTAGAGGTCACTGTCACAGATCAGATCCTGTCTGTGGCAAATGAACTCTTTTCCTGAGGTGCCTACAGTTTGCTAGATTTCCTGGCAATATATTTCTAAAGCAGACATTCCTCATAGTATAAAAACAGAAGACAAGAAAAAAAAGGCCATCTGTCCAAAAAAAACCCAAACTTACAGTTTGAGAAGAGAAGGAAAAACAAAACAAAACAAAAGATACTGAGATGCAGGTCTCTAAAGACTATGGAGCATGTTAGTAACAAAAGCTGTCAAGACGTCTTCAATTCCCAAATAAAAATCAAGACTATCATTAAACTCTACCATAAAGTCAATGTTTATAAAGGGACAGAACCCTGTAAAATTTGTAAAATATTAAGAGATTAGCATCCTATTCAAAACAAAAAATTGTTTTTAAAATTACATTTTAGACAGCCATAGCTGTATTAATGTTCTAATGATTCAAATGTGTTTCAACTTTTATTTATGTTATGATCCTTTGCTCTGTACTTGTTAAATTTTTCAAATTTGTGCAAGAGAGAATTGACCTTGGCTGTATGGCTGAAAGTTTTCAATCAATCTTTCCTTCTTGGTGCATGAACCACTCAACTTGAATACCTGTAACTGCTGCAACTGCTGTAAAAGTAAAGAAGTGAGGAAATCTACCAGTCAAGCCATGCTCTGTACTTCTTCATAAATCCCACTGCATTTGAGTACTTTAGTACTTGATGGAAAAGAATACAAGGTTTGCCTTTGACAGCTGTCCTCTTAGTTGAATTATTTTCCTCACATCCCTCTGGAAGCCTCAGTCAAAGACAACAGGTATCCCCAACAACTAGAGTCCATATCTATTCTGGGGTAGAATCTCATTATGGCTGGGCAAATTTGTTCTTTTTTGTTGTTGGTGGTGTTTTTTAGTTTGTTTGGGTTTTTTGTCAGCAGCTATCCTTAGAGCTGAGGATGAAAAGCAAGAGCAGAAGAAACACATAAAATGGTTGAGTCATGAGTTCAACCACAAGTGAAAATACAGTCCACTAGTACAAAGTCATTGCAAAATCTGAAAGCCAAATAGATTTTTGCCACTCATGCACAGAATTATATTAATAGCAGATGTTTCTTAATTATAATGTCTCAGTACTCTGTGTACATAATAGAGTGCATTTATGTTCTTCTCAATTTTTCTTCAACTTAATTGGACCTTTTTACATTCACATGTAGTACACATTTTATGATTTATATCACTGGAAAAATATTGATCAAAATCACCATCAGAATTTATCACCATCATGAGTCTTCATTTGTTCCCTTGCACACCTATTCTTGATCCTGCAAAGTCCAGCTGTGCACCTGTATTCTTTATATTTCCAATTAGGTTCTCTTTATTCTAATACACTGTAACAGTGAAGTTGTTGAAGAATACAGTAGAAAACTACAAGAAAAGCAAGGTCTAAAGATACAAGAAATTTAAGTTTTATAGGAAAAGGTAATTAACACATTTCATACAATAAAAAAAACCCACAAAACAAAAAACCCAAAACAAAACCCAAAATAAGAAACAAAACAACAACCAAATAAACACTGAACATGCAAAAAATACCTTTGGGCAAAGCCTTTGCAGACCTGCTAAAAGGCTTGTGTGACCAAAATCCTCCCTGCTTTACTAAGCCACCCACCTCAATAACAGTTACTATATATGTCTCTTCAAATCAGACCTAGAGAAACAACATAATACTATTGTTTGAGGACTGCCTGCTTCTGCTCAGAGAAATACTCCTGAATATACCAAGATATATCTACAATATTTAACAGCTGTTCCTTTAGAGAAAATACTACTTGGTTTTATTTAGTTTCATTCAGGTCTGCCACTAAATTAATTTTTATATGCCCAGAAATACACATTGGTAGCAGTCGCCAAGTATTCTATTAAAATGAACATAATATATGTCCCATTTTATAGAATAATTTTGTTTACTTAATACAATTGTGTAATTTAAAAGGAGTTGCAAGACCATATGGGAAGCAGGGCAAAGAGTTATTTCAAGAATTTCTTTTTCCGTTTTTTTGTTTCATTTTACCATCTGAAAAATATCAACATCATAACTAAACCCTTGTTCTTTTATCCCCCCACTATACACCTGCCTTAAGATTTACTCTCTAGAATTAATGATTCAGGAGGTGAAGAAATCATCACCCTGATGGTTGACTTCATGGAAATTTTGATGATGTTTAAGGTATTCTTTGAAAGCAAAGAAACAGATATTTGAAAGACAGTATCTGCAAATGGCAACATTAGTAAAAAATTTAAATGATTCAAACTTAGGGAAATTTCTTTTTAAAGAATGAATGTAGAATTTACTGAAATGTGATAATCCTTCACATTACAGATATTTTAGAGGCTTCATTTTTCCCTTAAATTTTCAAGTATCAAGTATCACATCTAGCCAACTTCTATACAGATTATTACAGGCTACGTTGTCACATCATTTGGCATTGTGCTTAAGCCTGACTCCTCTTCACAGGCATATGTATGGCAGTATTTATCTTCAGCAGGGTTAGGGTTGGAATATAAGCCGGTTCCCTTCAGTCCTCTCTTGCACATTGCCTTCATTTCATTGCCTGGAGAGACAGTTGGACCACTTCAATCTAAAGTCAGTGACTGATACCTAATGAAGAATTAGAGCTGTGCAAGGGTATTAGTTCAAACATCATGACAGCAAGGCAATACTGAGTTACTAAAATAAATTCAAGTTGTAGATTTCTCTTCTGATCTGGTATCTCATTAAAATACTGGACCTTGAAAATTTAAGAGAATTAATGTCTATACTTCCAGGGTGTAATTCGCCTTGATTGTCCTTGATTCCTAGACTAACAACAATTTATAGCCTAGCTATGTAGCTCTGCAAGCTAGAACTTTCCCCTTGATTACACAAAAAGGTCAGTTCCAGTTTGCAAAAGGAGCTGTGATTTCAGCTGGTGATTGGCATAGTTACCTGCTGTTACATCTATGCCAGATCACGTTATCCACTTCTCAGGCACTAAATTATATACAGATATTTTTCATGCTAGCCCATACAGAAGTGGGGTTTTCTTTCTTTTTACTGCAGTTGTGTTTTTCTTCCACTATCCTCTCACAAGGAATCAAAAGCAATATCTCAGGATATCCAAGTCACAAGGTATCCCTTTGTAAGGGTATTCGTAGAGCTACTCAGCTTCTGCAGTTCTTTCCTACATCTACCTTACATTTCCAGTGCCCTATGAGGATCTGCAGCTCTTTCTGCATCTCTGCCTACTCCTTGTGTCTCAGACATACATCTTTTGCAACCTGCCAATACACAATTTAGTAATCTTCCATGACAAAATACCTCACATCATCTGCAATGCCTGGGAATTCAAGATCACAATTCTTTTCCTAACAAGATTACTCATGAATAACAGAGGATTAGAAATCCTACTAAGATCATATTTCAGTACAGCCTGTCCTCTGACAGTGTATAGCAATACATTAACTTATAACAGCATCCTGTTTATGCAGTACTCATTTCTATATTAAATGGCTCCTGATGCTATATAGCACCTGCACACATGGAAGAAGAAAACTTTAATCTTCTCATCCAGTTGCAGTAGCAAACAGATAATTACAGTAAGTGTCCATTTGGCCACAGTAACTTAAACACAAAGCATTTATGCCAGAATTGTATCTCTCTAGTTTGAGAAATCTAGTTTGAGAATCACAATTCTGTGATTCTGTGAAATCAGCATTTACCTGACACAAATCTGGGGCAAAGTTTGTGGTTAACTCTCTGAATGAGAGCTTTGTCACAATACTGCAAAAACCAATGAAGCACATTATTGATGTATTTAACATTTTGGATCTGTATTTCAGATACTTAAGAAGAAAAAATACAAGGGCATAATTACCAAAGCTCTGTAGATTAAGTAGAGCTATTCCAATTCATACTTACTAAGAATACAGTATCAGGCCATCATAAAAAAAATAACATCAGTGGTAGAGGAAACCATTCCAATGAGTTCTGTGGGATCTGTCTACCAAGCACAGTGAAAGAATAGGAAGCACTTAGTAAAAGCTACAGTGGATTTATGAAGGAAGTTCTGACTGATTTGGAGTTCTTCCAAATCATGACAGTGCACAAGCAAAATACACTTAATGTTGTCCATTGTACTTAGTTATCTGAAAACCATTAGGGAAATCCTTCATTGGAAGTAATTAGGTAAGGTAATAAGTCACAGAGGTTAAGCACACAAACTTAAGAAAAACAATCCTATTATAATTTGTAAATATTAATGCATTTGATAAAAGCAGGAGAGCCCTGGATTAATTTTGACAATTTATCTGTGATACTGAGAAAAAGAAAAACACAACATTTTGCTGCCTTAATGAAATGGGAATCAGAGAAGAATAACATTTTTCCAATCTGTACATAATTTTAACTCTGCCCATTTATGTCATTTTATTCATGTCACCAGAAAATACCTTAGGGTATGGACTGTGTCTCTTTCTTGTTCAGTCAAGCACAAGAAGACTTCACTCGCATTTTGCATTTCAGATTTTAGATCACATGTAACTTTTACTTTCCAAATACTCTAATCTATGAACTCTTAATATTCACATGGAATAACATATTAACAGTCACAGAGTCAAGATGGTCAAACTGAACTCCAGATGAGTGATTCAGAGTCAATAGGCCTCTAACTTCTTTTCTTCAAAAACCTCACATAAAACCTTGCCTCGGTGCTGGTTCCTAAGAGAATATAAGTGTAAATCATTGGAGAATCTAAAAGAGCAAGTGTGTTGAGTAAGGAAACGAAATGTTTGAACATAAAAAGCTTGGACATGAATAAAGCATTTTTGTTTAACAAACAAAACCAAAATATATTTTTAATTTAGATCATGCTCTCCCTGAAATTGTATTTTTTAACTAATTATATCAATGCCATAAAAGGCACAGCCTGTCAGAGCAAACGCATGTTTATCTCCTGAAAATGATAAAAACAGCACAAGTGTTTCCCTAAAAATCAGCAGGCAATATTCAGCAATAATTCTTTTAAAAACTAATTCCCTTTAAATTGCACATTTTAAACCGCTAATTAAGCACAGTTTATGCCTTTAAGAGACATACTAATAAGCATTCTGATTACTCACAGTAACAGAGGTGGAAAGAAAATATCTCATAGGAAAGTGCCCAGATGTAATGTTTCCCTTCTCCCACTTCAAAATTTAGGGAGTACTGTAATAACATGCTAAGGCCTTATATTTTTACATTCTGCTATCAAAATATTTTCTTAAGCAGGGGCTTAATGCATTTATCTAAAAAAAATATTCCAACTTGCTTAAATATGGGCTTGGCAAAATGTTTCTATAGTTTGAACCGGCATCAATCACTTGACAAAACCTGCTCCTGTTGTCACACTCCAGTTCCTTGAGATTGTAGCAGGGGTGTCAACTTTACTTTATCTATCTCTAATGTTATTTATCCAGCACAAATCTATTTATTTCTTTCTGCATAACATCTCCAACATCAGTCTTTCCATTCGTATCACCTAAGCTGAAAAATCCAAATCACCCTTTTTCATCTCGACTTCTGCAACCTCTTACTCTCTGATCTTCACACACGCTGCTTTAACCATTCTAAGTGTACTCACTTCCAAGCAACTAAATCTTCTTTGCTGTGCCACCATGCCACCAAAAGATTGCTCTCGTTCTCAGTCTATCATATAACCTCCTGATTCAAAGAGAAGTTTTGTATTTCATGTGCTTTCTAGCTTATAGTACAGTATAGCCTGTGGTCTAAATATGTACTCTTCAGTGACTTCCATCTCTATTCAAGCTATCTGTCATCATCTATCTGTTCAATTTTCATTCAAACTCTCTCTCTCACTTTCTACCATCCTCTAAATAAGGGATGAATTCACTACAAGAAGACAAAAATTACTATTCCTCTTCAAATTAGTCTTTTCATGTCACCTTTCTGCTGATGCCTATCAAGCCTGAGAATTCCCATCTTCAGGACAGGCCTCAGAGACAGGCTTTTGCCCTCAGGCCAAACTGGGTGGCACATCCAGTACAGATAAAGGAGACTTGCTCAGTATGTATTAAATGGCATTTTCATGCAAGCAAGACTCCCTCCCATAAGCATCAGGCATAATTACACAAATGCAATGCATGCACTATACTTGACTCATTGGACTTGGCTGTGGATGCACAGAAACAGCACACAAGTGCCTTGGCTTGATAAAATAAGTTATCAGCAGCTCTTGTGTTACTACAGCTGTTTATTGCTCCACTAGTCTGTTGCACTTACTTGTTGCATCCACCTATCACCATATATTTTCATCCTATGCGTTCTGGGGCAGGAAATGCATTGTGATTTTCAAACTTCAAATCTCCTGTTTGGGATGATACACTGTTAAAAAGCACTGAAATGCTGAATCTCGAGGTTTTCTTCCACTATGCAGTACAATTAACAGTCAATAATTATTGTTTTTAAACTACAATATATAACCACATCATGTATTTCTCATTTTCATTATATACAAAAATTTTGACATGCAGGTTAGATACTGGTTTGTAAGCTGTATTTGGTCATTTGACTGAAAAAGAGCAAAACCCTATATATCTGTATATCCTAACATTCCCTGCACTTTACAATCCTTCCAAAACATAAGGAAGACGCTCTGGGCCTCATGCCAGATTAAACAATTTGCATTAAATCTCATAAGGCAAAGAAGTGCACATCTTCAGCTTTTGAAGAATTCTTTCACTGCTGACAGAGTATTGTAATAACAGCAGAAATAATAAATAAATAAACAAGAACTACTCCATTCCTCCTTGCTTCCCATAACATTGGCAATTTTGGAAGCTTTTGTTATCACAAGTTGTGATCACCTTTTCAGATTTATATTACTCATGAGTTGGACTGCTTGATAGGTAGAACTGGGATAAAATAATAATGTAACTGTTCTTTGAACAGAGTAAATAGCTTCAGTTACCTGAAGAAAGATACAACTGCTGTTCTATATGGAGCAAAGCTCATCAACATTTCATTGATGATTTTCAATACAGACAGATTAATAGTGTGCAGTTAAGTAATGCTACATGAATGGAATACTATCTGCATGCTTAGCAAGATTAAAAAACACAATCCTCTCTTATCAATTTTAATGAGGAGAAATCCAAGCAATGAGAATAGGAAAACTCATTGCCACAAAACCAAGCAACAAGCAATCTGTTTGCAGACATCTACATATCATGATATGAAATACTGGGGTGGGTTTAAAAGTTGCTAATCAGGACTCTGAAACTAGTCTGCAAGGAAGAGTGAGCTCTACCTTGTTGGGTCCTCTTGCATAAAAAACCCTCACCACAGCAGCTAAACCAAATTATTAGAATAATTTTACACAGAACTCACAGAATTGTAAGAGTTGGAAGGGACCTCAAGAGATCATCGAGTCCAAGCCCCCTGCCAAAGCAGGTTCCCTAGAGCAGGTCACACAGGTAGGTGTCCAGACGGGTCTTGAGTATTTCCAGAGAAGGAGATTCCAAAATCCCCCTGGGCAGCCTGTTCCTGTGCTCCACCACCTTCACCATGAAGTTCTTTTGCACATTGGTGTGGAACCTGCTGTGGTCCAACTTGTGACCATTGCCCCTTGTCCTGTCCCCACAGACTACTGAAAAGAGATTGGCCATCTCCCTTTGTCTCTCACACTTCAGATATTTATTAACATTGATGAGATCCCATCTTAGTCTTCTTTTCTCAAGGCTGAACGGTCCCAGCTCATTCAGCCTTTCCTCACAGGGGGGATGCTCCAGTCCCTTAATCATATTTGTGGCCTCTGCTGGACTCTCTCCAGGAGATCTCTGTCTGGTTTGTACCCGGGAGCCCAGAACTGGACACAGGACTCCAGGTGAGGCCTGACCCAGGCAGAGCAGAGGGGGAGGATCACCGCCTTCCACTTGCTGGCTATGCTTCTCTTTATGCACCCCAGGATCCCATTGGCCTTCTTGGCCACCAAGGCGTACTGCTGGTTCATGGCCAACCTATCATCCATCAGGACTCCCAGGTCCTTCTCTACACATCTCCTCTTCAGCAGGTCATCCCCCAGCCTGTACTGTTACCTGCAGTTGTTTCTTCCCAGACACAAGACCCTACACTTGCCTTTATTGAACCTTAATTTCTATTTTTAGAAGAAAAGTAGAAAAGTTGGTTAATGGCATGCATCATCAGTCTTGTTTTTAACTTACTTTCAAACCATTTCACTCTTTTAAAATATTACTTTTCTTTACAGCCATCAACTGCTTCTGTGATATCTTATATGACTTATATGACTATATATAAAATACATCCATAATTCTAGACTACTTAATACTGTCTTTCAGAATTTTTAGGTTTTAGGTTTTTTGTACTGAAGTATTCCATCTACTTTTAGTAAAAAAAAATAAATTCCTGAATCACAGAATGTTTAGGAGTTTTAAGGGACTTTGAAAGATCATCTAGTCCAAACCCCCTGACGTTTATTTAATATTTTTATTTTCCTAGTATATTTACCAGACTTATATAATTTTTTAATTGCTCTATTCCTGTCTTTAAAGCACAATATAATACAACAAACTTCTGCCCTGAGGACACAAAGGATATGAGTGACAGGGATTTAAGGGAAAGGTTTTTCTAATAGGCCCTTGAAAATCTTGAAATAGTTCCTTGAATTCTTGAATAGTACCTTGAAAATCTGGGCCCAGGCCTACACTTGATTTCAGAAAGAGATAAGCTAACTGCCTAGGGATGGTATGGCAGCTTGTACACATCACTTCTTTGACAGAACATCTTCACTGACTTCTGTATTGCATAAACATGCGAGATGAAATCTCCTGCTACAACCTCCATTTTGACCCAGTGACCTCGTTCAGAATTTCCTCCTCTGAGGTTAACATTTTGGATTGAAAAGTGATGCTGATAAGACTAATAAGTGAAAACTACCTGAACTATTAACATTTTCATCATGCAAATAGTCACATTCTTGAGACGTTTGAGTATTACCTATTGGTTTCAAAGGGATTACTAGAACACACGAGGCATAAGCACACAAGCATAATGCAAGTGCTTTATAGAATCAGTGACTAATTCACACTAATTAAAATTTGACCCAGATCTGCAGTATCTAGGTCAATGCAATAATTGCTATCTGAAGACTGTCCATTGCCATGTGTAAGCTCGTAGTGCCATGACTCCGACTTGTGATACAGATGCCCCTGTCATGAGCAGAAGCCATACCATACTTAGGGAACCTGGTCAGAGATCTAGAAAAAAAATTGTGAATAGGTATAGCCATGGCTATACCATGCTAGGTATAGCCAGGATTTCAGTTCAGAGTCAGAAACAAAGCTCCTGGTGAGGAATCACTGCCTACCACAGAGATTAAGCAGCTGATCAAAATCATATCCTAGCAGCCCCTGCTCACTGCTCCTGAGCTCCTGATTCAGCAGTAACCCTACTTTTTCTCAGAAACAAAACCTTACCACCACCATAGGATGACATGCAAGTACTAAGATATTTTAAGAATATACATAGCCCCACAGATTTTGATAGCACACCAATACATAGGCCTCTCATTGTTTATTACCAAAAAAATTTCTAAAGTTGAATTGTCTTCCTTGATAAGTTGTTTATACATACATATATGCCCCTAGAATTTTGAATACAAAGGAAAAAAAGACATCATTCATTCAACCTAGTTCTATGACCAAAAAAGTTGACAATGTTCTTGTTTGTAAACAGATATTTCAAATTGGAGAATAAAGAAAAAGTTGAAGAAAACACCTTAACAATAGCATGATGCAGGTAGTATGATATTTTCCATAAACAAGCAAAGAAATTTTGCAATTAAATAAAGTGGTTCCACAGAAATACCTATATCGAAAAAGTAGAGAGAAGATTACAGTCAATACAGTTGTATCACCTGATCCCACTCAGAAAACACACTCACTGAGCCATTTCACTTACTCGAATGCATATGGCCGAGAAAACCTGGTGTGCACCACAAGAAACACATTTCCTACATCCTTAAGTGAAGCTTCTTGTTGTCAACTAAACTGACCAACACACATGTAGGTATAAACCCTTTCTAAGCACTTGCTGGTAATGGTCACAGAAAAGTATTTAATTTAATAAATCAAACTGTTTATCTTCATAAAATAAATTCTTAGCACAGTGTCCAAACAGCAATGAAATTTACTTGGCAAACTTGAATAAAGTTTTTCACAATTGGTTACCTGTTTATGTGTCCTTGTATCCCAGAGCTGACTGTGGACTGGATTACTAAGAAATACAGATCAGATACTAGAGTTTGAATCAATTCTGCAATAGCTCTGTCCAACATATATGTATTTTCCTTGCATCCAATTCAGCAATTGCTGGAAAAAAATCACATGCCAAAATTTGCAAACAGAAAACAAATTGTGGGTTTCTTGGTTGGTTGTATGGTTTGAGTTTTTTCATTCTTGAATTACTTTATACTTTCTGTCTTTCTACACACTTTTATAACTACTATAGTATTCATTTTACTCTTAAACAAGATTAATATGCTCTAGAAATAAAAAAAAAGAATCACCTCTGTGGCATGTAATAAGGAAAAGGCAATTCACAGTTATTGCTGTTTGCTGTTATAACAACCATCAGGCAAAATCCCTTTTCTTATGTCATCTTGTATGAAATAACTTCTGTGGGAAGTTGGACATAATCTACAATCTCTGTCTCATTGTTTTATCCCAACAAAAATTTTTAAGTACTTAGATTTACCCAGGTCACTTTCCTTTCTGACATTAAAGCAATGAAAAGGGACCACTTCCTAACGGAAAATAAAGTCTTATTCTCATCCACCCAAGCTGAATACCATGTGTCCACAGAACAAGATACAGTGGGTTGGAAGGGGTGTTGCTGTTAATATTTATGATCAGTTCAGCCTTCTTTTTCCATTTATAAATGATTTGTTAGAGGATCACAATTTCTCCAGATATATACATTATTAAACATCCCAAGGAGTTTTCAGGCCCAAGCCAGAATTGATTTCATGCAGCTCTCTGGTATGTCATTCATCATCAAAATTGCATGAAATTGTGCTGTTCCATGGGATGACAACAATTTAAATTAGAATAAAAGGGAAATTAATAGCAGAAGTGATTTCTGATAGACATTAATGTTTGTATTAATAATTCCTAATAAAAATGTATGAAACTTCATTATCTGCCAAGAAGGTAAGGTTAATTGCAAACTTTGCCACTCCTTCCCATTTATGCAGACAGTTCCTCCCTCTGGATGTCATCCTAAGGGATTTTGGTTAGAATCTGCATACACAGTATCACAGACATATTGTCCAATATGTAAATAGCAGCTTGGGAGTCAGCATTCTTAATCCTTTCTGTTTGGTGTGGCAGCAGATCTGCTACACTCTCCTCACATATAATCATTTCTACCAAACAACAATAAAAACAAAGCTGAATACATTTTGGGAAACGCTCTCATTTTTATTCTTTTGGCTTTGGCGAGGATAAAGCTCATGTTCTTCTTAATAGCCTCTAGAGTGGTGTAGAAGAAAAATCTATTTGAAATATTAAAGAAGTTCCACAGCTTTACATAATTGAATTACCAACAAATAAAATGAACACTTCTCCTTTCAAACAATAACTTGTTTGGAATCAATTTTTAGACACTCAATTAATATAAAAATTAAATATATCTATACTTTTATCTAGAAGACTTAATTGTTCACCTCCCTTATAATTGAGAGATGATTTTAAAATGGACTCATTTCAGACAGGTTCACAGATTTACAGAATGTCAGGAGTTCAAAGGGACCTTGGAAGATCATCTAGTCCAAACCCCCTGCCTGAGCAAGATCACCTAGACCAAATCACACAGGAACGCATCCAGACTGGTCTTGAATGTCTTTCTTTACAGAATGAATCTTGAAACCTGTTGTTTTATTGAAAGTAACTTTCATTTCTGCTACCAATGTTTGTGAGCACCTTTTGGGCTAAATACTATGCGCCATGGTTAAAATACACACTTATTTAGAAATTAAACTACTAGTGTTAAATCCTTGGAAAGTATATAAAACACACTTTTTTTTATACCTGCCTGTTTTGATTAGCAAATAGCTGGATATCTATTTATTCTAGGTGGAATAGAAAAGTTTCTATATTTCTTAGACCGTTCATGAAATCTTACTGTTATGACATAGCCACAGGAGTGGCTGGAGAGCAGCCTGGCGGAAGGGGACCTGGGGTGTTGGTTGACAGCCACCTAAACATGAGCCAGCAGTGTGCCCAGGTGGCCAAGAGGGCCAATGGCCCTTGTATCAGGAACGGTGTGGCCAGCAGGACCAGGGAGGTGATTATCCCCCTATATTCTGCACTGGTGAGGCCTCACCTCAAGTATTGTGTTCAGTTTTGGGCCCCTCACTTCAAGAAGGACGTTGAGGTGCTGGAGCATGTCCAGAGAAGGACAACAAAGATGGTGAAGGGTCTGGAGAACAGGCCCTATGAGGAGCGGCTGAGGGAGCTGGGATTGTTTAGTTTGGAAAAGAGGAGACTGAGGGAAGACCTTATTGCTCTCTACAACTACCTGAAAGGAGGTTGCAGTGAGGTGGGGGTTGGTCTCTTCTCCCCAGTAACAGGCGACAGAACTCGAGGTAATGTCCAGAAGTTGCACCAGGGAAAATTTAGGTTAGATATTAGGAAGAACTACTTTACTGAGAGAGTCATCAAGCATTGGAACAGTCTACCCAGGGAGATGGTTGAATCCCCATCTCTTGAGGTGTTTAAAAGACGGCTAGATGCAGTGCTTGAGGACATGGTCTAAGGTTAGACTTGGTGGCAGTAGGTTGATGGTTGGACTGGATGATCTTAAGGGTCTTTTCCAACCTTAATAATTCTATGATTCTATGACATATCATTGACATAGGAGCCAAATCATGTGTACTCTTCTATTATCTAATTAATTCCATGTCACAAATTGATTAATTTCTGAAAACTCAAGTTGGAATGTGAAAAATGTCTACAAATCAAGCCATATATTCTCAATTGATTTTGAATCACTTTCAGTCCATAAATAACATAAAAACTGTCACACTATAAGTATGTATAGTTACACTATAGATGTATATAATTTTATATCTATAACAAAATTATTAATATATGTCACTCATGTTCTTTTATTTTGTCATTGTAAAGTTCAGAAGATTTTATTATAAAAAGCTAGTAAATTTTACTAATGATGGTCCTCTACACCATTCCCTACTGAGGAATTCTTTCCCTTGAAAGTCAGGTATTAAACTACACTGAAAAAATTCAAGAACCTAAAAGTTGTGGGTGTTCTAGATTTTCACAAAGCCCTTTCAGTAAGTCCTTTTGTAACACAGAGAAGACCTGCAGTAATTTCTGAAACTTATCCTAAAAACCTTCAAAGTATAAACTGTTTCAACAAATTCTTTCCTACTTTTTGTAAAAGTCACTTATTACAGAACTCCTAAAGTGAAAGCAGGAAATAATACATACTAAGCTTCAGGTGAAAAATGTGAAAAATTATCACAGTTAGTAAAATACAAGATTATTTTTTTCTGAAAAAATATCTAAGGAAATCAAAGTTTTAATTAGCTCTTTACATTGGGCACTGCTTTCAGAGCTTTGAATGAATTATTTGGCCAAGTTCCTGCTGAGGAACTGACTTCTACATGCTCTTTACATGAGATTTCTGACCCAGATCATAACACTTCACCCACCACAGGAACCATGGCAGAGCTAACAAAAACTCATACTATTCAAGATCACCTAAATAGTAATAAACGTGTTTCAGTGCTAGTTTCTGCATTCACATAGTTTAAAATACTAGTTTTTAATTTAAAAAAAAAACAAAACAAAACAAAACCCAAACAAACAAACAATAAAAATAACCAAAACAAAACCAACTTAATTCTACTTATCAAAGCTATGAGAACTGAAAACACAGGAGACTTTTACTGACAGAAAATATAACCCTGTTCTCTGCCAAGGTGCAAGAGACACTATCCCTGGAAACTTTCTCATTGGTAGAACCACATTGTGAAGCAGATCTGTCCAGTTTCTACTCCATCCAGCTGACTCTCAGGGGTAAAAATGGTCCTTTGGAGTCACTGCCAACAATTGATGTTAACACCACCTCATGAATTTAAGGAATACACTGGGATATTGATATTTTTCCACTACTGAACTAGTACAACAGGAAGATGTACAATCAAACCTCAGCGTCTTTTACAGCCGAGTACATGTTTGTAGACTGCAAGGAAGGCATTTTAGATGGTCAAGTGAGATTATGAACTGCAATGCCACTCAGGTTATTTGTGGGAGAACCTACATGATGGAGCATGCTGCTGGGGTACAATGACCTTCCAAGCTTTCAAGCTAGAACCAAGGAAGTAACTTGGTCATCCTTTCCATAACTCTGCAAAATCACTACCAATGTTCCATGATGCACAATAGGCCTTACCATTTCTACAGATGGCCTCTTTTAAGACAGCACCAGACATAGCCTGATGGCTATTCGAAACTCATGTTTTCAGAGCTCTTAAGCATCTTACCATGCTCCTCATTTTTCAGTCTTAATCACTGTAACATAACTTTGGTAGTGTTTAAGGAACTGGTTTTGTTAACCACTCCTGGTTTCCTTTTTTCCCAAAGATAGACATATTCTAATTAGCTACTTGACCTAGCTAGTCTCAAGACAATTCACTAGTCCAGGAATCCTGAGTGCAAATTAAACAGGGTGAGATCTGAGAAAAATGGCAACAGCAGTCATTGCTGCAATCCTATGTGAGACACACAGAAATCTAGTGTAAGGATTTTCTGGTCCTATCAGGTATCTTCAGTATTGCATACAAATTACCATATACTTATACCAAGTCTTCTGCTTCTCATTACAGTGACCAGAAAATTTCAAAGGGAACTTTATGCTGCTATGAGAATTGTGAGGGTTGGTTCTTCACAGAAAATGTTATTAAAGGAATTACATCTCATTTTATGCTAACACATTTTTAGTTTTTCAGCACAGGAGTGTGGGAGCAAGGACAAGCATCTGTTAGGAGATAATTAATGGAGAAAGTTTGACCCAATCCTTTAAGTTGCCTTCAGGCCCATTTCAGCATTAGAAGATCAACAAACATGCATGAAATGGAGGATAAAGCCCTCTCTAAACAGAGATCCAGTTGTCTCACTGAATGCATATACTGCCAGAGGTTAACATTTACTCTTGCCTATAGCATAGCAGCTTTGGTTAAACAGTCCATACTATGTGATATGAAAGAGCAGCCATTTCCTATACATACTCTCTGATTGTTTAAATCAAATTGATTTTCCTCCTAAAAGTTATGTTGTAGTTTAAGTCTTAATATTTGTGTTACTAAATAATGTGGGAGCATCAATCAGGAAATACAGGCACTATTTTTGTGATCATTTTTTTCATAGATCAAAAAAGAAGATGCCAAATTAGACACATATGCATTTTTCTATCCACAGAGAGCACACTACATCAACTGAAGTCAGAATTGCAAAAACCACCCCAAATTTGAGCAAAATGGACTCTGGTACCGGTATTTTGGGTTGTCTGGGCAATAGTTCTCTGGTAGTGATCTCCGGGCCCCTTAGTGCTGGCAGTGAATAAGATGGTGGGGTGTTTTTGTTGCTCTTATTCTGTATAATTATTTTTATTAAGTGCATACTACTACATATTAATAATCTATTATTATATGAATTTTTTCTTATTTTTCAATGAAGTGGTGTAAACTGCAGGAAGAAGTGGCAAAGGAAAAGAAAAAAGCAAATCAATGCCTTAACTTTCTTAATTTTCGTAGTAATACATTTAAATTTCTCTGTGAGAAGAAAGATGCTTTAATATTCCATCTTCAGGCTTCCAAGAGTGTCATATAAATCATTGCAGAAGGTAAAATAATCCCATATACACCTACCATAGCTTCATTACATGTTCTCCTGAAATAGCTTGTGAATAATGCAACACAAAGAGTTTTAATCTGATGAAGTCTGGTATTCTTAGAAGCATTTTCATGGTTATAAAACAACGCTGAGATTGGCAGCTAATATAGGCTGAAAACTATTAAACATCTTTTCTCATTTTTCATAAGAAAGCAGAGCCAATAAAAAGATAACAAAAAGCAAAAACTGTCGAGAGTCATCTAAACACAACAGCAATATTTATTTAGTCCATCCTAGAGGAAGTCTTTTTGTCAGCCATGATTTTTTCATAAATAACATTTATTTATATTTAAGCTTGTTGAAAAAATTGACAAGAACCCTGTTTACACTAACAGTGCTTCTTGTTTTTCTCTGTGTAGATATTATGACCCAACAGACCTTTTCATGCCTCAACCTACACCCTCCCAAAAAAAAAAAAAAGAAAAAAGATATTTTTAACACGGTTCATGATTCATAGTACATGTGAAGTTTTTTTCCTGATGCTTAGATAACCTTATCAAACATGCAGCATAAGTTTTGCACACTGTCTCCAAAACATCTCTCATACTACCCTTTTCTTAATTAGTTGACAGCAACATTCTCTTGGACACTTGTAACAGTCTCAGTAGGATAATGGTTTTACTAAACCTAACCTTCGCCTTAAAATTCTCCCATAATATTTGCCCTGTTAGATGAGATTCAGAATAAATTTTCTGCTGATTACAAAGTCCTTGAAGTTCAAAAATTATTGTTATCCACAGATATTAGTAAAGTGCTGCTTTCAGGAGCCAATAGGTCAAGCATTCGTGTACTTCTGTAGCATGACAGCCATTTTCACAATACAGCATTAGCCCATTTTTTATCGTTTGCTTGTCAGACATAGCAGCAGTCAGCAGCATTCATTATGGCACCACATAAATATTTTCAGAAGTAAATTTTTTTATTAAAGCTGCTGTGAGACACGAAAGGCCAACACTCAAAGGAACCTAACTGGGTTTATTTTCTTTAAAATTGCTCCTTGAGGACATACCAAGAGTTTCAATTATTGAATGCTTTTCCTATGTCTTTGATTATACACAGTCATCTCAATGCCAAATTGATTGCAAATCTAGGATGGTGGGCAATTTTGAAGTGATTTCCAGTGTCCAAAATCTAATGTGCAGATTCATAAAGTAAATCAGTTATACAGAGAAGTTTTATTGGCACCATGCAGAATGAGTAAATAGCCAGTCACCTCTACAGAAAGTGCCTATGGACGTCAGAATCATAGTGTAATAAGGCAAATTCTCTTTGCATTTTAATACAGTTCATTTACATCTGCTCATTACTTAATGTATATTATTGCATAATGAATGATTCAGGATCACAAGTCAGTGGTCCATTAACTTTTTACTGTGTAATGCAATTGTTTCTTAATTGATCTACTAAATTCAAAGAGCCCATTTCAATATTTTCTTTAACGCATGGATGCATAGAGTTAAGCAAGGAAGATACTTTAATTGACTGCATGTCTGTACAGTAAGTAGTTCATTTGAATATCTTTTTATCTTTTATCCTTAGATAACCTTGCCAGAAGATAGGAATAATTTTTGCGTGAATTGCCATGAAATTGCCATTCATTCCAGTGTAGTTTTCACGTACTGATGTGTCTTAGTGACTATAAAAGAGCATATACAATTCAGCAGAGATCTCCCTTGCTATTAAGGTTACTTTATTACACTTAATGACTCTTTCCACTCTTGGGGACACATTTCACTATATGTTTCACAGCAAAAAATCACAGTGGCTGGTTGCATAATAGTCTGACAGCCCTAGTAGCCTCTATCATTGATTTGTATTTGGCTTATTCAATATGCAATGCTTGGATATTTCAGGTAATTAAAAGGTCTTGAAAACAACACTCTCCAACAGAACCTTCAGTTAAAGCACTTCTTTATACTATCATTTCCAGAGATACTTGGCAGAGACATTCAGCATCTCTGCATACTGCAGTAAGCAGCACTGGTAAATTCCCCGATTGCTGTGGCCCCCTAGGGAATGCATTTTCCTGAGTTACAAAAGCACTGAAACATAATGACTATAGGTCCTCAAAGGTTGACAGAAATTGCCATAATTTTCTTCAAACTTGCATTTGAAAATGCCCTTTTAGATGTCACCGATTAAGATGTAATGATTTCTAGGTAAATAGTCAACAGTAAGCCTCCTTTTACTGACACACAAAGCTAACTATTGTTCCACACAAGAGTCCAAGCTCAGAATAAACTGCTCGTGTTGTAGATGTCCATAATACTATTTCTGCTTTCTGAACACCACATATTTCTCACTCTGTTGGTCATATCTTTGCAAGAACTCACAGAACACACTAGTATCCTGCTGATAGTGAAAAGCATATTGTAAAATGGGATGTCATACTGAGTCAAGATGCTACACTGATCTTTGTCAGTCCCAAATTCTGACTAGAAAAAGAAAATCAAAAGGTTATTTTAAGGGCAGATTTTTTCATTTCTCTCTCAACCCCCTCACCCCACCCCCCACCAACCCTGGTGTAAAAAACACCAACGTTAAGGCCCCAAGGGAAGGCCAAGGGAGTTGAATAGTAAGGCAGAGATGACAAGAATACATGCATACCAAGGCTGGATATCTTTACAGTCAAAGTCAGAGGGAGGAAAAGACCCCTATAGGAAGTTTGATTAGTCTGTCCTTTCATCCTGGTTTTTTTCCTGGTAAAATATTAGACATAACCTTATTTGTTTGGGTTTTTTTAAATTTCTACTTGCTCCCAGCTATTGTTTGCTCCACTTGCTCATTTTATCTTCTTTTTAAGATAATTATAGGGAGCTGAAATCAGAATCATGCCTATTTCTGTGTCTGTACAGCGTCTAGCAAAAATGGTTCTGATGCTGTGCTAGAATTTTTCACTAATAATATCATGTGTTTTAGATGCTCTATTGCAACCACTCAACCAAAATTACACAAAGTAATGTATCTCACAGTTTGTAAGTATATATTATTTTGCAAATGTATTGCTTAAGTTCAAGAAAGAAAATATCCAAATTTGTTCATGTTGTAAGACAAAGAATAAATTAATCAAATATCACTATTTAGTCTTACTCATTCTTTGCTCTGTACACACCAGAAAGAAACTCGTCTTATCAGTGAATGTACTATGGCAAGGTAGTGCTCCATGCTAAAGTATCTCTAATTCATAAGGAGTCGTACCTTGTTATTAGATACTTTAGGAGGAAAGAGCTGTATCATGTGAGAAGAGGTATAGATAAAGATCACAATTGGGGTCTGATTCATAACCTTATTATTCCCTAATAGTCCACTTAGAGGACGCTGGCACTTTTTTGTTAGCTATTTCAGTTCACGGTAACAAACCCTGGTATTACTATGACCCAGCTAGTGAAATTCTGTGAGAGATGCAGTGGGACCCTACCTCAACCTAGCATCAGACAGAACAGACTGTGCCACCTTCACAGAAACTTACTTACATTAAATACTCAGTAATGTTACTGGAACATGTTGCTTTTCAGAGAAAAGGGTAGATAAGCAAGGAAGAAATTATAATGTCCAACAGCAAAGTAAAATTAAATGCCCATTAGGTTACCTGCTCTCTGTGACTAAAGACATTTTGTGCTGCTTATCACTCGTTTTTTCTCTGTTCTTTCAGAGATAAGGTGTATATACACACCCACAGTGCATGTGTGTATGCAAATACACCTCTTGACCTTATCGCAAACATGAAAGCTCCCTTGAAGTGATCAGTTTCTGAAATACTCTGCAAAAGGCACAATAAGACCAAATAACAAAAATGGAGATGTAGACCAGGTAAAGCGGAGAGCTAAAAGAAATCTTCTTCCTTATATAAGTTAAGAACAGCTATTTCAACACAGAGGGAATTTAAAACCAACTCTAAGATAGCTACAGTTGCATAAAAAAATTCACAAAAGGAAACAGGTGTTATATCTATTGACAGGATTGCTCGTGTTGTCGTCTGAAGTAATTTTTGGATCATGGGGAAGAGGAAGAAATCACAAAAAGAACGTGACTTTTTGAGTATAATATAAACAAAATAGAACATTTTACTAAATTTGTACCATTAACAGTAATGTAAACAACTGGTGAGCACTTTTATTTCACACTGAGTCTAGATTTCCATCATATGCAACGGACCCTCAGTGATCTGTCAAGAAGCTTTAAGAATAAACAATACTAAAAGTAAAATGTGTATATGAAACCACTCCAAATACATTTGCATATGTATAAACATAGGCCTTGACTAACTCTATATACATATGCAGTCCACATGCACAGGTATGTCCATTATTAAATAAGTTATCAATGTTTTTTAATTGAGCAAACATCACTGATTTTTAATTTTTGTTAAACAAACCAAGAAAAAGACATTGCACCTGCACTCGCAAAGACTTAAAACCAAATCAAACTATGATTGTCCCATATTTGTCATGAAAGAGAGCTTTTGAAACAGATTAGAGTAAATTTCAGAATTAAGGTCAAGAGAGGTTAATAAGTTTAATTAATCAAGTTAAAACCAAAAGATTGTACTTGCAGTAGAAAAATGCAACAGCAATAGAGTGAAGTTAGTTTTAGAAATAAATGCCTGTTTAGTTAGAAATGTAGGACCCAAAGCATATGTATGAAGAGCTAAAATACCTGCAACCTTAAAATATTTTTCTTAAAAATGGAATTAAAAAGAACTGACCTCACGCTAATAGGCAGTACAGCATTGAATTACACCAGCATTTGAAAAAAAAAAATTATGTTCTAAAGTGCATCTTCAAATAAAACGTAAGTAAAAATATTCTAGAATACAACAGAGTTTTGGAAAAACCTTTACTTACAGATTTTTAAACCCTTAGCGCTGACCTCAATGGAAATGTATATGCTTTTTGGTCAGCAGCTATCTCTTGAGTTATCTCAGTTCACAAGCAGTTTATGTAAACCAGATGGCAGAGATAGGGTCAAGGCATCCATGAGACAAACCTCAGTAATCAGCCCAACCCATACTTTAAGTTTGTAAATCAAAATTCATTTGAAGTTAATATTTCTGTCTTCTCTTAAGATGTTTCCTAAATGAAAATAAATATTCTGCTGAAATGAAATTTTGTGTGCTATTGAAGAAAAACCCGTATATTTAACTCCACAAGAACAGATCTGGGAGAATTATGTGGAAGTTTCCCCTCCTCTCTTACCTCCCATCCAATCCTTACTTGCTTTTGAAGGGGTTTGCAAACCTTTAGTTATACATATTTCTGGATATCCTCTGTGGAAAGCAGTAGATGAGAAAAACCCCACTTTCCTCCTGCTGCTTTTTTCTTAGCTTATTTCTCCTTTGGTCCGAGAAATTTTCATCCAACAACTGGAACACGACATCTGTCACGACTGCTGGCTATACAACACAAAAAGATCATTCTTTATCTTACTATATGTAGTTTTAAATGTTTGCTTCCCAGTGTGTTTATATATTTTAAACATGTCGCAAATCATATTTTCTAAATAGTTTTGGAAACCTTCTGGCAGATGTTCATATGCAAGAAAATAATATAATTTGATTTTAGGTTATGTGGGGCTTCCCCAGCTCGGGGTTGACTGGAAAAACAAGCAATGTCTCAGCAGAACAGCAGAGGGAAACAGAGAGACAGTTCTTAGTATGAGACACTAATAACTGGTAGTGACAAAGAGGTTTGGTGGGTTATGTGAACTGATAAGTTTAAACTCATTACATTTAAAATATAAATAATTGAAAGCTTGAGTACATAGACTGACAGGCAGAAAGGGAGGTAATGCAAATGAGAACTATAATTTATTAGAATAAAGAAACCTTTAGCTTACAGCATACCTTTGCATGATTATTCTTCATGACTCAACTTCTAAGAATATGAGCGTGTGATACCTCCTTGCACTATCAGATACTGAAAATGTGGAAAAAAGTCATCTTTCAGAATACTTAGATTTCTGGAGCTCTTAAACAAATTTTTGAAAACAAATTTCAAAGTCATACAAGAGTAGAGAAAATATAGAAAATATTTCCTAAAGTTTTGCCAGAACTAGCTAGCTGAAGTTTTTTTTTTTTTTACTCGAGCTTCTCCCTAAAAGTCCCAAGACATTGCTATCCATCTAAATAAAAAAGTTATTTTCTCATGGTCACCTACATGAATGTCAGCCAAGGATACATAACAGGGTAACAAGCCTTCTGTACTAAGTTTTCTATAGAAAAAAAGGTAGTTTTGAACTTGAAACCTGAAAGATGTTATCTCCCACTAGTATTTTCCGGTGATTTTAGCTATCTCATTTAATAAAATTTAATAAAATTTAGGGAATTCATACTTTAATTTGGTTTTTAACCAAACATTTTTAGGAAATGCTTTGCCATTTTTTAAGCCTTTGTTCTATAAATTATGACTGGATTTTTGCTTTTCTTTTTTTAAAATTTTTTCTCCTTAAGCCAAATATTTTTTCCATCCCATGCTCATTTCAAAGTCTTTCATTTACAGAATTTGACATTTTTACAAATGACTTAAGGACTTTTCAAGTCTTAGTATGCTAAAATAATGTAATGAAAAATATAAAAAGAGACTCAGGTCTTAACTATGTATATGTGGGTATACATTAATATACATAATATACATGCACGTGTGTATGCATAGTAGATAATGTATAGACTTCACAATAAAGAGAATGCTGACAACTAATATTACACAGACATGAAAGAAGAGATGAAATCATTATTTCCAATTAGCTGTTCTGAATCAGATATAAATATGGTAATTATTACTTCTGGATTTATGAAACTAATGAATCTTGAAAATTAAAGGAAACTTCAGTGGACATTCACAGCATTTTCTAATTTATATAATTCCACTACATGCAGTTAAGATCTTGCTGCCCCAAATGCTTCACCCAACAGTCCTTCATTTCATTTCTTCACACTCCACTGTCAATTCAGAGTTGATTTCAATACTGATTTCATTCTCCAATCAGTTCATTCTATTGCAGTCAAGTCAGTCACAATGGTCGAGAAGATAGTGACTGATGTTTGTACAGCACAGATGCTAACTATACCATAAAAGTACAGCAAAAACATTAGGTCAGCTTTTCAGTTAACATTTTTGCTTTGGTTGACATGATAGATCTTTCCAATAGTATTCTTTACACTAACAGTCAATTAACTAAATCCATTGTAAACACCACAGAATAACCAGCCTTTGTGAACGTGCTAAATGCTGTGTGTGTGTGCATGTGGATCTGCGTGTATCATTCCAGCCAGAAGAATGAAGAATTCACAACTAAATCTGCCAAGAATGAAGCATGGTGAAAAATCTCCATTTCAAATTTTATCCACATGAATTCATACATGGTATATTAATTGTACATATTCTTTTTCTCTATTTGGAACATTTCTCTAGACTTCATGACCTAAAACTGTCTTCCTAAATTTAACTAGAAGAACTGCAAAAGTAAATGATTGTGTGTCACAGTATTAAACATAAGCATCCTTTTAAGTGCAAATTTTTTGGTTGTGTTCATTCAAACATTAAAAAATATGAAAATAAATAACCATGCTGTGACAGATTCTATCTTCCTGTCAGTCAGAGTATGGTATCTGGTTTTTATACATTGTGCAAGTCCTGTCTACAATTAGAGACTAGCTGGCACAAGACAACTGCAAGCAGAACTGACTACTCATGCTGACCCCTAGGAATTACACTACTGAACAGCTGTGCTGTGATAGCTTCTAAAATGCTCCTTAAAAAAGAAAAAAGAAAAAAGAAAAAAAAAAACCCAAGAAATATCAGTATCCAGGGAGGTATGAATAGCTTATAAGATTTGTTCTTAGTTGATTCTCCTTGAATGTTTTACATGTCTAAAATAATACACAATATGAACAGGTGTCCAATGTGGTTTCTTATCCTAGAAGAGACTTAAAGATGTTTATTGTGATCAGAAGCAACTCTGTTACCACAGAAAAGCATGCCAACATTTGCTAATTGATTGCATTTATGCTATTTTCTTGTCCAGTTAACAAGAATTAAACATTAGATTAAGCTGAGAATACTTAATATTTCTATAGTAAGTGAAAAGTTTATTGCACAGGTAGTGAAGTGGTTCCTTGTGTGTTCAGACCTGAGAACTGTTTCCTTCTGGCTCCAAATAATAGGGTTTTCTGGAGCTGGAGAAATAAGAATCCACCTCAGAGTGGCTAAATTCTTGGCAGATCAACTAAATATTCTTCAGAAAAAGTAAGCATAATTTTAGGTCATGAGGGGCAATAAAGTTTGGCAACTTTGTTGCCGGAAAGAGATTTGCAGGTGGTCAGTTCTGCAGAATAACTGTGTATGCTTGTGTCAGTAGGTCTTTTAAAGACCCCAGTTCACTGAACTATAAGGTGAAATGGTAAATTCACAGCATGATCTCTGAATTTAACCATCTTTGGAAAGGACACATATGGGGCTGATAAACCCAGAAACATGTTCACTAGCGGCCAAATGTCAATTCTATTCGTGAATGTTGCAACTCATAATAATGTCTAAATTAACTTGGAGCAGAAAGTCTCACACGTAAATCAGCACACTCTAAATCCCTCCTTGAGATAAATTATGTTACAGCATTTCTTCCAGTCACCAGAACTTCAGCCGCAGGTGAACCATCCTACATACCTCATTATTGCATAAGGCATTCCAGGTGCAAACTGAAATCTAAAGACTCCACTTAGCTGCAGTCCAGTCTTTAGACAAAAAGGTCTCCATCTCAAGGTAACACTTGAATTTGAAGTAAGATTTCAAAGATTTGAACTTGACCAGCTTGAAACACAAAAATTCCCTAGGCATCTATATGTATGATTTCAGAGCATTTCTTATATACCCAGCATGATAGGACAAAAGGACATGGATTATTTTCCACAGAAAATGTATTTTGCGATTAATGAAATAAGTAATCTTAACTTAAGTCTCAACATAATCATTGTTCTCAAGAGCTTACCTACAAAACCAGGCTCCACAGGAAACAATAACAACAAAAAAAAGCAAACTGTACTTATACAGCTATTAATTCCAAAAGGTAAACTGCCAGAGTATATTGAGGAAAATCTCTGAAATAAAAACTTGGACACTAACCCGAACTATTATCAAAATCTTTCTTCGAACTTCACCATATAGAAATGCTTCAAACACTAAGGTGCTTTTTCACCAAAAAGCCAATTGCTTCTGCTCCTTGCTATACAGTCGTATAAACCAAGATACTAAACACTATTTCACCCATTTATAGATTGGGAAAAATAGGAAAATATTTTTATTTTTGCTTTGCTCTTCCCTACTATCTGCAAGTAAAAGTATTAATCTTTACTTTTTGTTTCTGTAGGCAGCCTCACTATCTTTGCCTTGATTCTAGAAAAGTGTTATGTTGTTTTAAAATACCAAAATAAAGCATCTGTCAGCACATTGACCTTACATCTGCTTACATAAGTATATCTGTCCCGTCTCATCTCAGCACTCCATAGTGACTCTAAAGCTAACATTTACAGATGCCTGTTCAATTAATTTGTAATGCACACCTCTGCATAGAGAAACAAATAAATTTTTAAAAATTAGGCTATTCTGTTCTGGTCCAACAGCTGTCACTGATAGTGGCTAGTACTAGATGCCTCAGAGGCACATGCTGAATCTCCTGACAATCCAGAATTACAATACTCCTGGCCACAGATTTTCAAACCTAGGATAGCTATTGTTTTCTGCATTCTGTGTAAACATATGTAGAACTTGGACTACTTAATTCAGGAACATTTCCAACCTAATTTACTATTTGTTCCATTCACAAAAAGGAAATAATTATGTGTTCAAAAAGGTCATCTCTAATTTATCTCCTCTCCGAAATAGCACTAAAATTAAATTCCTAGCTTTAACCTCTTTATCATCTCCTAGACATCTTCCTTATCTACCATACTTTGTTACTGAAGCTGGGTAGTCAACGTGAATACTGTAGTCATGAGAAATTACTTAGTATCATATGACTAACACTCTGGTCTGAGAGATATTTTCTTCACAAAAAATATTAGAAAGGTTGTCATTGAAAATATTGACCAACTACATATATCCTCTACTTCAACAAGGTGGTAAGAAGAATTAATTCACAATAAATTGATGGTAATTAGCAGGTTTGTTTTTTCTTACCTTGATGCATTTAGCAGGTGCTTCTATGAGCTATGCACTATGACCCTTCCCTTAAAAAGTTTTAGTATGCTTTAATCTGTTAACAAAGGATAAAACCATTCTCTAATGTGGCATTCAGAAAATAAACAATGAAAGAGAAGTTTTAAACATTCCAATACCACATTGTCTGAATCAGAGGGTCAGAAAGAACTGAGTGATCAGGACTAACCTGAATGAGATGACAAATCAATGGAAGAAATCGCAGCCTTAAACTTAGCCAAATCTCTGATTACTTTGAGGTCTAATCCATATTAATTGCACACAAAAGAGAACTTAAAGATATATCATGTGATGTTGGCCATGGAAGTAAAATAAAACTAAGAAATAGCAAAGAATTAAATGACATCACTTAAAAAGAGCATATTTGCTTAAACAATGAAACATATTTTGGCCTTCAAATTGATACAAGGCATAAAATTCCAAATTATTGCTGCTACAGTCAGCAAGAAGGAAAACTGAGCCAGAAAGACCAAAAGAAAGCATAGGGAAGGAAATGAATTGAACCAAAGAGCCAACAAGATTTAAATTGTATCACAGTAAAGCTATTGAGTATCCTGCCATTGGTGTGTGGGATAAGTGAGACTGAAGCAACCTAGAATTCACAATCACTAAGGCAGAAGAGAGACTCTTAGGGGAACGATACCTAGGATCATTCTGGGCTCTTCAGGACCATGATTTTACTGGTTCAGAGAACCAGAAATTTAGAATGAAGATTTCTGCTATCTTATGGAACATACAGATTTTTTAATGGAAATAGCAGTCCCTCATGGCAGCAAAGGTTTTAAAATACAGAAAGCAAGCTTTGTGATTTACCATTATATACATTGCAAGAGCACACATATTTTTAGCTGTTGATCAATGAAAAAAAAAGAAATTGTCAGATGACACAAGAAATAGTTAAGAAATATAGTGTGCATTTATAATTTTGATTCAGAGGTATAATACAATAAATACATAAAAAATGCACAGAAAATATCTGTCTCAATTAGCACTGGCATGTAGCTGCAGAAATGTGCTAAGAAGATGTCAAAATATCCATTGACCTTCACCTGGGGACTTCAAAGAATTCTTTCACGGGGAAAAGAGAAGCAGATTTAATATGTTTCAAAAAGGTAAAAATATATTAAAAGTTTTATAACTAAAAATAGCTAAGATTAGCCAAAACTGAAACACAGAAGATCAAAACTCATCTTTAAACCAAATCAGCTCTTCTGAATATTCAGAGGAACTCTAGGAAATACTCAGAATATCTGCCATCCTACTTACACCTATGTCCCTGACTCACAGCTCTTAACAGATCATGGTGGTAGTGGGTAACTGTAGTAGAGCTCTCCAGTTCTCTTTTTGCCATCTTTCTTCACAGGCAGAGGTCTTAGAAGAGTGCTCTTGTGCCAGCAAGGACTGGCTTTCAACACCTCCATGGTGCAAATCATCTGGAACTAATCTGAGAACTCAGAAGAAATGTTAAAATCAAGGGTGTGAAATGAAGGGAGAATACTTGTAATTTATTATCCCATCTGCAGCAAAAGCTTAAGTATCTTGTTTTAAACTGTACCATACACAAAATAGCATAATTCCATAAGCAAAAGTTTTAACTAACCATGATGACAAAATGTAAAATCTCATTACCTTAATTTTCTAATGTACAGGCAAGGTTCTCAGAGCTTCCAAAAAGCAAGAGGCATTAAAGGTTTCACAGGTTACCCAGCTGTCATATCTCAGGAGGCAAATTAAATAGCCACCAATGTCTTTAGAAGTGATACTAAGAAGGAAACATAATGAGTGAGGCAGTCCAAAGAATACCTCAGGAGAAAATTAAAATCACAGGAAGAAATGCATTTTGCGCAAACAAGAAAGACATAGTTGTTCCAAAAAACCCCAAACAAACAAAAAGAATTCCATTAGAAGCATTAAAACTGGGCCATCTGGAGTTGAGTGCTGCATTGTCCTCCCAACCACTTGCTTGAGGCTTACAAACATCATAATCATAAAAGCATGCCTCTAGAGGGAATAGAAACTGCCCCAGGTAACCATGCCTCTGCTAAACTAAGACGATTTAGACCTCAAAAGTAAATAGGCCACAGCTATTACAAGCTAAAGAAATTAGGATAAAATAAGGTAACAGCTTCAACAATTTGTAAATGAAGAGGAATTTATGCACTCTTGTGGAGATTTTCAAGGACACCAAAGAAATTTGTGACCTGTAACAAAATTCTGCTTCTGTTCACATTGTAGCAGACACTGCAGACATTGCAGGACTGCCAGCAGCTTGCTATTTCCCTTTCCTTAGCCATGAGCAGCTACAACTATCAGCTTTTTCTTTTTAGCATTAAGCCTCCTTTAAATGGTTTCTTACTGCAAACAGCGAAAATAATATTAGAGAATCCTAAGGATGGCAAACAAGCAGAAGAGATAGTCTAGTTTCAGCAAGGCAGGTGGGTAACATATTTCCCTACAGGCTAGTACATTTTGACAGCTTCTCTCAAAATTTCATCCCAGGACTGATCTGCTACTCATTAATTACCTGTCTTCTTGCTCAGCCCCATGTGTACCCTGTCTCAAAGTCTGAGTTTACTGCTCTCTTTCTCGCTATTTTAGAATAGACTGTTCTCTGTGTTCAGAGTGAGCAGGATACTTTTGAGCACTGCAAGGCAGCAAGCAAGATTCAGGGAAGACATTAGAAAAAAAATCCAGTGGTAAAAATAGTGAAACGCCAGTATAAAAGCAAGGATAAAGCCAGGTCTACTTAAAGCATTGGAGGTTTTGTTCTCCTGTTAAGGTACAAGGATCTGCAAGTGGGAATCCAGCACAATTTATCTGAATTCACCTACTTTAGAAGTGTTATATATCTGTAAGGATAATTCAGCCCTAATTTGGGTAAGGTGTTATCTTAATATGCTTTTAAGACACCGGGAGAATATTACCATTGCCAAAATTACTCAAGCCATCAGCACTAATGGAAAAGCCACTTATGTTCAGCATATGGTCCAGTTAATTGATGGAACTCAATCATCCCCAAGGGCACACTTGTTACTGATGTGCTAGCCGCATTTTGAGACTCCAGTTCTAGAGGCAGTAATGGAAACATCTGACGCATCTGGGTACCAACATCTATGAGGCTGAAAGGAAATACTTTACAGATGTGAAAATAACCCAGAAAAATCACTGCCTAAAGACTTTCTAAGGAGTATTCTGATCTATTTTAAGCTATAACACTGGGAAAAGCAGGGTGTGGGGAGGTGTTCCTAGGTAGGAAGGAATATTTTCTGAATAGTACTGTCTCTTTAAAAGAAAATGTTGTGTTACTATAACCATTTCAGTGCACAAAATCCTCTATTTTCCCCTAAAATAGCAGAAAGGCCCAAATTACATACACATTGCTCTAGTTTTATGTATCACATTTGTGTATCACTTTTGATATACGAGCATTTTTCAATAAACAGATTATGGTGAATTTATTCAGGGCTGAAAAGGCAAACACAGCAGATTATTTGTCTAGTTACAGAAGAGTCTTGGTTAGGAGTGAGTGCTTATCTAGAGGTCCACAGTTGTTTAAGCCTCATAATCACTACTTATTGCCAGAACAAACAGGTAATTAATTTTTACTTAAACTGCCAGATTGGTTTGATAGTTATTACCATCGAGCAGATGTGAACTAATAACCTCACATGAGAAGCACGAACCCATTCTACAAAATACAATGGAAGGATAAAGAAATAAAATGAAACTTTGACACTTTTAATACTAAATTAAACTGTAGTATTTCCAGATATTGGAAATGTGCCAGATGAGCTTAGTATGGCAGCTGCAAGACAGGCAATTCCAGTGCAGTTATTTCTCTGCTTAACCAAAAGCAAGACCATGAACATGGATTTCTTACATCCCAAATATGCCTTTGTATCATTGACAGCCAGTGGATGAAAAATGCCTTCCTGAGCTCTAGAGGATTAAGCTGGGTAAGTGCTCTAGCAGCCTAAAAAAAAAACCCAAAAAAACCTTTCAGCCACACAAACTTCTTCCTATTTTCTTCACTTCTTCTCCTAATCAATTTTCTAAATTCTGTTTTCAAACAGAATCCACTCCAGAACTTCTATATTACCCATTTTTGGAATAGGTGTCCAGCTCTAGCTCTTCAACTGACTCAAAGAAATTTCAGAAAGCATTTGTCAACTACACAGGTTGACTGCAGATAAAACTTGTATAAAAGGTGACTGTACAAACAGAAAGCAGTTTATCAGGAAAAAAAGACTCTTACCAAGTATAATGTAAACAAATAATGATTAATGATGATCTTCCTGAACAGATGCATAAATAATGCAACACTCATTTTACACCATCAGCCTTGAAAACAGGAAATGATCTTAATAAACATTAAAACCATTTAAAATGCCCACTTTTTACAATGATTAAATTAGCCAACATACACTCAGTTCTACATTTTCATGGCTTATAAAAAACTTGGCACGATAGAATGCATTTAGAAATATAGTTCTGACATAGCTAACTTTACAAATATTATCAGAATTATTCTTTTCATGTCTTCTATCACTACAAATCTTTCAAAGTAGTGAATGTAGTTACCAAGATTAAGGTTGATGCAAGTGAAGAACCTGTGTTACTCTCCAAGGAGAGCTTTGTCCTAAACTACCTAACTACTCAGTGAGGGTTCATGCTAGATTATATTCCCTGAGGTCTGTACTTCATTACAGCTCAAGGCCTATTTGTAACTATAACACTAACATCTAAAATAATGATTTGATAATTCTTATTTAAGGTGTGGGCTTTATTTTACTTTTGAGATTTTTTTCAGAGGTAGAGGGAATACTTTGGCATTCTACGGTGTCGAGTGAATTACTTGATTTTTTTTTTTTTAATACCTAGGTGCTAGTATCCTGACTGAATTGCCAAATATTGTCAAAGAATGCAAAGGTGAATGCTACATATCATTAAAGAAAATTACCATGCCTGAGGTAGAGGAAAGGAGACAAACAAAGCTCTTTTTGCCAAACAAAGCTTATGGGGTTTTTCACTGTGCTCCTGAAACATGGGAGTTGCTCCTGATGCCTGTTCCTACAGATTGAAGACAGGCAAAGGCAGAACCTTGACAGCTCAGCTTGATTTCTCACCTGGGTAAATTAACCAAAATAGAGTATTGCACTCGAGTAACTATACTGTTTTCAGGTCCTGAGTTAATTCTGATATTACACATAATTCTACATTCTGCCACATAATAATACTTGATACAAGACAGTCCTAACTTTAGTCATACTTGCTAAATTGTATCCTCGTTTGTAAGCCATACAACTACTGTCATCAGTGGCCTGTTTAACAGAAGACTTACCGTAATTAAAATGAATGTACTTTGCTGTGTATATATTCTGGCTACATTAGTAAACACCTGAAACTTACAGCACACCAAATAAAAACATATAAACGTATGGGAACAGAAACTTTGCAGAGAAGACCCGAGTTTCAAAGTGTGTACACCTCACACCTTGCAATCTGTCTTATGGTTTCAATATCCACATACAGGATTTAAAATCAAAAGTAAACACACAGAAGGCAAAGGAACAATACTGAAGGAAAGCTAAAGAAAGTGAAAAGAGAATTCAGGATTCTCAGTCTGACCTTTACAATACCATAAGCACTTCTTTTTATATCTCAGTGAAAAAAATAGCAGAGGCCATTAGGGATTCAACCCTGTTCTAATACAAATTGAATTCTAGCACATAAATACAGTGGAAAAAAGGAAAGCCAGGAAATAAAGATCCAAGAAACGTTTTTCCCCTCTTTTGCTCCTAGAAAAATATTTAACAAAATATGGTTTCCTTTATATATGTATACTAATTCTGACACGTGTAGAACAATCAAATAATATAAACCAAAATTTAATTAGTTTTGGAAGAGTATGGTGAGAACACGTTATTTCTGTTGACTCTTTGACATCCACTATTTCTTCTCTACCTAAGCCAAAGGAAGGAAAAGCTTCTGATCACACACAGAAAGATCACAAGCTGCACAAAGCCATATGCCCAGCCAGTCTCCTGTGTTTGTATTCTGCTATTGAAAGGGGCTGCCTATGCATCAACAGCTGCTATTAATGTTGGAATATTAAACCCAAGCAGGCAAAGGTTTAGCTTGAGGTGTGTAGGGAAAATCTCATGATGGAGACTGAAGGAATCTAAAAGGGTCCTTTTTGTTTTGATCAAACAGGTACTGTTCAATACATGCAGGAAGAAATTTAGCTTTCCATAACAGGGATAACAGACTAAGACAAACAATCAACCTTTTCTCTGCCAGACTTCTCTCACTGCTTTTTCTCTTTTTTTATAATACATTTTTCTAAAGATAAATACAGTATTTCATTTAGCATTTCACTATGACATCAAAAATGACAGATCCTATTGTTCTATTGATCCTACTGCAATTGGTTGCGTGCTTCTTACTTTAAGGTTTGTTTCTTCTTCAGTCTTTTCAAAATTAATTCATCTCCATTAAGCACCTTTCAGTTGCATCTACCATTACTTATCTCCACAGCTCTAAACTCATACTGCCAATTCTCATTTGATATTTTTTAGGAAAACATCTATCTTTATAAATCTCTGCTTCACTGACCACCAAGGATGCAATTTAGAAATTATATAAATTCTGACGTTAACTAGAAATTCCCCAAAGGTAGTCTAAAATATTTTTTTTTTTCATAAAACTGTGTTTTTGAAAGAAAAGTGTACTGCACAATTAAATCTTGATCGCCTTAATTAAAAAATTAAAAAATAACCAAAAACAAAACAACAAAAACCCTAAAAAACACTCCACCAAACCCCTAAAAAATCTCTGTAAATTTGAGGAAGGCATTGTTGTAAAATATAGGTATTTTAAACCAGTAAAGATATGCATTTATTCAGTTATCAGGCAGTGATTAATCATGTGAGATTAATATTGCACATTAAATGTAGACCAGAGTCTACCTTCATCTAGAGTACAAGTTCAAGCTTGAAATTATATCCAAGCTTCAAAATCCCTCAAATCTCTACACACTCCATTGTGAAATATTAATATGCATAGCATGAACCAACTGACAGTCTATGCTCATTTGGAAGATGTTATTCCCTATACCTTGGAGAATGTATTTCTATATAACAACTGTTGAGAGTGGCAGTGGTACATAAACTAAAAGTATAATATTTTTCTCTTACCTATAATTTTGCTGCATTTCCACATTACCATTTCCCAGGTTATCACCTCTCAGGCTTGATATCTCCTGTGGAAAATTTCACTTTTTTTCAAGAATTATTTTAGAGAAAAATAGGTAACTGCCAATTACCAAGAATACTCTATGTATAAACATGAAGAGGTCTCAGGCTTAAGGGGGGAAAAGAAAAGAAAGAAAGGACACCAACAACAATAACATCTGCATCTTGCTGCCAAGTGAAATTGCACCAAGATTTGATCCAAACTGAACTCTCTAGAAAAACAGCAGAAAACACCAGTAAATCTTATAGCAAGACATACATAGCCCAGCCTCTGACCAAAAGAGTTTGCATATATTAACCAATTATGCTTTGTAAAGCTGAACAGGAATTTGCTAAGTGCCTTTTATTAGCAGATTTTATTAGGAAAGCTAGCCAAAACCTAAAGGCACCAGGACTACCAACTTCATTGCATAAACAAGAGATGACTCATATATATGTGGCATGGGGTGGCTCACTGTGACGCAGGAAAGGCCACTGCTGACTCTTGCAGAGCAGTCAGCATCACAATGGCTACTTGCAAATTCACAATGAAAAAGACCCTGGTATAAATCTGCAGCAGTCACCTTCATGTCATGTCCTTTTACTTCTAAACATAGATGAGAAAACCTCCAACAAGAGATTTTGCAAGGCATGTACAGATCCAGACCAGACAACACTAATATGTCTGGAGAGCACTCACATGCTTTGCACCTGCCCTAGTGCTCCAGTAGCCATGCAGTCCAACTGCTTGAGAAACTCTCCCAGGTTCTCAGAGAGCCAGGTCAATGCACCAACCATGTACAACAGAAGAGGCTTTCACAGTTCAGTCCACAGGTGGGTCTGCTTCCTGACAAAGTAGGCTGCAGTTGCCCATAAGAAAGTGGAGACTGGGAATCAGGACCACTCTGATCCAGAATTTATGGGTTGGGTTTTTTTGGTTTTTTTTTTTAAACAAGATAAGTATCTGAGTAATTGGACAAAGATACATTTGACAGAACCAGATATAAACCCACACTACATCATACATTCATATTTACACAATATTTTTTAAATAGTTAGTTTGGCATACCCTAGACTGAGAACTCCTGTGTTAAAAAAGCAGCACCTTCTAACTTGGCTTCCAAGTGCAAAATGCAATATATAACTCTTGAGCAGTCACATAATATAAAGCAGCATGTAGCATTCTCCATTGTTTGAAATTAAAATATAACATTCTATTTGCAGAGTCCAATAGAAATCAAAAGTAGCCTCTTTTATTCTGGTGGAAATCAGGATCTGGTTTGCAAGCTCTGATATTCACTGGCTACAAAATAGAACTGCGAATATTATATGACACAGTTTGTTGCCAGAGGGGACCAAACTATTAGACCTTCATGCTCTGAGTGGTATGGTCTGTTGTAAGGATGCACACTTATAAAAATGTACAAAATTCAGTATAGCTTCACTGGCCCTGTCTGCATGTGCAAAAGTCATTAAAAATACTATAAAATTTATTATATTATTTAATATCCCAAGAAGCTTTTCCAGTTCTGTATCATCTGATTGACTGATACAGCAGAGAATCACACAGGAAGCCTGAGGAGATCAGGCTGGTAACGGCGTACGCATGATTACACCATCCATTTCTTCCAGTTATTTTTCCTCTGTGTTTATTGCAGTTGTTTCTCATTTGCAAATGAATGGCAATATATTCCATCATTTTAAATTAAATTTCATGAATTTTAGTACTCATGAATCTCAAAGACAGATTGTAGCAGCTGGAGCCACAAACTAAAAAAAATAAAGTTAATGGTCTTAAATTATGCCGTAAAAACACTGATGTCACTCCTTGAGAACAACTCCTGTGGAAACAGTCATAAAGAGAATGGGAGGAGGAATGAAACACTATCACAAGTGCTTTTATTTCAAAGAATTGACATTGAGTCTGAGTGGTTCTTCCCTGATGCCAAAACTTTGAATTTCAGCATCTGATAGTGTTCTGAATGACTAATAGATTAACTTAACCTTATGACTTCTTTGCTCTTGTGCACGTTTCTAATTATTTCACTAGAAAGGATAAAGAACAGTATTAGCATTGTTTTCAAATAAAAAATTATCTTGATTATGACCATTTTAAACAAAATTATTTTCCAATAAAGTATAAAAATATCTAAGAATATACACTTAAAAATAATTTAGTGTTGCAGCATTCTGAGCAAGCAAACAGAGCAGGGTAATGAACATTTGGTGGTTTTTTCTCCCCTATTTATCCAGTAAAGTGAAATAAACGTTCTAGCTGACAAAAATCTGAATTTCACCTAGACCTAAACACGCTAGAGGTGAGAATCATGTCTATGGGAAAGTGCAATTCTGCCAGCTGAAAAGTCTGGAACTGAATTTTACAGCTTCCCTACAAGATTTTCCAGGTGCCGTTATTCTGGCAGACAAACAAACCCCCTCTTGTCAGACTCAAACTCTAGCAGCAGGCAGCGTGCCAGCGGGTCATCCAAAAAGAGGCAGACCCACACTGCACAACACGCATGGTGCTGTACTCCACACTCCAGCACCCACAGGACTGACAGGAATCAAAGTCTCTCTTAGGGTTTATCTTCTTGGCAATTCACATTTGCCATGTGCTAACCATCCTGCACTAATTCCTCATGTGGACAAGTGTTACATTAACCAGGGACCTTAATAACTGTTCAATCTGAACTACCTTAAGACTTTTCCCAATGAACTTGCTGTCTGCTATATCTCCTGTATATGATCACCATCTCACCTCCTTTTTCCACCAGGGCATCTCATGTAGTCCTTAGTATCTAGTTAGATATAGTATCTAATCCCAGTTAGTCACATACTCCAGGGAACCTGCTTTGGTGAGGGGGGGGGGAGGTGGGACTCTGATCTCTCGTGGTCCCTTCCAACACTTACAATTCTGTGAATCTGTATCCAGAGCCTTAAATCTACCTGGAATTACTGCCAAGTAAAAGGACTCTCTGAAATGAAGACTAGTTTGCATTTGTAGAAATAGCCTATATCTTATTTATCATAACAACTGGGAAATAAAAACAACTAGAGCCAGCAGAAAACTCTTGGCTTCATAGTAATGTTATTTACACAAAATATGCAACTATATGTTTATTAAGTATCATAGGAACTTGAGATAGCTTCAGGTTTATAATCTTTCTCCAATCTGAGATATCACCTTTTTTATAAGCTTAATAATTTTTCAGGTGTTTATAAAAAACACTTTTTTTTCTCTGGAGCATGAAGAACCATTATGGACGCTCCACGTCCATTGGTGAGATGTAAAATTTGTGAAAATATTTACGGATAGAAAAAAATTTCTATAAATTTATTTATGGATCACAAAGATTTCATATGTATCAAAATTGTGAATATCAATGAATTTAGTTCATTAGTTCAAGCATTCAGGAGCTGTGATGGAAGTCTCCAATTTTTCAGACAGACACGGAATTTTCTGTTACTGCCATTCTCCCCTTTCTTTTGGATAATTTACCATTCATTTGGAATGCTGCTGCATTTATCTTTTTAATTCACACCTCTCAACTTGCATGTCTTTTTCTCTGATTTTTGGAAACATTCATTTTTATGCTAGAATATTCAGATTATTTAATCTAAAGCATCACCCTTAACAAACAGGTAAACAACATGAAAGTGTAAGACCCTTTGCCAACAGAAAAAAGGCTCTTTCACCTTGTGGCAAAATTGAGTAGCCTTTAATAACAACCAAACCAGATGCTCTAACAAGATCCATTTTAAATATCAGTTTTCCACCGTGTCCTCCATTAGCTTTACTTTCTGTATTTAAGTTTTGTTGGTTTTGTTTTGGTTTTGTTTGGTTGAGTGTTTTTACTAATTTTTCCCCCTTAGAAATAAACATTTTAACCCAGAAAACATTTTAAAAACTTGGGGTTTATGCAGTCATATATCTTTTCAAGCCAACTACTTGGAATCCAGTAGCCCACACGGAAGAAATCCTTCCTCTTCCAAATAACCTGATTTAATATTTCATTGTACTTTCAAGCCACAGTCTTTAGTTCTCAGGATGAGTGAAGCTGGTTTAAGGCAACAAATAGTCAGCACATGTTCTGTGCATTCCCATACTCCCATCCCTAAAACTAAGTAGACCTACATTTGTGTAATTTCTCATCTCTTCTTGGGTAGCTTCAGCACTACCTACCATCTGTGGGAAAGCAAGCCACTTTATCAGCAAACACTGACCTATATTCTAAAGG
>VXBZ01002398.1:106761-131476 GCA_013399135.1 Heliornis fulica
CCCAAAAATAAGGATTTGAAGGATTTTATGAATAGGATGTTTGAATTATCTGTTATGCAAGTACCTCCTTTTTTCCTGTGTAAACACACAAAAACTACTTGTTTACAATTCTAAGTAACACTCTTTCTCCCAACAAAAACAAACATTTTTCTGAAAGATAAAGAAATTTGTTTATTTCCAAAAGGAATATTACTTGCTTATTCTACAATATGTGTTCTAGATTGTGCGTATCATTTGAAAAAAATTTGTAGGAATTCTTAAAATACATATTTTTAGATAGTCTTGATTTTTTGTTATATTTTCATGAAGCATAGTGACATTTTTTATTTTAAATAAAGATTTTAGAAAAAGCGTGTGTGTGGGGGGGTGTTTAATTCTATGTATCTGAACAAATTGATGGATTAAGTTTGCACTAAGAAAAAAACCTTCAACCTATATGGCCAAAGGGTTTTCTCAAAACATTTTTCAAACAAATGAGTACATATTTCCACTTAAAGTTGACAGTGAAAATTTCAGCCCTGAGGAAGACAAAAAATCCTTTTAAAAATTTGGTTTTGAAAGCAGACCATCAAGCATTACAGGCGTTCATAATTATTTCCAATGACAGTGCTGTACATGGAGGGTAGGAGTAGGTAGGGTAAAGTAAGGATGCAAAAAGTTGTGTATCTATAATAAAAGTGCAAATAGAAGTGTAAATACCATAATGTAAATTACTACTGAGTCACCTCAAAGTGGAAAGCTGTCAAACCAGCATTAACATGCAATACTAGGCTCACTGAATATGTATTGATATCTTTAGATCTAACTGACTAAAACCTCATTTTAGCCAGCCACTTCTCCTTATACAGACCTTTTCTAGGCTCCCCGAAGCTGTTTTGCACAATTTGCATATGGAAAGCTGTGGAAGAGCCGATATATGAGAAAGATTGGTTTTATATTTTTTAATGACAATATTTAAAAGTGAAAGGTAGGAGTTATTAGAAACAGAAAATTATGTCAGGAGTTAGCAAGAAGCATGGGGTGAGAAAGAATATTAACCAAGACATTTAAAGAAGCTACATAAAAGGTTTTTCATATTTCTTTACTGCTCAATTTAATATTTTCCATATTCATTCAACACTAGTAATTTTTAATTTGATGCTCTTCAGATAAAAAAAAAAAACAACAAAAAAAACAACCAGTAATTCCTTATCTAGCACACAGAAATGAGAAAAGAGGAGCTTTTCTAGTTTAAGTGACAAAGACAAGTCCTCTGTTGTTTCCGAACTAAGGGCTGACTAACAGCAGGTTTAAAATAAAAATGAAAACCACACAGACCTCCAACATGAAAATGGAGGCTTTCTGCTGAGAGACTTCAGCTTATTTAAACAATTGCTAAGGAAGATTCCTGGGAAGCTGTCTTGAGGAGAATGGTACCAGGAGAAAAAATAAATAAAGAAAACTTCTCAAAAGCTCAGGAAGAACCCACATGAGTGTGGAGGAAGATTGAGAAATTTGGAACAAAGCCTACATGACTGCACAAAGAGGTCCTCAATGAAACACTAGAACACAAAAACAGATGGTTGGAAACGAGGGGAGGCAACAAAGGTGAAGTATAAAAGCCATGTTTGGATACTTCAGGAAAAAAAAAGCAATCAAGACTAGAACCCAGCTGGAGCTAAAGGAGCTAAATCAAAACAGGAGTCTACAGGTATGCCAGTTACAAAAGGAAGTTAGGAAAAATGGTTGTTGGGTGGAGGAGGCAATTTTACGACAAATAGAACATAAAAGGCAGTAGTAGACACCTTTTTTGCATTGATTGTTTAAGGAATGTCAAGTCTCCTCCTCTACTTTCAGATGAATCAGCACACTTTGGAAATGAGAAGGACAACAAACAGTGGAGGAGCAATGGGTTAGAGACACCAGTAAAATGTTAAGAGATAAGATGTATCTCTTCTTGAATAAACAGTAAGAGAGACTAGAAATATGAGTGCTGGTGTGAAGGTAGCAGCCGAAATACTGATTTGTAGATCAAAGCAGATGCAGCAGATGACTCAGTTCTTTGGCCTTCTATGGTGTCTAGCACGCACGGGTAATTCATTCTCCAACACCCACAGGCTAGAAATACTGTATTTAGTGTGCCCTCCAGGAACAGATAAGATTTAGGACATTTTCCACTGATTTCTGTGGCTTTCAGGCAGAGTAAGGCTGTTTCCATTTTGGATAGGAGGAGCAATAAGGAACCTTACTGAAGAAATCATTATTAAATCAGTACTGAAATAACAAAGTAGCAAAGTCAGAATCCTACTTTCCATCCAGTAAGTCTGGATACCACATACAGAACATTCACCCATCACCATGAGCCTTTTCATTTCTATTTTTAATAGAACATATGATATAAAGATCTAAAAAACAGTTTAACACTTACTTCTGTCTCTATCCTTTTAAAATGACAGCTTGATTTTGAACAGGTATAAGCTTTATAGAAGCTTTCTGCCAGGCAATCTGTGAGCAATCACACTCACTTGACTATGTGTCAGTGTGTAATACATAACAGATTAGGCTTCTGCAAAATAAACACTTGCAAATTGTACGCTCAATGGTTTTTATGCATTTCTTCTCTGAAACGCACTGTAATGCTAAACTTAGCAACGTGAACATACGAGCTAATGTAACACAGCCAGATTCAGCTGCCTTTAGGGAATACTGCATCTGGATCCTTTACAACGTATAGGAATTGACCAGGAGCAGTAAACTTACTAGCCTAAAAATAGAATACCTTCTGTTTTCTTTCAGGAGCTACCATTATGCCATAACACACTTTGTTAATGTCTACATAGCATTGGCAACCACACACTGACCTCCTCCCTTAAGACAGCTAAAGAGCAAGAACTACAGCTGCAATAAATTGTCCTACACAACAAGCTGAAGCCAGCAGACTCACCAACATGCCAGCTCTCAGCCACTCCCTTTGCTGGGGGAAGATAATGTAGAACTCAACCAGATACATTTAAGTTGTAAGCCAAGAAAAGGACTTAAGGGCACTAGTATCACCAAGAGAACTGAAAATTTCAGCATGACCCATACAAAAATCAAGGGGAATTACCAAAAAACATATCCTTTATATTCAGCAAATTGGTTTTGTTCTGACTGCAGATGAGGCATCATTTCTTGAAGTTAAGAGAGATATTTTTTATATGACGTACCATGTATCATATAAAAAATACACTAGCATTATTGCAATAATGCCTGGTGACAGTTTCCTGACTGGATATCCTCCCTGACAGTCCAGGCTATGAAGTTCCCCACAGAGACACACACCTCTTCAGAAAAGGTGGAATCACTTGCCCAGTTCTCTCCCTTTATTATAAAAGGAATAGGTGTGGTGGTTTTTCAATGTGGCTTCTTTAAGAAGCAGCTGGAAGCTTCTTAAGGGTCTGAAAAAGTAAATCCCAGCTGGACTCCCAAGGTCAAACTCCATCGCTGACAAAGCCAGCCAGGCTAATCAACACTGGTCACAGCACCTCTGGAAACCACATTTTAGAGATAGAAAAATGCAAACAGCCACATTTTGCCAACACAGAAGTGAGTGAGAAGTGAGAAACTTTGCAGACACCAAGGTCAGTGAAAGAGGGGAGGAGAAGGCGCTGAGAGAAGATTCCCTGCAGCCTGTGGAAAATACCAGTGTGGGGTGGGTGTCCCCCTGCAGCCCACAGAGGACCAAGAGACCCCACTTGTAACCCATGGAGAGGTACCTGGGTTGGGCAGGAGCCCACCATGGAGCTGGTGGAGGAATGTGGAAGAATCTGTGACCTACATTGGAGCAAGCTCCTGACAGCACAGTGTTTCCTGCATAGTTCTGCCAGTGATCATTGTATTTCAGTATATACAATAGACAGCACGTAACTCTGTGGACTCTTGCAGGTTGTTGAGGATATGCCATGAAAAGCATGGATGTCCTGACTGATAGCAAATGTAAGATAGATGTTAGATGCACATATTTTTTTTCCAGCATTGATTAGTCTTTTTTGTATAAATCCTTTCACCATCTGCTACAATCGCATTCCTGCTAAAGAAAAATTTGAGCTCATAGTGCTGTTTTAGAAAATGGCCTGGAACATATTTCTATAATTATATGATGTCATGCAGATCATATCAAAGAGTTAATGAAATGGACGGCAAAAACCGAGATTTGCTATTTCGCATATAATAGAATTATGGAGCACCCAGAGACAAGCAGACACTAGAAACCCAGATGTCAACAGGCATTTAATTACAGGCAAAGAAAATCCAACCAGAATCATGTAACAGATTAAAACACACCTTGTGGCAAATTTTAGAAAAAAAGTCAATGAAAGGGTAGTATGAAAGCAAAAACTGAAGACAATTTTTTTCCTCCCCAGCAATCCTCATGCATGCCTCACAAACCTGTTGTGCATCTGTTATCATAAACAGTTAAAGAATTATTTGGTATCCTCCTCCTACTTATTCTATGATATTTATGAGGACTTGAGACTCATTGGAGAGAGCATGATCAACACTTGACCAATAAATATACTTAGAATCAAATAGCTATGGCTCTAGATGTGCTCCAAATGAGACACAAAATATCTTCAGTACCAGTGAGATGACAGTCTGGTGGTACACCCTGTATATTAATACCCACCTCATGTCCTTTACTGCCAGCTAACCTCAGATTCCTAGGAGAGACCACACAGGGACACAACTATTAAAAAAAAAGAAAGTTAAAGGATGGTTGGAGTCAAAATTGGAGTGAAGGGCAAGGAGTTAAATATTAAATACTAAATCATAACACTGGCAGTAAAATACATACTGTATTTTTATTACAAGAGTCCCCTGATAATTATCTTTATTTTCCTTATTATCTTAGCTTTATTATTATCATCTTAGCTTTCATTATTATCTCAGCTTTACTGTGCTGTCCTTGAATTGACCTGTAAGCATCCACTCCCAAAGGGCACATAGAGATGACATTATTTATGAAAGGTAGCACTCATATTGGTATTAAATGATCCTATACTTCCAATATTTGGAGATCACTGAATTAATCAGCAGCTGGTTCACATTCTAGATCATAAACTTTGATTTTTTTTAATCTACACCTGTTTACATCTACTTTTATTTTTTTCCCAAATATATAAAAAAACATTCTTAGACAAATACCTTGGGTTTATTTATTTGCATTTTGTGTGACTGAAGTGATGTCTGTGGCTTCACTCAGCATTCATAAAATTCTTTGATCAGCCAATGAATGGCTCTCTATATACAGCTATTACTGTTATACTATGCAGTTGGCAGGGAAGGGAGGGAGGGGAAGGAGTGTAACTTCACTTATGCTATTAACCACTATCTCACCATCACAATATTTAACAAAAAACACTGTAAGAGATGGAACTATACTGTGCAGCCAGTGGTTCTCCAGGTTCTAGGAGAAGACTACTACACTGTTTTAAGCAACAACATATCTCTTACTCCTGTTGCAAGTCACTCAAAGTACCCACTTAGTCTAGTATTCCCACTGAACTAGATCACCCTTCACTCTTTACTATCAAGGTGACACTATAAATGTGTTGCTTCAAGTGTATCAATTTAACTAAAGCATAGGATTGTTTATACCTCACCAAGCATTCGAATCTGATGATTCTGGACAGCTTGAAAGGGTTACATACTTGAGTTGTGAGAGAACATAGAATGGTTGGGCTAGAGAGACTTTAAGGATCATCTAGGTCCTACCTAGCCAAGGGGCTACCTGGCTACCAGACTCAAAAAATTGTGCTCGCTGATTTGCTGTCTTTTGAGAAGTGTTACTCATAAGTTTAAGCAGAAAATTTAATTCATAGGAAAAAATAAAATACTTCTGGGTTACAACAGCTCATATAAGAAGTATCAGTGATATATCCAAATTCTACTAACAGCCTTCTGAACATGTCAAAAAAGGTTTCCACTGAAGATCAAGCTTACCCAAGCCACTATTTCCCCACATGTACTTTTATAGTATGCCACATCCCTTGAGCAAACATATAGTGGGGTCCAGGTTAGAGCTTGCAATTCAGTTTAGGTCTGTTTGAATACACCAACACTGAAAGATTTACAGAGCTTCTATTTGATTCTTTCCCAGATGTGGCACTATTACTTCCAGGTAAGAGATTGTAAAATTCTTGAATATCATTATTGACAAAGTAGGTTACAATTCCACCTCACAAAGATTTCTAAAACACAGGATATATGTAAGTATATATCCTATAAGTAGTAGGAAACTTCTGCTGAAGTGTCCTGCTCTCTTTTGTAATGAGTAGTTCATTAAGCAAAGCAACATATAGCACTGGTTAGCATCTTCATATGCATGGATACTTCCAACAGCTATTTACCTGTCAGACAGCCTTTTGCCTTTATTCAAGTAATACTTTAAAGCAACATTAGTTATCTTGTAACTCCATGGCATAACATCCTCCAGATCCAGTGGCAAAGGCTCTGCTGAGCAAGCCATGAGTCTTAGAAATCAAGAGACTGATAAATTTGGTTTGGCTATGCAATGATGGAGCAATGATGCATGTTCAATCTGAAGATGAGAATCAATCTGGAAAGGCCTGCTAGCTCTTCAAAGGTCATGGTGAGAACTCAAAATCATCTTGATTAAATAATTGCTCTGAAAAGGCAAGATGACAGCAAAGTATCACACGTGGAATAAACAGACAAACTGCATAAAGACAAATCAACAAGAGACAAACAACACTAACAAGGCCTATATAAGGAAAGAATGTAGGGTCCAAGGAATTAAACTGCCTAACAAAAGCAGAATATTATGGAAAAAAAAACCTAAACCACAAAACCCAACCAACCACAACGATAATGTGAAAGTTAAAACAGAATCCCTCTGTATGAAATTCAAAGCAATTTGTTTTTTCTGTTTGACTCCAGAAGGGTACAACCTAAGATTCTGTATCTGGCTATGGGAAATGGCTTGCAGAGGTCATGATCAATATAAGAAAATCCAATCAAGAAGGATAAAAAGTATAAAAAGTACAGATGTCGCAAGTGAGTGAAGATGGAAAAGATTGGGGTTGTTTGGTCTAGGGAAGAGAAAAATCAAAGTACAAGACACAATAGCTACCTAAAAAAATAAAAAAAGTCTTTCGAGAAAAGAAATATGCTGCTTTCCAGGTATAGTTAAGGACAGAAAAATATATTATGGATTTACACCACAGCAACTAAGATTAGGTTAAACATATCTTCTGTGTAAAGCTTTTCACATTAGAAAAATATAAAGCATGAATAGTATGTCCAGTGTCGGAAGGCTTTAGGAAGTTACACATATATCTTTAACAAAAGATATATGCATAGCTGATATTGCCCTGCATAGGGCAGGGAATCTACACAGCAGCTTCTTCATGTCCCTTCCAACTTTACATGCATATAATTGAATCTGTCATTTACATTTAAATATTAATATTTCAGTAGAAAATCAGATCATATAATTTATAAAGTTCCATAGTAAAATTAAATTAGCAGCAATTTTTTTCTTAGATTATCCCTAAGAATCTTCAGAGCAAAACCCCCTTTTCAAAAATGAGTTTAGTTGGAATCTTTTTGGGCAGAAGATGAAATGCCATGTTTAAGTTGTCTGGAGGACAAGGCAGAAATATAAAACAAGAAAATTTAATAAAAACGCCCATCTTCCTGTTTTGAGGCATTATATTATGCTAAAACATCTTGTGTTACTTCACCCAAGATAAGCAAAAGGGGAAAACAAACAAAAAAACCAAAACCAAAAAATCAAAACCAAAAAACCAAAACCAAAAAAAAACCAAACCAAAAAAAACCAAACCAAAAAAACCACAAAAATAAAAAAAAACAAAATAAAAAACAAAATAAAAAAAAACCAAAAAACAAACCCCACAAAAACAAAAAAATCAAAAAACCCAAAACCATGTAGTCCACATATCCTACCTGATGGTAAAATAGAACAATTTCCCTATCACTGTCTAACGAAAGCCTGACTTCAGTAACAATCTCTAAAAGAAATTTTAAGTTGTTATGATTGATTGCCAACAGATCCTACTGATGAAAGAGTAAAAGCAAGCTGACATTATCTATTCTGAACTATTTTGAGGCTTTTATTACAACTTGAGTATAAAAACAGCCTCGGGACAAACCTTAGCATGTAGACCTAGATTTATTTATACTTTTTCCTGGAGAAAAAAAAAATCACCAGCCAGACCCACCAAGGGTTTTATTCCATGTCTGTAATGGTAAATTTTCTGCTTGAATGAGTTTCCTGAGAATGTGAAATGCTGCAGAATATAATAGTCATGTCAAGAGTGTTGCAAAAGAAGCCATATGGAGGAAAAAGCCTCAGTGGAAGTGGAATCTTCTTGTGCTTTATTCCCTAGAGGCAGTTGTGAAAGCATATATAATATCACCTGGTGTTCAAGGACCACCTCAGAACACAGAAAGAATAGGTAACAATCTCTCTTCCATCCCTATTTCATTTATTGTTGTGCTTCATGAAGGAATCTATTTATTAAATCATGGGAAATAGGACATCACAGCATTTCATTGATTTGAATGAATCCTATTCTTTAAATTTCACATTATTATGGACCTATAGATAGAAATATGAAATGGACTTAACAATGGGAACACTATGCAACAAAAGAAGCACTCTTGCTTTTTCTAGACATTAATTATTATTAGCAGGTGTTAATAATGAAAGTTAGTATTTTTAGTTCAAAACCACAAAGTATTATGTTAGAAAAAGAATATTCTTTAGCTAGATATACTTCTCAAACTCCTGGATCTACAAGAAAACAATAATAACAAGCAAGCCTGACATGAGAAAAGTCTTTTATGAAGCAGTTTGTCACACGAGTTACCCATTAAAACAGGTTCAAAATAGGACATCTCAATAGGGAATAAAATTGGAAAGTACCAGATGATAAACATACATAAAACTAATGTTAAAAAAAAAATGTATTTCCAAGGCTGCAAATCATATCAGCATACATTTGCTCAGAAATATTTCTCCCTCCTGTTACTTACACTCACAAACAGCAAAGTATACACGTGAAAAGGATAGTCTTACTCTAGGAGAAGTAATAAAAATGTCTCAGCACTGCAGTTTCTTATGCTCTGCAAATCACTTCCAAATTTTTAAAGTCACTTTTATGCTTGGCTTGACATTTAAAAATCAGTTTAAGTATATTCTCCTAATACAGAAATAGAATCCTACTTGCTATCTCACAGAGGTCTTATGAATTTTCAAAATAGGACTAACTTTGGATTTGCCTAACTGAATGGGTGCAGACAGCTATATGTGCATTCTGCCCATGCTGAGACGTGCCAGAACATAAGCCAGCTCCAGCATGAAAACAACAGAGTCACATTATCATGGCTCTGAGCTGCAATTAATATATCTACCTCTCAACAGGGCTTAAAGTTGAAAGAACCTTTCTGTTTATTTGATTTCTAAATGTGATTTGTATTGGAAAACGTGAAGTAGAAAAGCAGATTGCAGTAGATTCATTTAATTAAATGATGAAAGGGTAAAAAGTCAATTTAACTGTAAATCTTTAGAAAATTAAAACTGGCAACTATAATTTTTTCTTTAATTTTGGTTGCAAAAATTTAATAAAGAAATTAACATTCTGCACAAGTTCCTCTAGCCAGCAAACGTTTTTCTAACTGTAATTATATAGCAACACTGCTAGTCCGATGAGGCATATGAAGAATCATGAGTCATATGTTTACCCCCCTGTAAGCAGTTTACGACAGTATAGATATAGGATGAACTAAATTTGGTTAAGTTGTCTCTTCTGATTGAAAATTGGGCTAAAATTTCAATGGAACCAATCAAAATTTGGCAATCAACTCCGTTTCATTGAGGTCAAGTTCCTAATCCATCAATCTTCTTTTTAAATTATACAGTGACAAATACCCTTAAAGACAGGCTGATTTTTCAGGAACAGTAACTGTACCTCTCACTAATTTCATAAGAAGTAACAGAACTTGTAAAGTTTAATTTTCATCCATTTGTCATATGACTTGAAAACCTCCCTTATCTATTGTATTGATAATTTTTGTTTTGTGTTAAAAACAATTGATTTCATTTACATTTCACTCAGATATATCTATTTGTTCCTAACTGTCTATTTTGTTCAACAGTAGAAAAATCAACTCCTATTTCTGGAATTATTAGAAAAATTCAGAACAAAAAGGAAAAAAATGATTCAAAGAAAGGGGTTGAGGATCCTTCAGGAGAGAGAAACTGATTTTTCAACAGTGAACAAGCAGACAACCTTGAAATACAGTAAAAAAGATCAAGAACTATCTAGAAAGTATTGAAGTATTAAGTCATCATTGCTTTAGATGCCTCCAATTTATTTTTTCACAGGTGATTATTTCAGAGTTAACATTAATTTCCCCCTAAAATATTAATTACTGGTACTTTATTTTGCTTAAATTTTAATGCTGTTCTTAAAAATACATCCAGAGTATGATTGTAGTGCATACAACCCTGTGCAAAGAACAGCAAGCTAGCTGTTAATCCAAAGAACTAACATTCTCAAAAAATAAACTGGACATGAAAACACAGGGAAAAAGGAACAGATGACCACATCATCTTACTTAATTTCTTTCTTTTTCAATAGGGAGGATGAAAGCTGTTAACCTGGGTGGAAATTAGGAAGACAAGGCTAGAGGTCATCTGAGGAAATAGAATGAGGAAAGCCAGGAAGGAAAAAGGGTAAGAGGTAATTGTGAGACAAAATAAAGGAAAATAATATGAAAAAAAAAAAAATGAGGGAAATACGACTTCGCTCATTACTATTAAACTTCAGATCTATATAAAGAAGATGCTTCCTTTTGTCTTGTAAACCTGACTATTGTAGTGAGACTACAGTTCTTGTCAAAAGACAGCAAAAGTTCACACAAAGCTCTAATATCTTTCCTTCAACAATGACTGATCAGTGTACTTGGATCATCCCTTCTCTTTATTAGTTAATAATCCATTTCGTCTAAAAATGATAGGCTTTCCTACACCCTGTGAAAATAAGCAAATTGGTAAAAGATTTAGCTTGACAATGATATGCTGGAATAAAGGTGAATATAATTGGTAGTGTAATCCTCTAGGAAAGACTTCACTTTCCAGTATGCTGTACTTTGCTTAGACTGTTTTTCCAGCACTCCAACTCAACTGTCTGCAAACATTCAATTATACCCTGCAGCTATTTCCAGAGAAATAAACAAGGTCAGCATTCATTGGCAGAAACCTGAAATCATACAAAATGTTTTTGGCATTCGTTACTTGCAATCAACTGTTTGAGTACAAATAAAAATTCAGCCCAGCATGAGCAGCAAGAATATGGGGATTGTTATCTTGTCCAAACCAGACTGCCGATATAGAATTCTAAAAATGTAAAGGGTTAATTGTCATAGTGGCTTTTTCTCTAAAGAGTGTAGCACACGGGATATTTCCTTTAAGGTTAGGTTGTTGAGAAAGAAGTGGACTACAACAAATCACATATGTTCTATTAGCCTCGTGATAAAACAGTAACAGCATGAAATGTGTAGCTATATATGACCTTCACTCTCCATACACAACACATACTGGGTATCGCAACTATGTTAAGCATGCTGTTTTTTACAGACTGTCAAACAGCTCACAATGAATTTTAAGCAACTTAAGTTTTACTTTAAAAATTTCCCAAAACAATCATAATTTTCTCTATAAGTAATTATAAATGAGAATATTTTAAATCTGGTCAATAATTTGTAATAGTTTGTAACCTGTTCATGAGTTTTACAGCAAATTTTCACTGGCTTAGGTTTAGGCTGTTTTCAACAGAAAAGAGCATCCAACCTCTGTGCTGGACTATTAGCAGATTGGCAGGACAAGTGTTTATAAGTACACTTACACCAACAACCAGGTACCTGCTAACATAATACAATGACAATCCTGATGCTTTTATCTTTATTGCTTCCATCAGATGGTATATTTTATATATCACATTTTTACCAAAGTGCAACATTGCAATAGGTTGAATTACCCCTACATTTCCCAAGAGCATTATTTGATATGACACTGCATAAATACAAGTAAAAGACTTTAAGAAGTTCAGCCTTCAGAAAGAGAGGCGATAACCATCATTGTCATCCTACCCATGAAGAAGGCACAAACCAATCCTCTTGAATTCCAAATAATGTTTAGTAAATTTGAGGGATTGGGTTTTGGGGGTTTTTGTTTTTGATTTTTTTTTAAATACAGAAAAAGTTTCTGCTTTTCTTCTTAGTTTTTAGACTATACTAGGTCTCAGTTTCAAGTTTTCACTCAAGCCCAAGAAATAAGAAATTACTTGAAAAAAATTATGGCAGTACCCTACAAATCATGAAACCCCAGGACATAGAAATACAGTATTTTCAATATGGCAAGACTTCGTAATGTTTAAGAATGATCAACACATACTCAATGCAGCAGAATAAAACTTATTTTCTCTTTTTAGGTTACAAAATCTGAATAGGTTTTGAAGGCAGCACAGATACCCTCAGCAACCTTAATTGAGAATTGTCAGAATCTTGTTTATAGGGATTTACATAAAGTACAGGAAAAAAGTGTTTAGAAGTACATATCATTGAAAACTAGTAGATATGGATATCTCTCTGTGCTCTGCAACTAATAAAAGCCTGTTGAAATTAGATGCTACGATTCTTGTTAATTTGATAGACCAAGAATTTGTGTTTATGTCATCAGTAAGGATAGCTTTATCTCATAAAAGACATTAAACATACATTCTTCTTGTGCTTTGAACTTTCACTGAAGCATTATTAAAACCCTGCAATCTTTACTATGTAACAGATTGAACTGACTGTTGTTCACCTTAAACTTGGAGAGCAGTTAGAGACAGCCAAGAACCAAGTTGGAGTAAAATAGGAATTGTCTCTGTGCCTTGGAGAGACTGAAGCAGTAGCAAGAGTGGTTTGATGATGCTCAGGAAAAATAACAGCCTGACCATTATCATCAAGATTGTTACTGGGAAATTATCAAACCTTCAAAAACACTTCCTTTCAAGTAACAACTTCAAGCTTGGTTCATGATTTGTTATTTTTATTTCCTCTATTCAGACATATTTTCTAATCTGTGATCAAGATCAAAATATTTATAGTATCTATATTTATTTTAAGCAAAGGCACTTTGAAACATGGACCAGCTCTGCAACCAAGGTAGAACAGGTCTGAATTGAGGATTAAGTAATGTCAATTTCTATTAGCTGCAAACACAATACACTGCATTTTGAATGACATCTGATAATAGGTCAGAGACTTTAAGAAAACAACAAAAACGCTTTGAAAAGGGTACTTAGGATCATGTCAAGCTTAGTTAATAGCACAACATCTGAAACTCAGGCCCAGTGGAACAGGTGCACAGTCTTTGGTCTACTTAAGACATGCAGATTACATATTAGAATAATACAGGAAGCTCAAACCTTCAAATTTGACAATGTCATAGAGAAACAAAGACAATTCAAGAAGCAACAGACTCAAGGAAGTGACTTCCACTATGCATCTTTATAACTCAGTTGTAATTCTTTAACAAAAGATTTTCTGTTTTACTTTTTAAAAGTAAAAAATAAATAATAAATACAGCAGCATACAAAAACAGTCTTACAGGAAGTTATTGTAATCATCTCACTGCTATTGGTTTACCAGAATCAAAAATATCTCCTGCAATTCAAAATTCTGGACCCGTATCAGAACTACATTGCAAGAATAGTGTTAACGTTTCAGATGATACACACTCATGGTAATTTACTGTTGCGCAGGACTACAAATATTACTTCTGCTCATTACAGAAGAGGAGAGAGGTCAACATTTGCCTGGGGTTAACATGCTGTTTGGTCTTGAATACTGTGATATTCTCCTACGGCTTCTAAGGAAAAAGATGATAGATTTGCTTTGCAAATTAAAATAGGCCCAGCTAAAACCATGTAATATCATATTCTGCTTTGAATACTATCAGTATTTTTATTCCAATTTTCAAAAACTAAAAAAAAAAAACCCAAAACTGAAAACATGATTGTCAGTCTGGAAAAGTTAACATCAGTTTATCTAAAAAACTAAACTGAGTAATGCCTCTAGTGCCTTAAAGACGAGATAATATAACCTTTTGCATGAGAGGCTTCAGGGAAGAATTGTTTTCAGACTTCTTACTAGAATTTATCACACAATTTATCTAGAAGGGAAGTGAGGTAGAGGAGTTATTTGTTTCTACTGTCAATATTGCCCTTTTATGTTTAGGCCAAACCAATGAGCCAAGAAAGATGAGGGGATCACACCGCGCATGACCAAACAGCTGCCAAATGAAAGATGACAGTTACATCTAAATGCCCAAAAAACCTAAACTCTAAGGCTAAAGTAAAGGATACCAAGAGCACAGAGTTGGAAAAAACAAAACAAAAAAAAAAACAAAACCAAAAAGGAAAGCGGTAGCAAAAGATTTCAACTAGGCGTTTATAAGTGGGTCATAACATGCTTCAGGACAAAAAAAAAGTTCATCATTAATTTGCACCTTAAAAATCTTCACTTCTGGAGAAATTACAGAAAAGCTATTCAGAACTTCACATCAGAAAATATTCAGAAAATAGTTCAAAAAGTAGGAGTATTTGCATATATGTCTCTCCTACTGTTCAAGTCAGAATACCACCTTCAAAGAATTTTCTTCAGTAAAAGGTTTAGCTCACACAGTCCTTCATGTTTGTAAGCTGTGAGATGTCAGGTTAAGATATATAAATTACTAATTTCTATTGAAGATATTTCTCTACCATCTCTAGACTTCATACTAAAGATTTAACCTATTGTATTTAAACTATACATGCTTTGAAGGTATGACATAGTGCAAACTTTTCTGCATCTTTAGAAACAAAGATTTCTGTGCTGTTTTCATTTACTGCAATAGGTAGATATTACTTGCTTTTCTTATAAGAAATTAGAAAATGCACCAAATTTAAGAGAATTAAAGAGCTTGATGTCAAAGAATATGGCATATGTTGGGAGAAAAAAAAAAGCTAAACATAACAGACAACAACAAAAAAGGCATTTCAATGAACCTCTGCCTTGTTAATTCAGAAATAATGGAATATTTCTTCAAGAGTACATGTTGCAGAGCTAAATCTTGCAAGCCCCACTGTGCCCTCAGCTGAACGTACAGAAGCTTGTACTCCCCTAATAATCCACTATTGGCAAAAATAAAGTTCAAGGCATATTTAAGAAAACCGTTATGATCTCTTAAAACATTAGCCTCATTTAACTAATTTTATGAATGGCAAATTCTCTTCTTCACATACTCTGTTGGCTTTTCCTCCTGTGATTCATACAACAACCTGTCAGATTAATCACAAACAGATGAACAGATCCAAAGTACTTTCCACCTATACAGATAGAACTTAAGGGTCAGACATCTGATCTATTTTTTGGTGAAGCTGTGTGTCAGAGCCCTTTAAAAATATAGTTATTCTCATTCTCTCTTCTTTTCCCATTCATTCAAAAAAATTGCCTTTCAAGTACGCATTCAAAAAAACTCATCTCTTTTTGTCAATGGACTAAACTAAACATGCTATCAGAACATTTCCAAAATGTTACATTATGCTATGCCATTCGCAACACACTGTGCATCACATTTAATTAGCAAGAAAGATCAGAGAGAACCATTAACTTTAAATTGCTTTCAGGGGTAATTAGAAAGCATGGCAGCTCTCTTCTCAATACATTAAAAGAATATTTTAATCCACTTCTGCAAAGAAAAAATATAAAACCAATGAATTCATTAATGTTTTAGTAACATTAAAAAAATTATTAGAAATATCCTAGATGGAAAATTAAAATCCTTCAGTGCATCTAAGACTTCTCTAGGTTACTGTAATTAGCTCTGTTCAGAGCACCTAAGAAGAAAGTTACCTTTTTTGTCATTTTAAATTAGGTTCTGGTGATTGTAAACTACCATCAGAGTAGGACTTTATGTTGTATTTGATTTTGGCAAGTTACAGGCTTGCTTTATCATATCAACACAATTTCCAATTCTCTAAATTTAAAGGAGAATATGTGTGATTATTCAAGCAAAAGCTGTCTGCTAGCTTAAATTCCCACCAGCCTGGTACAGAAGAATCGAATGAGTTAACTTCTACAGTAAGTTAAACTATTGCCATGACCCTCATCATTAAGAGCCAGAGGCTTTTTTTACTGCTGTTCTTAAACAACAGCAGGACTTTTAATGTTGGTATGTTTGTTAACTGCAAACTTTTTCTACATTTGACATCTGGCATCTGCTGTATCCTATCTCAAACTGCCTGTGAAGCTGATGTTAATCTTGTAACTGTGGAGTGGCTTTGAGTAGTGCAGGATTAAAAGTTATGTCTCTCCACGAGTGAGAAGAAAATAGAAGTTTTCAGCAAAGAACAACTGGTCAACTGTTGCCTTGCATTTTTTCCTATACAGTCTGTGTGGACTAATAATGATGAAGGCACTTTTTCATTCCTTCCTCCATTTCTCCACTCATCCCATATGCAGCAGAGAACATATTTCAGAAATGAACTAGGTTCTCAGAAAGTGTAACAGACACCAGCCTTGTTGCTTCTAACACAGTCATGGATTCACACTGAACTAGTTGACTGCTTGACTGGTTGTTGCTACTGCTTCTAGGGAGTTATTCTGAAATGTGCTTTGGTCACACACTTTCCCTTGTCAGTCAAGTCCATCGGATCCATATAACAGTAGGTGGCCATCAACCGTGTTCAGGACTGGAAATAGGGCAGGTTTCAGAAAGCAACATACTATATTATTTTCCTCTCTTCATCTCTTTTTCCACTAAAGAGGTTTGAGCTATAGGTACAATTCAGTCTTATAGCTTGTATGCAGTAAAACAAAATGCTATTTCCTCCTATGTACTCCTGAGTTAGCAAATGCTCAGTCACTGGAGCTGGAAGATAACTCCACTAAGAACCAGTGTCCCACTGATAAATAGATATCATCAATGTGCACACTCATTACCTTGTTTCTATAACTTCATCACTGAGTACCAGGCTGCAGTATCTGCTAGCACTACAGCAGAATTTATTAAATTGCCCTTGGCATCATGGTTTAACCCAGCAGGCAGCTAAAAAATCCACATGGACACTACTCCCTACTGGGATGGGGAAAGAATACAAGAGCAAGGCATTATATGCAGTTTATGCATGATATACAGTTTAATAGGACAGAAAACAAAGATTATAATTTAATAACACCAACTCCTGGCCAGCCTCCCCGGCTATACCTTGAGCATGACATCATATGCTATGGAATATTCCATTGTCCAGTTTGGTTCAGCCGTCTTGGCTTTGTCCCCTCCCAGCCTCCAGTTGGCAGGGCAGTATGGGAAGATGAAAAATCCTTGACTACTTAGCAACAACTGAAATATTAGTGTGTTATCAACATTATTCTCATTCTAAATCCAAAACACAGTAAAACCAGTTGAAAGAAAGAAAATTTAGCTCTATTTCAGCCCAAACCACAACAACTGGCATTCTTCCCAGAGAAGTATTTTGTGCATGCTACTATACACATAAATTATACACATATATTATAAACATTTAAATAAGGAACATTATTTTACAATGTCCTAGATCTGTATTACTAAAGGTTACCTTAAAACATTCACACCTCCAATATATAAACATCCAGAAAGGTTAGTAACAGCCAAGAGTTTAAGTGAGGACAAGGACTGCCAGGGAAACTGGCTGTCTAGATAACAAGCATGAGCTCAATTGTTCTAAATTACTTCAGTACACTCAGTGGATGGCCTGCAAAAAACACCTCCACCCACATTCTCTTTTTTATTGCTTACTGCATCTGCATATACCCAGTTCTCAATAACTGTCAAATTCTTTCCAACAGATGACTGGGGTATACCAAGCCTGAAAGTTATACCCTCCTTGACCTCAGATATGTACTTCCTTCAAAAAACAACATTTTTTTTAACAACCACTTTAAAAGCATTAACTTCAGCAATATTTAACAGTCACTGATTTAGCTGACCAGAAATTCTTACTACTGAAAACTAGTTTAACACTCCTAACAATTCAGATAGCCAACTTCTGTTATTTGTTCTATTTTAAAAACTTTACTGATGCCTGCACAGCAAAATTTAGGAAGATCTCAACAGTATTTCACATAATAAAATTATGCAATCTATTCCTTCTTTCCAAAATATTTATCTGGAAATGGTTTAGTGAGATACCATCATAAGGGCAAGTAACTGTCCTCTGATTCTCATCTTTAAGCACAAGAGGGAATATTGGAAACTACATTGCATTAGAGAAACTACATGGTCCAAGATATAGACAAAGAATTCATTTATCAGAAAGCCAATTAACATGCTCAAATTTTGCTTCAGTATCATGTTTGGCTACTTAAAACACATTGTTATGAAAGTGTAACAAAGAGAGTACCAAATTATTTATGAAAAATATCTGCATCTTCCATCGTATAGCCTAAAAGCATGTGCTTTCAAGTACTCTGAGACTAACTGAAGTGCTTGAAAATATTTAGTAATTTTTCTCTGCTAAAATCTTAAGGGATGACATGAATAAACAACAGGAAAGATGATTTATCTCTGTTTAGAGGGGAAAATGTATGGTTTCTGAATGGTCCCGTGTCCTAAATGAGAATAGAATCATAGAATCATAGAATTTTTATGTTTGGAAAAGACCCCTAAGATCATCCAGTCCAACCATTAACCTACCGCCACCAAGTCTACCCTTAGACCATGTCCTCAAGCACTGCATCTACGCATCTTTTAAACACCTCAAGAGATGGGGACTCAACCACCTCCCTGGGTGGACTGTTCCAGTGCTTGATGACTCTCTCAGTAAAGAAGTTCTTCCTAATATCTAACCTAAATTTTCCCTGGTGCAACTTGAGGGAGAAGAGACCAACCCCCACCTCACTGCAACCTTCTTTCAGGTAGTTGTAGAGAACAATAAGGTCTCCCCTCAGTCTCCTCTTTTCCAAACTAAACAACCCCAGCTCCCTCAGCCGCTCCTTGTAGGGCCTGTTCTCCAGACCCTTTACCATCCTCGTTGCCCTTCTTTGGACACACTCCAGCACCTCAACGTCCTTCTTGAAGGGCCCAAAACTGAACACAGTACTCGAGGTGAGGATAATAATATCAATAGTGGTGAAAGTATCTCATTTTATTCTCCTGTTGTGTAAAATAGCACCTTCTTACAACTGAAAGGTAAACCACATCTACAAGGGTAAAATGTCTTTAGACCACCACATGAAAGGAGTTGTACAACTCTATAACATCAACAATACTGTTCTCTACTTTTTCTGGAAACAGTCACATTCTTTACAAGGGATTGAAAAAGGCAAAAAATATTGTTCAAAAGGAGATATTTCAGCATTACATAACTGATTAACATTTCTTTAAAAAATCATGATGGTATGAAGATTGCCCTTTTTAACAATACCTTAAGTGCTGCGGATACAGAAGTAAAGCTTAAAGTTGTTGCATACAGCTGAGTTACTGAAGCTACATTCTGGGAAATGCGCTTTCATAGTTTTTATGAATGCTATATTTAACTGCTTAATAGAGAATATTTCAAACATAAAGGTGAGAGGCAAAGCAGTATGTTGGGCAGTAAAGATAATGCCAGCTTTCCGGAACTAGTGTATGGGAAAAATAGGTTGTTCTGTTGTCTAGCCTACCCAGAAGCTGCTCTTGTCTCTTGTGTGCTACAAAAGACAGTAAAATGGAGCTCACAGAACTGTTGCTTAGAAGTACAGTATGGTTCCAGACAACGTTTTTAGTAAAGTTAATTCACACTTTTGCCTGAATGAGCCATGGGTACCATATGTATTTTTGTTACAGCCAGCCTCCACTTTTAGTGAGTCATTCACAAGAAGCAAAAAACATCCACAAAACCCCAATCAACAATTTCACTATATCTATGAAAGCTGAGTACTTTCTATATGTGCTGGGATGGCTGCTGTTTCCCTGCCATTGATGTGTAATCTAAATTTTTCCTGTACCAGCATCAAAGCTTTCCCCTAACTGGACACAATCACCACACAGATACTCACTCACTCCTTCCCCACAAAAGGATGGGGAGGAGAAAGGGGGAAAAAAAGCAAAGTCATGAGCTGAGATAAAGACAGTTTAATAGAACAGCAAAAGAAGAGAATAATAAAAATTAAAAATGGTAATGACAACAAAACTACAAGCTACACATAAATACAATCTGATACCCAGTCTGTTTCTACAAAGTGAATCTGCTGCCCAGCTAGCCTCCCCAGTTTTATATTTAGGTATCATGATGCTATTTGGTGCAGAACATCCCTTTGGTCAGTCTGGGTCAGACGTCCTGCCTGTGCACTCAGCAGAGTATGATAAGCCTAAAAGTACCTGACTTATTAGGTAGTTTTGTCTACAGTAACAATTGAAAACAAAACATCAGTGATCAACATTATTCTCATACTAAATCCAAAACACAGCACTATACCAACTACTAGGAAGAAAAATTAACTTTATCTCAGCTGAAACCAGAACAACCCACCACTTAACAAAACTCTTCAAATGAAAGGACAAAGTTGGTGAGAAAAGGACACAATGCTTCAAGACTGCTGAAGACTTGCTATGTAAGGATCCTTACAGGATCATTGCAGATTTTAACTCTACAGACATAGAGGAATGTGATGTAGCATGATCTTCTATCATCTTTTTGTCCAGAGAACTTCTAGAGAAAGATTACATACCACAACTGCCCCTTTCTTTTTGAAATATGTTATTAGGGAGACAACAGGAATAACTTTGTCCGGAGAATCCTTCCACTAAGTTTGTTCTTTCTCCCTACATCCTCGAACTTACCAAGGTGAAATAGGCCCTTTACAGGTAAAATATGCCATGCTTTCCCTGCTGTAAAAACTGGCACAAACAGAAACTGGCTGACTGGCAGGTGCTGTAGATGTGGAAAATATACTGGATTCAAACTTTGGCATCTGCGATCTCACAATACACTGTTAAATGTCAGATAATTAATGGAAAGGAAATACCATTACAAGAAACCTCTTGCATTATTATCAGTGCAGCTCTGTGCAGGCTGCTTCTGAAGTAAAAAATAAATCTATGTGAACGTAACTCTATGAAGGACTCATTATCTTACCATTATGACACAAAATGAAACACTAGAACAGAGCTGTGTAGAGCCTGTGGTACAATGTCACCGTGGAACATATCTAAATGAGTTAATGTTGCCACTGACTTAACTGAAAGTATTTTAGGTATTTCTTTTTTTTGTGATGCTCTCAGCCATTAGCAGCTAGGCCAAAAGCAAAAAATTAATTCTTTGTCCTATCCTTTTATTTTTCAAAGTGTTTCCAATTCATCTTTCACATTCTTCTTCAATCAAGTTCTGTCAGCAACACTTGAGCCTCTTGACCCCAGAAGTATTTTGTGGTCATTTTATTCATGCCCTAAAAAGGGGGAATCTAGATCCTGTCCCACCTATTCACACCTACAATTTACATAATCAACAAATGCATGTCAGATGTCATGTTACCTGAACAGCTACAAAAGTCGTCAGAAGCTTTCAGATAGAAAGAATCACCACCTGGAAAAGTTAAAGTATAACCAGTCCTATATGTAAGTACCTGTGACAGATGCACTCCTAAACAGATTTATATGTCCCCTCTTTCCCCAGTGCCACAGATTTAGGATTGGATGTTCAGGATATCTTTATATCAACCCTTTTAGAAAATAAATAATTTGATAAATGGGATTTTTTTCCTAAGTAGTATTCAGTAGCTTGTACATGTAGTTGAAACATTTGGTTTGCACAGTAAAGAATTCATCCGTTTCTGTGTAATTATATGTTAAACTAAACAAATAATAATAAATCTATTCTCTTGGAAAACCTAAATGAATTTATTAAAAATAATAAACAATCACCTTAAAATATATTCAGAAAAATGACAATACAACAAACTTTTTTCAGCTAGAAGGAAATAATTCTTACATAGGCCAACATTAGATATTTTTTGTTATCAAATAGGATCCTATTTTCTAGCACCCAGGTTTCAGAACAGCATGCCTGTATTGTAAAAATAATCACCAGGTGTCTGAAGTAATTGCCAGATCAATTCAGAGGAAAGCACTCAACAGCCAGTCACAGGTGTTTCTCTAGGATAAAAGAACTACCAATTAATTGAACTCTTATTGAAGAATAATGACAACCTCAGATTTGTTCAGCAGGCACTGGTGCAAAATCTTGTTTGCTTTTTCTTCCTTAAAAAAAAGAAACAACAAATAAAACCCCAAAACCCCACACCAGCAGTCCATACCATAAGTTCGAGCTTCAGCTGAAACCCCAAAAAACCCTTTTTTTTTTTTAATTTCCTCACAACAGTTTGAAAAATCCTACAGAGTACTTTAGGAAGCACCACACATTAATCAGTATCTACTTTTAAATATCTTACATGCTCACTGATGTTTTGATCTGTGACTGGGAAAAGCATATGCTTTCCATTTTAAGAGGAAAAAACCGAACGCCTCCAGATGAGGTGCAGATGAAGTATCTATATACTTTGCACAGATAAAAATGACTCTGCATCAATTTAGAGTCAGTTAAAAGGTGAGAGTCATGTAAAACTTTAAGAAACCTGGAATTTCATATTGAATACAAAGTCAAAGACCACAAAGAAAGACCCAGAGAATCATTTCAACATTGCACTCTTGATCTCAGTAACTGGGATTCATATGCATGCTCTCTTGTATTCAAACCAGAAGGCAAGGAACATCTTTGTTTCCTATCTCAAGGTCTTAATCTGAATTCTGTGCCCTGACCATTGCTAATGCACTGCAAAGTCCATAGGGAAAAAAAGAGTTTTACAGAACTGATCACTTCCATTCAGGAAGAACTCAACAGAAATGAGAGCATTCATACAGTAAATTCCCAAACCCCAACTCTGGAACATGAAGGGACCGAAAATAACCACAAACTTCTGGAAGAACAAAAATATTTTTTTCTATCACAATGTCTGAATCATATAAAAACAATACCAAAAGGAAATGGACTAGAAGCATGTTTTCAGTAATGTTACATTCTAATTTTCTTTTCACCATGACCAAAATACATGCAAAAGATCAGAAAAACCATTGACCGAAGTCTTAATTGCACACATGGATTTGAAAAGCTACTTCCTTCTTTTTTCTTCTGCTTTTTTTCTGTACGATCAGCATGTTGAAAAATGGTAAATTATTGCTTAATGTTCATAACCAGTGTCATGGCAAGTACACTCTACTACAATTTATACTTGTGTTTACAGAAGTTTTGAACAAATTGCATTTATCACAATATTCAAAACAAACAAGCGGTTTTCAAGCTATGTTCTTTCAAGTAACACTAATCTGTAACTAGATTTTGATGTTTATACAGAGGTATGACATTGATTTATTTGGAGGACAGCAAGAGTTCAAAAACCGTTAGTTGTAATTGTTTTGTGTGAGGAATATTGTGCAGGCTATTGAAGATAAGAACATCATTATCTAAACCCCTGAGACCACTGACTCTGGCACTGCTCTGATATCTACTCAAAAGAGCTATCCTTTATCATTCTCTTTGTGGTCATTACATAAATGCAAGATAAAGCTGCAGCTCTACAACATATTTTATCTTTTCTTAACATTTGTTTTGTAGTTTAGGTGGCTAACAGACAATTTCTAAAATCAGGAATGTACAAGAATAAATTAAACTGGAAAGCGTGGTAGAGTATACATAAATATATTTTGCACAGTGTAACCAAGATCTTCATAGGAAGCTTTTATAGAATAGATAAACACATTAGCTTACATTTCTCACACAAATTTTGCAGATGAAAATTTTGAGCTTTTGGTTCATTTTATATTCTGTGTAACTGATCGTTGTTTGCAGCTCTGTCTTATTTTCATAGAACTATATAATGGTTTGGGTTGGAAGGGACCTTAGAGATCATCCAGTTCCATTCTCCCTGCCATGGACAGTGACACACTCCACTAGGCCAGGTTACCCAAAGCCCCATCCCAACCTGGCCTTGAACACTGCCAGGAAGGGGGCAGCACTTCCAGACAGGAGACATATTTTAACACTGCCTACACATTTGCGTATTACAAACTCGACAAAAATCCATCTCAGACGAAAAACTCATATCTTTTCAGGGGTTTATTGCCTATATATTGATTTTTCAAGAGTAGTGTGTAATTTATATTTAATAAGAACCTAATTACTTAGTTTCAAAGATGCTGAGAGCTCACAAAGTTTTTTTTATAGCAACCTATCCATCGACGTCCAGCACTTATAAACTCAAATCCAGGACTTTAAAAGGAAAACAATTCCTTAAGCCAATAAATAACGAAAAACACAGGAGTTTCATTAGAACTGAATTTTCAAAGGGCAAAGTAATTTTGGAACTTGGACCAGACACACAGCTACTTATGAAAAATTGCAATTGCTTGCATCTAAAAAAATCTAAAAAGATCTCTGAGTCAAGATGGGTTTAGTCTTTAAATGTTAGGTATACACAACTGAACAAGGAAAAAGTGTAAATTTCAATGTAGAAACAAATATTTATGACAACCAGAACGTAAAGTCCAGATGTCATTATCCAATCTGCCTCTCCCATAGGGGAAAATGATAAGAAACAAAAAAAAAAAAAA
>VXBZ01002398.1:131505-289108 GCA_013399135.1 Heliornis fulica
AAAAAACCAAAAAAACCCACCAGCAACCACAACTGGCAACAAGGTTGGGGTGACTAATGGTTGTTGACAAGTCCATCTGAAGCGAATTTCAATAATTTACTGCAGTGGTTTAGACCCCATCAGCAGCTGAGCACCACACACTCACTTGCTCACTCCTCCCGCAGCAGGACAGGGCGGAGAAATGAGCCAAAATAAACCTTGGGGTTGGGATAAGGACAGTTTGTTGGCACAGCACAGGAAGAAGGAAACAACAGAACTTATGACAGAATACACTAACAGTGATAACACAAAGTACTTTACCTACCTGACAGATGCCTGGATGCTCAGACCACACCCAGACTACCCCTTCCTCACCAGTCCCCTTTTATGGCGAGTATGATGTCAGGTGGTTCTGGGAAACACCCTTGGCCAACTCAGCTCACCTGTGCTGGTCCTTGTGGAAATTAACTCTATCCTAGCCAAAACCAGGACACTCACAACCAGAGATCCTCACTGAACACAGTACTACTCTCTTTCATGATGCCACCTTCTTGTTTCTGGAGTTTTTCTGATTGAATTCAAATACTCTTGAGTATTACTACTACGACCAATTAATTGGCAGTTCTTTATTTCAGAAGATTTTGGCTCTAGGCTCTACAGAATAGTAAAATAGAAAGGTCAGGTTTAATATTAATAAAGAAATTATGACTAGCTATTTATGTTATCATGGATATTATGTTATCATTGGATCCTGCCTTCATCTGTAAGAGTTGCTTATTCAATATAGAACTCCAAACTCAACATACACAACAGCAAATGCAAAAACAAATAAGTAACTGCAAGAACCAAACCTGCACAGCACCCAACTACCTCAGAAATGTACATCTATTTTTCAAACATACACTTTCCTGTTTCTCATTCAGTTGAGGATCAGATCCTCAGCTTCATGTGTATCATCTTTTCATCTTTTTTTCTACATTTAAAATTGTTCCTATTGTATTATTTTAATCTAATTAGCAGAACTGCAGAGAGAAGCAATTGGTGTGGAGATCATTGTCTACACAGTACATGTTTTAAGGGGTTTTACTTCAGTAAACCTAGACGAATGTCCACCTGTAGCTGGAATCCATTAATTGCACTCCTGAGCACTTCCTCCAGTTTAATACAATTTGAGAGGATTGCACACTGAAACCAGCCCATAATGTAAACCAAGCATGAGAAGTGGGGAAAAATCATAAGATTTAATTCAAAAGCTCGCTCTTGATCCAAATTGAAATCTTAATACAGATATCTTTACAGAGAAATGTCCATTTTATATGTTGCTGGGAATTGTACATAAATGGAAGTAAAATTACTTGAAGACTGTATAGGTGAATCTAAAGGGGGCTTTGGCAGGGAGAACCTTTTGGAGAGGATGGATAGAAAAGGGCAGTTATGTCACAGCCTTGGATGCATCTGATAATTTTTCAATATGTGCCTGCTCATCAAGTATGATGTGGCAAGCTCACCCTATTCAAGTTAAAACTGCCCTATCTGTTGTGCCTAAGATACATTGGATGACATTAATAAGACATTGCCAACACTGAAATCATTGACACTCCACTTACTGAAAGGTTTCTGGAAAGGACAAAAAGCTGTTCACTAATGCACTGGCAAAGACAAGATAAACATAGCATTCATCTTTTCTCATGGAAAACTCCTCACAAGTTACTTGCTATTTTCCAACCACAATAGAGTATTACTCAATTGCTAAAGGAAAATTAAACTCCAGGCAAGAAGAATGACATTTTACTATTTCCTTGGAACAAATGAAAACCTTTTGGACACAAAACTAGAACTGCCATATCAGAACAAGACAATAATCCATCTAGTCTCTGATTCCAAATAAGGCTAACTGCAGCTTTTGAGGGTAACTTATGTTCCTCATAAACTGAACAGTTCTGTGCAAGTCTGAGGAATAATTTTTAGCCTGAACGTGGCCTGACCATAAAGGCTAAATGTAGCAAGTGCACGTGATTACAAAAAGGGCAGCTGTTTTTTATGACATTTAACATAAGTACCAATAGTACTTTTCCCCTGCAATGTGATCATGTCCCACAAACCTAAAGAGATGGAATAAGTCAATATTTTCAACAGACACTTCTGAAGAAGCAGACACTGAAAAATGTTGTTTTGCACTTCCAAATATTTTTACTCTTCATCCTCCCCAAACCTGTGTATTTTGAGTGTTCACTTTCTGGATGTACTAGTCTCAACAGTCAAAATGTTAGGGGTTTCTAGCTTTTAAAGAAAAACTCTCATATATACTTCATCTTGAACCTCAAATAAGAAGTCATAAATTTCCTGAAAATATTAGCACCATTCCTTACCCTGTTTCATTCACCTAGTCATGAGTGTATTCACTTTTCCATATGTAGTATTATTTTCCCCCAGAACTATTGGTTTTGCTAGGTTATTTTTTCTCCACTTATTCTTCATTTTATTTTTCTGTTCCTTTTCCTACAGTCTGCATCTTCTTTTTTCTTTTTTTTTTTCTTGTTCTTATGCATTTTTTGTGTTTCACTTCTCTTTTAATCTCCAAGTTCGTGGACCTTTCTCTGCCTGATTTCAGAAGCTTTCAGATCTTTTCCTCTTCTCTCTGCACTAGTGTACTCTTTCTTGACACTGCTTTTCTTCACACTACTGCTCTTTAAACATTAAAATATCAAAACATTAAACATTAAAATATTATCTATGTGCAGCAACGTATCATTTAATCATTTTAAATCCAAGGTGTTCATCATCCAGAAACAAGGATTAATCCTCTCTATTCACATTCTTATATCTTTGTAACATTCATATGACCTTGCATGTTGTAATATTACTTGATAAACTTCTTTTTTTATCATCGTCATTCTCCCATCGCAGCCCAAAACTTGATCAACTGATGTAAAAGTCTTAAGCAACTATATGAATGTTACTCAGAGTCTCTGTAAAGTAGTTTGCATATTTTCCACAATATGCCAACCCCTAGACTTCCATGAGAACAACACTGTGAAACAGTAAAAACAACCTTTTGGTATCCAACAAGTCTAGTGGGAAACAGAAGGTCAATTGTCATTCTGAATATATGGCATTTTGTTGAATTAGAGTAGATAATAGCTGTGTGCATTAATTCTCTACAATGAAGTATTATGTCTCCATTCTTTTGAGGGCCTGCAGGGACTAGTCCAATATTGCCCACTTCTAATTGTGTCTAAAAATACATATTTACTTACTCAGCCAGCTTCTACATTTATTTCCCTAAATGTATAAAAATCACTATGCTGCTGCAATACTACATTGTGTGACCATGCTGTGGCTTGGGGTGCATTCATCAAACTACAAAGGCACTGCAGTCAGACAGAGACTAAGGCAAGTCACCCCAGGAGGGGAAGTTCAGGGGTAACAGGTCTTGACAGAAGATATATTTTAATAGGCTGCATTTAACAAACAAGACTGAATCTTATTTTGTGATTTTAGAATTTAAAATTTGTTTATCTTCAGGATTTTTGGCTGTATATGCTTATTATATTTTCCTAGCACCTGATCCAAACAGAAATGCACACCTTCTACCAACAGATAGCTCAAACCCTAGGGAGATAAGGACATTTTTATACCTCTTGACCATAATAGCTTTTACTTTCATACCTTTCAACTATAATACAGTCATAGTATGAGGTGTAGAAATACATAGGTGACAACTAACAACAAAAAAATTACCAGTACAGAAACTTTAGCCTGAACCCATAATGTCTTGATAGCATTAGTAAATGCATCTAACTCAAATATCCTGAGTCTGCATTTCTAGTGCAAATAATTTGTAACATTGCTTTGTTCCCATCTTTCTGTCCTCCACTCATTGCAAAATCATCCTCTTCTCACAGAAGAGCTGACCACTGCGAGGTCATTCCATCACCATATTGAGACACATTGCTGAGGATACAATCAAGTAGAATACTTCATGCATTTTATGTATTTTATGTATTATATTCACTTTATGTGAACTGTTATGCAAATCACCCACATCCCACAACAGTGATTACGCGTTTATTGAACTTTAATTATTTTTTTTAAATTGCCACTTCAAACATTCGGAGATAATCCTAGAATGCTGTGCTGGAAAGGGCCCTCTTACAGGAGGAATGTATTTGAGGAACATCTTTGGGGAATACTTGAGAAACGAGAAATTCTAACTAGATCATGTTATAAGTTTCTAAAATTAGAAACATTTTGTCTTTCCCAAAGGACCTTAATATATCCAGTAACAGCTATTACTATCATTTCAGATGCACATGGCTGGGGAGAAGAAATTTATTTCTACCACTTTGCAAAAGACGCAACTCTGAATATCATTTAGACATATTTCCTGTCCTGTCACATACTCAGTTATCCCAGCAGCATTAACAGTTAGGTGTTTGTTCAGTTGGTTCCTAAAACTGAAGATGCAGACCCATCATCTTTCAAATGTTTTTTGCTACCTGTTATCCAACTTCTAACCTGAATGTTCTTTGCTGATGATGGACAAAGGAAAAGACCATTTTTTTTTATTTGACAGTTTTACATATTAGAAAAACTACTATAACTTAGGCTCATAGTTTTTCTTTTTCAAAGCAATCCCTTCATTAATTCTTTCTTTGCTGGTGATGCTTTCTAGATCTCAAACCAGCCTCAAGGCTTTTCAAAAGTGGTTCAGAATTCTGAATTTAAATTGGATTACCAGAACTGCAATTTCTTGTGTTATAAACAGAGCTAAGATCAACTGAAAAAACCCAAACCAAACAACAAACCAACCAAAAAAACTGAAAACCGCCATAACAACAACAACAAAAAAAAAAGCCCTGGACTTAAAGTTCATGCTCAATACTTCCTACTTTGTAGGCATACTATCTTGACAGCTTTGTATCTAAAACAGTAATTGAAAAGCAAATGTACAAAAGCTAAAATATCCTGAAATACAGAATGATAGAACTAGCAGAGTTAACAAGCCAGTAAAAGCTGCCTAAAGTAAAGTCAGAAATAATTACTGGTTACAAAAAGTCTTGTTGACAGCATTTAATGCTGGTCTCTTGAATTATAAGAAGCATGCCTTTAGGGCAGAATGCATGTAATGCTTGAAAGCCAGGAGTATACTTCCAGTTGGCAGTTTTAATAGCACACTTCTGCATTGTGCTCATTTTTATATTGTTAGTAAGCAACTTCTCGAGGAAATCACATTGCAGTCAATGTGCTTGTTCAGGAATTTGTTCTTGTCCACATCAATTGGCAGAATAGTAAGTATACTAGAGCTTCAGCTTAATGCCAATGAGAAAGTGGGTCTTCCTGGTTTAACTATACCTTTATAGAAGGAATTTGGATACAAAACCCAGCATATGCTTGATTTGAATATAGCAGCAACTTAGAGATAGTCAAGATTTGCAACAACTGAGAAACAGCAATTTTAGAATATGGTACATCAAAAGGAAATGGCAAGTTTGGGTTAAGCATTTTGCAAGATGGTTTCATTCATGATAGGGTTTCTTCATGATTTAAAGGATAGAAACATCATGTAACCTAGAATATACAAAACCAAAATGGTACTGCTGTACTAATCCTGAATCGTGCAGCCGAGAAGTGATGTGACCCATCAGAGTAGCACACTTCCTCATCAGCCTGTCTTCCCTACCAGATTTTGAATTGGAAGTTGTCAAGTCATTACCTGCAATTATTTCCATCCTTTTCCCATTGCACTTCTGTTTACCTTTTCGCAGAGAGAAAAGATACAAATATTCTCTGTGAACAGCTCTGTAGAAAAGACTACTCAAAATTGAATCTTTTCACAAAGTATACATAAAGCTCAGATTAAAAGGCTTTGCACCATACAGTTATGTATCAAAGCAACCACTATTTGCAGTTGGAAATAGTAGAGTCCTATAACACTTTTAAAAATTGTTATGCAGTAAATCCATTGAGGTTTTGTGTGTACTTATACTAAATCGGTTGACATTAACCATATTCAAATAGAAAGATAGAGCTCAATATTGGCACAGCACCACCTTTGTATATTGACACATGTAAATACTATGAATGAAGATCAGAAGGGACTGTATCTCCATTTAAACAGCATGTTCATACTACATCATGTAGGGATTCCATGAAGTTTTGGAGAAGTCACAGCGTGTCAATCTGTGCTAAACCAGAAAATGCATGGGAAGGAGAAACAGAGGGGTATGGAATGACAGCTCTCAAACTTTCAGGATGCTTCAATCACAAAGTGTCCCCTGTCTCCTAAATGACATCCTCCTGGGGTATGTTAACAACATTGTGTTACTTTAAAGAAAGAGATTTTTTTAATGCATCTTTTCTCTATGCAAGTAGGGCACCTAGGCCTCACAAACAACAAGCAGCAGTTGACCAGTTTAAAACTGCTCTTCAACTGAGCTTCATTTCACACATTTTTTTTTTTTTTGTGGGCTATTTTCAGAGCAGTGTCAGGTAAAAAAAAATACACATTCTTTGGAAATCCAGCAATATTTTATCATGTCAATGTAGACCATACTTCAGACAACAAAACAAGGGGAAAAATGTGTATTCTTGTATCTTTCTACCAGAGGTGCCCTGTTCTGCACTTAGCAGGTATACCGATGTCACTGAAATCTGCATCTCCTCACAACTGACTAAGCAACACTCCCCTAGGGCCATCACATGTTGTATTCCAGTTGACTAACAAATGCTGTCTTGTTTTTAGAGAAGCTGCCTGGAGTACTGCAATTGCTTCTGGTAGAATTATATATTAGGGAAATTGTCATTGGAGAAATCACACTAACTGTTAGAGCCGCATTGTTAAAAAGTCTAATCTCAGAATTGGTGGGGAGGGGGGGCAGGGGGAGGCAAAAAACCCCAACCATAAGAATCATGTTGGAGAAGAACCTATAGCTAGTACTGCTATTAGAAGTTCCTGCTGAGTTTCTTCTTGCGCTCTTTTCTGCTGAAGATCAAAAGTTCATGTGCACAGCTTTCTCACACATATATTGTAATCTGCAGGAAGGTCTATCCTGAACAACTTTATTAGACTATTTAAACTTCTCAGTGGGAAAACACTTCCTTTTCCTTAGCCCCTTTAGTCCCTTCATGCGCTCTTCAAAATGTTCTTCACCGAAATGTTTCTTTGGGCATAAAGAAAAAAAAACATGGAGCCACAGAAAAAGTAGAACCAAATAGTTTGTAAGGCCTTCATTTTACGGTCTGTACCTCCAGACGGAAAAATTTTAAGCAAATAAATGGGATAACTTGAAGGAACTCTGCTTTCCTGAACATCCCTTTCTCAGAAAGGATATCTTTTCTCAAGAGTCTGTTCTTCCACATATATTTCTCTGATCTTCCTTTGAGGGCATCCTCCAATTAATCATAGTAATAAATATTATTTATTTATAATAAGCATAATTTTCATTCTTTTTATATAAAACATTTCCATAAGGGAATCCTTCACTTTTTTCAATTGAATATCAGAGTGTGGGTTTTATTTTTTATTTTTGTGTCAGATAAGGTGTAAGCATTCAGTTAAATAAATGCTAAGGAAAAGAAGTGAAGCAATTAAAAAAAAATCAATCTTGAAGTGACTCAGCTGAATGATGAGCTATATACAATTTATTCCATCTGAAAAACGCTGGGTCTTTGGGAACAAAACTAGTCTAGCATTTGGAAGATAAAGATTAAAAATATAAAACAGAGCTAAACACTGAAGTTTAATTTACATTGGTGTTATTATTATCATTATTACAACACAACTTTTATCAGAAGGCATAACAATAATGTTCATATCCCTCTGTCAGCCTTAAGGTTTTTCCAGTTTTGCTATTTTTTTTAACAAGTGCATTAATACTATTTTTTTAATAGAAGAGACTATACATATTCTCAAAGCATTCTTATTCTTAAGGGATTTTTTTACCCAATTTAGCTCAGACAAAAATTCAAGACTTTCTTTCTATGAAATAATATAACTTACTCTCTTGTTATTACCCCATTTTTTTAAACAGGCTCCAGCTGGTAAAAAAAAAAAAATGAAGTTTGTTTCATAAATATTTTAAAAACAAGGTTCAGGTGCAAATAATTTAAAAACATTAATACAGAAACATACATATGGATTAATGGCATATGGATTTAGTGTACTGCAAAAGTCTTATTCAAAGTAATTTTTTTAGTATGTGTTAACCAAATTCTAGGTAGAAAAATTTGTATAATACTGGGGATTATTATCCAACAAGTTAAAAGAAAAATAGACTGAAACAGGATATGCTTCTACCCTTCACAACAGTAGCCTTGTTACTAGATAAACAGAGAAGACCTGAGACAGATATCAGAAGAAAAAAAAGTTTTATTAACGTACTCAGTTTCCAGTACACCTGAAAATACTTACACCTTCCATCTGCTAGTTAATGTCATCCAGTTATATCCCTAGGGATTTTCTATTATTTCTTTTTTGTTAATATTTATTTGAAGTCTTGCTGGTTTTCTCAATGAAGTCCATGCCAAAGATTTCATTGTGTTCAAAGTGAGTAGGGACTGGTTATCATCTGATTGTAAAAGAATTTGTTCTCATCACTAAATACGCTACCTTTTGTTATCATGATGCTCTGGGTATTTCCTTTTCAGGTGAACCTATCTAGGTAGAGAAAAATCACCCTTTCTGGAATTGTAAAGGATAGGTCTCATAAAATCTTTGCTTCTTTTCACTAAAAAGGAGAAACTTTCAAAAAACACCTGTAAATTTTGTTCTTTTTCTCTCAGCTCCTGATATAAAGCCTATTAGGACAGTTTGACACCTCTGGCAACAGGCATAGTTGGGAAGTTCCACTGGAAATGTAAATAATCATCTGCTTTGGAACACGTCATGAGAGAATCTCAAAAAAAAGTTTATTTTTATAATAACATTTTATTGAATATTGGCCAGGGTGGTTACAGATTCAGAACAAAATCAGTCATTCTGAACTGCCATACGTAACTATACATTCTAGCTAACACATCTCTGTCATACTGTTCACCTCAAAATGGTAAGTTGTCAACATAAACACACTCCTTAATGAATTTCCTGAGCTTATTTATTTTCTCTCACAAACTGAGGGAAATAAAATTAAAATAATTTTAAATGGAAATACAAAATATATAAAAAGCCTTTTTGTATTGCAGGATACTGATACAACATGGTTTTTCACAACAACCACCTGTGTTCTTCCACCTTGATGACCTCTGGGTTATTTAAAATTTAAGAGGCCTATTCACAAAGCAGCATCTCTTACTACCCTCTGTTGTAACCGCAGACTTTCACAATCTAGGTGTTTATAAAGGAGAAATGCATACCCGAGAGAGATAATAATGATATGTACTACCACAGACCCACTTTTTATCCATTAATTATTTAACATATCCACAAGAATACTAAACATTTAGACCTACTGGGTACTCACCATATGTATGAAAAGTGTAATAGTAACTTGTGAGCTGCATACCTCACTCTGGAAAATTATCCTCACTGTAAAATATTTATTTCTCCATATGGACATAAAGTAATAGAAATAACGATGCTTGCAAAATGATCTAGTGAAGAGCTCAAAATATGAAATGCAATGCTACAGCACAAACAACACACACCTACATAAAAGTTGCCAACATATAACACTGACACCAGCTAAAACTGTGCATTAGGGAATAAAACATAAGACTGAAGTACTTGATTTCATAGTTTCCATGCAGTCATTTTATACCTGTCATCTTGCTGTCTTGGTTGGCAAACTCACAAGGTGCCCTGAACCCCTGCAGGATACTGCTGTGGGAAATATCAGCCTCATTGGCAACAAAAATAGTTCAGCATGGTTGAAGAGAAATGAGAGCTGAGACATTGTCTGATGGCAGTCTTAAGTTACAATCATGAGAAATAAAATCTATTCATGGACACAACATCAGAGGTAAGCCAAGTAGGCTGATACAAATAAGTGCATTCTACAGTTACACAGCAGATAAAAGATAGGCTTTGTAAACACTGTAAGTGCATTTATGATTTACTAACCCCTTTGCATTAGTTAATTACCATCTCTGTTTTCCAAACTAAACAGCTTTTTCCTAATGAATCATGATTCAAATGAATTAAAACTGTGACTAAAATTAAATTGACAAAATATCTATTTTTAGACCTTCTGCTGTTCTTGATTTGAATTACATGTTGCATGTACATTTTAAACAGGCTTCACTTCCAAAGCTGGTTTTCTAATGTGAGCACGGTATCATAGAAATAGCATATAATTTCAAAAAAAATCATGAACTTTGGATATGTATAGGTCAGTTTCTCAATTGCTACATAAATTGACATCCTCATTAATTTTAAGGACTCTAAAAGCAAGCACGAATATGATTTAATCAAATTGGTATGGGACACGGAACCCAAAAAGCATCTTTCCTTACCAGTTACAGTCCTGAAAAGTATTCACAACTTAAAGAATAAAACTTATTTATGCTTATGCATCTGTTGTTTAAAAAAATAAATTTGTAATTTATAGAGAATAATCTCTCCAAAAAGATATGTTATCTGCCAGCAACAGAGCTCATGAGAGTTTACACTGAACTATTGAGAAAATTATCATTTATTTAAAGTACACATTGCAAAATGGTCATCACTTCAATCAAATGGAGCATAGAATCACCTCCTACCTTGTCTTTGCAAAAGCAAAATTCTCAGAGCTCCTGAACCATATTGCTATGAAAAATAAAGGGAAACATTTCTTCCTAAAATTAAATATGGAAACTGTCACCATGGTTTTGCCTTTCAAATAAAAGGGGAATACTTATGAAATAAACACATAGATCCTCATCAGACTTTAAATATCTTTCCTCTTTTACTTTTTCTCCTTGCAATGTCTTTCTTGCTGCATTAAAAAAAAAAAAAGTGTAAATTCAGCTTGCACTTCATGTTATTTTCCAGACAAAAATAACAACAGGAAAAGAAAGGGGAAAAAAGCTCATCCATATCTTTCTTGTATATATCTTCACTTTTTTCATAGGATAGGAGTCACATGCCAGATTTTCCTTCTCTAGAAATACAAAAATAAAAAGAAAAGGAAGGGAGGGAGGGAGAAGTCACAAGAACTGAAGTCACTAGGGGGTTGCACAGCCTTGTTTCGCCTACTTCACAATGTGATTATGAAAACTTTGGGCAAAGTAAAGCAATGACCCTACTAAAGCCATAGGGACTCTATTTTGACCTACATGGACCATAGTTTGACTAAGAGTGTTGAGATGCTGGTGCACATTGGGGCATTAATACATTAGGGCAGGAAATTAAATATAGAAAAGTTCTGCAAAGCAAGTATCAATAATTAATGTTTTTTTAACATTGATTTTTCAGACTCTCATACCATGTTAGGAGAAAGAACCCCAAAAACATTTTCAATGGCCATAGCTTGTCTGATGATGTAATTAGAAAAATCAGATTATATCTGATATGGAATAACTTGCTATTTAATTAGCTAACTCATACAAAATTTCAGTAGATAAAAACTTCTAACAACAAGCACAATTTATGGGTAAAAGGAGCTTGCAAGCCACTAATCTTTGATTCATATCAAGATTTTGACCACCTTAACATGTTAACTAATATAAAACTGTTATTCTTAGAAACCTCCGTGTCTACCCACTGAAAAGAAGGCTTCACTGGAGCACATGAAATGTTTTGTTTGGGGTTAGGTTTTTTGGGTTTGTGTTTGTTTTAACAGAGCAGTCTCTTTTTAAGATGTCAGGCTGCCCTGCTTTTACATGAAGGAAGAATCTCATTTTGTAAGAGCTTATTCTCTCCTGCTAGGACACCATATTTGCCCATCTATAATATAATCAGCTAAACATGGCAATCAATTTGAAATGCCTGTATCAGCTTTTTATCAGGCTTACTGGTCTGGTTAAAAAAAGAAAAAAGCAAACACCACCTCAGCTCACAATATCGATCAGTTTCATGAATAACATCTTCAAGAGTTTATTTTAAGAAATAAAGGGCCACAGAATGAATTTACTTGGGCTTAAAGCTAGATTAACTTCTTTTCACTTTATTCCCAAATTTCTTCCTTTTCTTAATATTGTGTACTCAGACATTAATGCCTGAAAAACAAAGCCTGTAACAAAAGATCACTAGCCCAAGCACTTTCTGACAGTCCTTACCAGCCAAAACAGGAGGAAATAAACCAGGCCCAAAAATTAATTACCTAGAACCAAGCAACAGAGTATAATTTCATGTACAAATACCAGAGGTTTAAGGAAAAAAAAATACTACAATATCTCTTCAAACAGGGAAAATATGCTAACTTTTACTACACGGAACATACAACATTATTAATTCAAGCATACTACACTCAATTCTGAATAGGTAGCATTTTAGGGCACTTAGAATCATTGACAAATGAGAAGCTGGAACACTGTCTCTCATCTATTTGCCTCCTGTCCTTTTCCTCTACTACTGCCAGTGTCAGTTAAAGGCTGTAACAAAGCAACAGTACATGCCTTTAATAAAGCAACCTACGCTGACACTCCTGAATGTGTAAATGTATCCACCCTTCCTTTTTAATACAAAAATAGTTATAAGGTGGAATCCAGTCATCTCAGTTTGAAAAGCACCAATACAGAAAGATGAAAATTCCAAACGATGTTTTTGGGTGATAGCTTAATACAGACTATTACAGCTCTCACTAATTTACTGGAGATTACCAAGAGGCAGATATTCCCTCATATTGCCATGGGGAACTGCTGAAGCATAAAGCTAACAAAAGATATCTGTGAAGACACACATGTTTCTGTTGCTCTTTAAACATGCTCTAAACATCAAATGTTTCAAATGTCAATTTTTTTAGATGTCACTCACCACTCTGCATACCCTCTACCTGTACCCTGTGTCTGACATGGGCTTCATAAGTGACTTCTCAAGGAATTCACGTAAGTTTGCAGCTAAGTCCTGCATTATATCACTGAATATGCAAGCAATATAATCTCAAAGTTTTTCCTATTGGTAAGGGTGCAAACCATATGTTTTTAAAACAGTCACAAGGGAACTAACATCTGCTGGCATTACACAACAAACTGAACAGTGGGTTCCAGGGACAGTATGACCTCAAAGATAATTGCTTTAACTGCTGAAAAAGATACCGCAGATTTTTGACAGGAATTACAGATAGAAGCATATGAAAGCATGAAGTAAGGATTCTATCTCAGAACATGAATGGGTATTCTGCTAAAGTTGTGCAGCAGGTAATCAATATTAACAATAAAAGGAGTGTTCAAACCACATTGGGCATAAATCTACCCAAAATCAAAAGAACTGTATGTTGAGAAGAATGATATTTACAAGTCAAATGTTGGCACAATAGTCACAGTAGGCTAGGACTTGAAACAGGAAGCTCTGTTCCCATCTCTGTTATCAATATGAAATCTTGAACAAGTAATTCCACACCTTTCAGTTTGTGTTTATGTACTTATTAATTTACACCGTGTATAATACAAGACAGAATGATGAATGTTTGTTCAGCACACACGTCCACTGGCTTGACTAAGGCCTCCTCACGTTACTAATACAACAGAGAGTACCCATTAATAAACACCAAAATCTCTAGTGATTTCAGAAGCCCTTGAAATAAAATATTGCTCAGAAAAGGAGTATTTCAGGGGATACAGGGGATACAGGTGATAGAAGAAGCCTGAGGAACTAAAATTGTCATTCACACCCAACAAAATGTGAGTACTTGAAGATAGCAAATAGAGACTGATTCAGTAAAAAGATCACAGAAATTGCTGAACAGAAAGTTACATGGCCTATGTGATGATACAGTAACTGATAGGGAAAAAAAAACAAACAACCTAATTTGAGCAAAATATGCAATAAACTGAAAAGAGACAGAGATATAACACTAGTGTGCATGGATAGGAAGAAAAGCTGGCAGACAAAAAGCAAAAAGCAGCCAAGAACTTTGAATCGAAGTAAAGATAAAGCATAAGAATGAGTGGAAGGAGTTAAATGAATGTTAGCCAGTCATCAGTTGCTTTAAAAAGCAAAAGACATGTTGATGGTATCATGACATATATTGAAAAACATGGCATTTGTCTTCTCTAGACATTAATGTTCTTTGCTTCATTATATATTGATATATTTTTCATTATTTGTTGATAATTGACAAAGGTGTATATATAAAGAAATTGGCAACTTTTATCACTGTTAACTTCTAAATAAAGAACAAAATGAATCAAGAATCTCTAGTTAAATTTTCATATCTGAAGTATCAGCATCAACCTCCAGGCTGTAATTATACTCTTGCGTGCTAGAAAAGCCAAAAAACTCTTAAGTCTGGGAAAGAAGCACTTGTAACACTGTTGGAAGATACCGGACCAAAAAAAAAAAAAAAAAAGACTTGATTATTTTTCTAATTGTTATATTACTGTCCTTAATATACTTACTGCATTTAGTTAGGAAACATGGATTTCGTACGTATGTATGGTCCATATATACTTTGTAAATATAATGCACCAATATACAGTGGAGCATTAGGATAGCTGAACATGAAATGCTATACAAATAGGCCTGAAAAATCTCTCCAAGGGAACATAAGAGTTCCAAGGTTTGGTCTTCAGTTGCTTTCTTCTTCATGTCTGGCCCTGGATCTACGTTGCAGATGGTTAAGAATTTTTCAATGTATACCAGAGAGGTTGAGTTTTAACCTTATTGTTTGGCATTCTCCTCCCCAAACCCCACCCAAAAAATGCAGTTACTTGAATGCAAAACTGGAGTTACAACAAAGAAAAAAACAGTGAGAAAGCTACTAGTTATCATCTGTGCCTTTGGAAAAAAAAAAAAAAAAAAAAAAAANTTGGAAAAAAAAAAAAAAAAAAGTAGACAAAAGTAGACTTTCATAGACCAAAGTAGACTGGAGGATTAGGAGGTCAGGAGGGGTTGTGTGAGGAACAACACATGGAGAACATACTCATGTGTTCTCAGGCTGATACAGCCAACTATGTCAAGGCTCTTCTGAGACCATCTGCTTAGCTTTTTCTTTGATCTGTCAACCCATCACAATCATCAAGAGGTATTTAAAACTTGAAAACAAACACCAAGCCAATCATCTGTGAGATAAGAACAGTGGATTTCATGTGGTCGCACAATATCAATAGGACATCTAAGTGCACAAATAGCATGAAATACAAAAGCTGCAGAATAGCTTTGAATATGCCTCAGATCATACCTTGACACTCTCATGTTATGGCAGTTCTTTATTTCACAGTGAAACCAGCCCTAAAAATCATTATACCAAGGAGAAGATATAGGTAGATTATTGACTTGCCAACTTGAACATACATCAAGTTATTTATTTTCATGACATGTGAGTGATTTTGACACAAGCAAAATTTAGGTATTTATCCCCCCTTTCATGTTCAACACACAAATGTTTTCTGCCTTCCTCCACTATGCTAATTAACATAAATATACCTTAAAGTTTTTATGCTTTCTTGTTAATAGTATTAGCCAGAGATTGTCACATAAAAGAAACAGACACATTTACTATGAAAACCTCCAGTTATCTCAAGTGCATTTGTTAAGTACTCTGTCATCAACTGGCCTTCCCCCTTTAGAACCAAAGCTATATCCTGCCAAGGAGTATAAAAACAACAAAACACTAGTTCCAGAAAAATACAACTGTGTGAAAAAACATTGCAAACATATAAGAAGTGACAGTTAGGAATCCATATAAGCCTGGGCCTTGCTTTACCCATGAAAATTAAAGCATTATAACAAGGATTCTTTCTTTATTAAATAAACAGGTTATTCTAATCTGCATTTAGAGAAAAAACATCCCCTTTTTGGTCTGTTGACTACTCTCAAGTTTTTTTCTGACATTTGTTGGAATATATTTTATTTAGCTCTTATTTTATAATGTTTGTAACAAAAATCAAAGCCTCTCTCAGGATGCTTGTATTTATGCCACTGTTAAAGAAGTTTCTCTCTCCAGAGAAACTAGCTGTGAAATTCCTTCTACTAAGGGTGTTGGGGCCCTGGCCACGTGCAAGGGATCCTGACCTTGCCTCAGAGCCTAGGAACAAAGAAACTACAAGGGGAGTGACCGAGAAGATTGAGATTCGCGGGCTTTATGCGTTAACCAATCAGGACTGAGTATTTGTTGCGTAATCGGAAAACTATAACCAATGATAAGTTCACTCTTGTCGGATGTTCCCGGACACTGGGACCAAAGGGTATATAAAGATGTGTGAGAGGGGAAATAAAGGGATTTGAATCTGCACCACGTTGATGTGTACTTTCACCCCGGTCCGCGCCGTAAAAGCGGGCTCCGGCAAAAGGGCCATAGTGGAACTTTGGGATCAGGTGAAAATAAGCATGCTGAAGCGTTCTGAGCAATCTAACAATGTCTGACACTGTAGCTTTTGTTTTACCTTTTCCTTACACAACTGTGCTTTCAGCTTACCCAGCAGTCCTGCTGATATCACAGATCCTGAGATGTCACAGAAGCCACAGCTACCTGAAGAGCCACAGACCATCTTTTACTAAGCCTTCTTGCTCACCAGTAAAATGAAAAATAAGACAGATGTAGCTAGCTAGATGAATAGGGAAAGGAAAGGATAAATAAAAGCACTGTTTCCGTAATTCACATTTTTCAAGCAATCTCTAAAGGAATTCTAATAAAAGAGATTAGCATATTCCATCTCAAGAAAAAAGGGGAGAAAAAGTCTACTTTCATAGACTTCCATTTTCTTTTTCATTCAAATTTAATTTTATGTGAAGCATCATTAACTCTTTTTGCATGCACTGTGATTTTTCTTTTCCTCAGTAGGGACAGAAAGCACAACTGCAGACTACATGTTTGATTACAGTGTAGATGCTGCCTCAGCTGTGCTGTTAGGACTGGTGGGACAACCATGGCAGAGAACCTAAGAGGTCCTTTACAAGGATGGCTAAATGCCACTAGTTTTAGCCACACCCCCCCCCACCCCCCATGGCAAACCTCAGGATTCTGCTTCATTTTTATGTTCTATTCTGCAAATCATTCACACCCTGGCAACTGATGCTCTCTTATATGCTGAGCTCATTTGTTCTACTATATATTTCTGTGCTAGCAGCAGCAAAAGGGTTATTGCCAGGATCATTTTTCAGTAAGAATGCACATCTGTAGTTTCATGGACAAAAGATTTGGATATCAATCCAACAGGGCATAAGAATAGCATTTTAACACAGCATTTCAGTGGGTATTAGCTGCAGAAATAAAAAATGCTCTCTATACCTATTGAATTAAAACTTTCTAATGGAAAGTGTGTATTATCCTACAACTGACCTGCTTCTTGAATCCTTGCTTTGTTACAAAAACACCTTTTAAGACTTAAGATACACATCCATAAATCACATTTAGCTACATTTACAACAACAGTCATCATATACTTGCTTCTCAAAGCCCTTAAAGTTTTTATATAATTCTTCATGTCCATTTTTTTCACAGCTCTCCCCCGCCTTCTTAAAAGTTAACATCAATGTAGCCACATAAATGCATAAGTGTACATGCTGATAATTTTATTTATGTGAATTGAATGCTACATTGAATTCTTTTTGGAAATGTTATGCTGCAAAGCTCTCTATCATCTGTTGCAAACATTTTGTTGTAAGAGCATATAGTAACCCCATCCCTCCACCATCTTGTTCTGTTACATTTAACAAAAGATCACCTAGAAGCAGTGAAAGTTAGTATGATAAAACGTAACACAAAAATCACATCAAATTGAAGTGTCTTACATAATAGCAAGTGTTCTATCTCAAGCAGTGGGTTGGAGTAAATTGAAACTCTGAACATTATCATGGGGGTGGAAAGAAAAGGAGACATTAGCTTATAAAGACTGCATTTTTTAACCTGACAAACTCAATGGAAAAAGGCCAATCTTGATACAGTCTGTCTATAAAATGCTTATAACATCTCATAATCTACCAATTCAGAAGAATCAGAGTATAAGGCTACTTCAAGAAGCATAAGGTAAACAAAAGTACATTAAGATAAAATATTCTAACTTTGCCATTTTACATTCATCAAAAGAGATTGCGAGCCTTATTTCATTATTTACAGACAGCCTAGTAATTTTGATCGCATTTTTTATTCCAAAAATATGTTCCATTAACACACTTCATACTAAAAAGTCCTTGCTGAATATCTAAGAACACAAAGGTATATCCTAAGTCACTGAATACTTTGAGCAGTTAAAAACACAGTGGAACTAAAGCAGGTTTTCTTATTTTCTCCCTTCAGAAAATGTTTTTTCCCCCTCATGGTGGGTAGATTTCTGGCAACAAACTAAATGATATTGAGTCTTTTTTCAGCTCCCAAATTACCCTCACCTGATTTCAAGTGGTGGATTAGACTGAAAGGAATCTGAAAACTACCACATTTGTGGAAAAAAATACGTAGAAACTAGGATATACAGGCTGCATTGCTTAGTATAAAAATAAGAAACTGAATGTGTCAATTCTTTCCACAACTAGATGAGATTCTCTTCATTGCTTTTATACATTTTGTAGCTCACGGGTAAGTTTTTGCTTATTAAATTCCAATTATTCATATATAGTCACAGACCATTTCAGCCACTGGTGACAAAAATTTATAACAAGTCTCTCTCTCTACATAATTTATTACTGGCAAAATCAAAGAATCATAGGAAAATTCTAGTTTGAATGGAACTCAAGTGTCCGATTTCCTGCTGAAAGCAGAGTAAGCTAGGAGATCAAGACTGGTTATTCAGTGCTTGATCCACTCATGTCTTAAAAACCTCCAAGAACTTAAACTTTGCCATCTCTAAGAATGTGGCTAATTGTGTGCATTACATGGTATTTTCTCTCCTGACCTCTTGACTCCTAAGGTAACAGAGAAAACTTTAAACATCACCAGTGGGAATATATACATAAATATAAGCACGTACATGCCCACACATAGCAAAATATGCTTTTGTATATGCATTCATAGTGCTTTCTGCTTTTAAGGAAAAAATAAGTTTTTGAATACTGTAGTAACTGAATAAACAGATGAATAAAAATGTGATGTCTCTGCATATAAATATTCCATTTATTCTTTGACAATTATCATCAGGAAAGACTCAAGAGTGGCATTAGTATATATTTTAGCCCTGAGTCAGGCAAGAGGAAAAAATTATTTCTGTTTAGTGGCTGAGAAGAAAGGTTTTGTATTTCCACCACTCAGAAGCTACTTACTATTTTGCCTTTAACAGTTGTCAGTCTCCTGTGACGCAGTCCAAGCTACATGACAGCATTAAAACCTCTTATCCAGCACGGACTGATTTATCTTATATTTCATGTTGAAAACGCAGGCATCTTTAAGTAGAAGAAGTGTAACATGAAATATTAAATTGATTCATAGTAGCTCTCAGAAAAACATTCTGGCTAATTGAGAATGTCTTTAGGTCAAGTATGTTTGTACTCTGTAGTACAGCAGCTTTAAAATGATTGCTTTGGTAGATTTGTTTATGGTAAAACCTCCTTAGCACAGCTTTCAATATTCATTATTTCATTTATTTCTGTACAGTTTCTTACACTGCATCTTTCACTTAAAAATCTCAAATCTCCATTAAAAGACATGACTAAACATATCTAGTTTCTCTTTTCTCTATTCTCTCTCTCTCAAGGAATACTAACACATATACAACCTGGCGAAAGAGAGTGGTTTAAAAAAGGGGGACTCTAAGCATATGTAATGTTGCTTGTTTCTGTTAGAGAAGAAATATTATTTTTAAACAAAGGGTAAAATAAGCTGTTACCATCATCAGCTCCTATGAGAGTCTGCTGCACAGATATTGTTCCATTATATATTTTATTACTATTAGTCTTCCCAGTATTGCTATAATTCTTATAAGAAATTATATTATCATCTTCATAGCTTGCCAAAGCAACATGCATAGTTTCTCGAGTTAGGCAGATTATTTCATTTAATTAAATGAAACCAACATTAATATCGTTGGTGAATATTGCTATTTAAGGCTACAGAACACTATTCAATTTATATTTTTGTGGTCACTTATGGTTAACGTTCTAATACTCTTCATTTGTATTGCATTGCTATTACTGTGAGAGGATAAGTATAGGTCATTAATATGAATAACAACCCTTTAAGTAAACTTTGCTTTGGATTATACTTAGAGTGTAAGAGAAACCAGTAGTATTTAATCGATATATTATCATTTCTCACTGTAAATTTATCTCCTGTATCTTTACTAAGGGGCTTAATTAACAAAAGAGACTCCTCTCAGACAGAAACAACTACCACATCTCTTCAAAACACTTGTAAATCAGTTTGCCAAAAAGGGATAATATGTGAACATATTAATCCCCAAATGATTAAGGCAGTGGAACATCTTCCTTCTGAGGACAGGCTGAGAGAGCTGGGTCCCTTTAGCCTGGAGAAGAGGAGACTGAGATGTGATCTCATTAATGTTTATAAATATGTTAAGGGTGAGTGTCAGGAGGATGGATCCAGGCTCTTCTCGGTGTTGGTTAGTGATAGAACAAGGGGAAAAGGTTCCAAGATGGAACACAGAAAGTTCCATCTTAACATAAGGAGGAACTTTTTCCCTGTGAGGGTGACAGATCACTGGAACAGGCTGCCCAGAGAGGTTGTGGAGTCTCCTTCTCTGGAGACATTCAAGACCAATCTGGATACATTCCTGTGTGATCTAATCTAGATGATCCTGCTCGGTCAGGGGAGTTGGACTAGATGATCTTTCATTAAGTCTTTATGATGTAGCGCACTAAACAATGTCATTTCAATAGTAATGAATAAATATGAAAGCCTACCTGCAAGAAAAACAAAAGCTACCTGGTTCCATAAATTATAGTTTTCATTTTTAAGTTACTAATTACCAAAGGCAGTAAGTTTCAAGCACACAGTCACATTCAAAATAAATGTTACTTTCAAAAAACACAGATTGGAAGCGAATTTCTGCAAGCTCTACTTCCACTCAATTCTACTTACTCAGATAGTTCCACAGTTCTTAAGACATTTCCAATTTAGCACAATACAACACATAGTTAAAGTGTTTCCTTGTCTCTGATAATTCAACGGTATTTCCATCTCACTTTCCAGAAGCAGACCTCATTATTCTGGGAATAATTTAGGAAAAATTCTTACATGAGGACCAACTGCTCAAAAACATCTCACCTGCCTCAAAACTAATTAGTAAAAAAATATTCCTTTGTTCAGAACTATTAAGGGCCACAATTTCCAAATCATCTACATAGAACTCTACGATTTTCAAAATAAAATAGGGTAGCATAAAAACAATCACCTTTGAAAAGCAAAAGTCATAATTCTGTGAGAAAAAAACTCAGAGACAACATATTTCCAACTCATGAAAACTAATCTGAAATTACCTCTACCTTTTAGGAGCACACAAACTACTTCTCAGAACTATAATTAGCAGAAGCTGAGCTACAGAAAAAAAGACTTGCTGGTTACTGAGGTTTGCCCATCTGACAAAGAAACCCTACTGGCACAGATAAAGGAATAATTTTATTTAGTTGAAGGAAGCTTCTTGTGTGTTTTAACAAGCGTGGGATCTCTTTCTCTAGCTATCTGTATTTACCTTAATGCCCAAGGCACATAGCAAACTTGTAGATATGTATTTCCATGACAACTGCCTGTCAGATTAAAAAGCATAGTTTGAACCTGAATCCCTCAATGCCAAGTGTCATCCATCAACTCAAAATAGAATGACATTATCTCCTATTAGATTCTGCTCTTTTAATTAGACTAATCACTAGCTCAAAAACAAGGATTATCATCAGAAAAAAAAAACAAAACCCAAACCCCAAACAACTACATACACATAATTTTCTAGGAGAGATGCTATAGGGGACCAAGACTTACAAAAGGCTAACTTCCTTCCACTCCTACCAGCCCTGTGAGACCAGCTATCCTTCCAGAAGCAGCAAGCAGTTCTGCAGAATGATATGCACAATTTGAGATCAGACCAGAAACACAGTGATGTACTCATCCCAGGATGCCTGCACTCTGCTTCCCAGCAAAGATGAGTTCAGGAGGAAAGTTGTAATCCCAGTGAGCAGGAAGAGAAAGACCTGTTGGGCACAGAGCTTGTTCTACTGATACACACAGCAGAGAAATTTTCAATTTGTTTTCTTCTATCGTACCAAGGGGTAAACAGACTTCTGTGCCTTTTTGGGGGGAATTAACTAAGAATATAGCTCCATCATTTAATTTGTGTAAACCAAGAGAATGTGTATCATCAAATTTTAGCTACTTGAAGTAAAAGAAAAATATTATGGTCTCTACAGATGATCATAGAAAGATGACAGGAGTGAGTTACACGTTCATCCATCACATTCATTAGTCCATTACACATATTGATCCCTCACTTACTAAAGAAAATACCATCTGGTGTTCAACATCTTAGTATAAAGCTCAGTAAGGAATCCAGTTAACGACAACTAACAGGAATAATTAGGTCAAAGAGATAGATAATATACATTCACTTTCACATATTTAGGGACAGTAAATTACTACTGCACTTGAGATCAAATGCAATTCTTTAAGGAAAAGGATATCAAACTGCTATTTCACTATCAAGTCAGTTACATACACAAGAACTGTGAACAAGCCAAATAGTCCAAATAAAACACACTGGTTCAGCTCTTCATCTAGAGCAAATTACCAATTTCTGACCCCAGCATCCAGTCTTAGTGTTTATTGTTTAACATAGATCTGATATAAAATAGGGAACAGGTAATTATAACTGACACCAAGTACAACTATGCTCAAACCGTTGTTATGCATGAAGCTACTGGAAAATATCTGGAGTAAAATTAACTGCTAATGATTTCATAATGACAATCACCAGGTCTATTTGCCTAATGGTCTGTATTAGCAGAATACAACTAAGATGCACTCTGGAGTTTGAGATATTAAAGTACAACACTACAGTTTTTGTTCATAACTGAGCTGCTGCACCTGTCCTGCAGAATTACTTCTGCCTGGAAAACCTACAGGGATTTTTTATGCTTGTAGTCAAAGCAAGGCTTTTGACTAGGGATGTATGAATAGTTACTCCTATAGTTAATTGACCAAATGGAGATACTAGAAAGAAATTCAATCTACTCCAGAAATAGATTTGGGTTTTATATTTCGTAATAAAGTTTAAAAATGTGGGAAAATATTGTTCTGAAGTAAAGCATTCTAATTTAACATAAGCATAAAATTATATTTAGGAGATTTGGGACTAACAAGGGCTTCATTTAATTAAACTCATCAACAAAGGTTTGGTTTTTTAGTTGGGTTTTTTTAAATGTACAAAGATATTCTGACTTTCAAAGATATATATAGTTTCAATGGGGAGGAAACTCAATACATTCAGGGCACAAACTCCTGATCGCTTTTTTTCTGACAAAAGTTGCATCAGACATTTTTTGCTCAGACTTAGCCAGATGCTTTCAACTGCACCCTTGTATTCTGCAAGGGACAAACATTAAGTGCTATCTTTGTCCTGTAACCTTGGGCGATCTGCTTTCTGAGATCCTTGTTATCATCCTTTTCATTACCTCTTAAACATTTTCAGTCTCAGAAAGCCTCTCTCCTTTTTATCCCACTTTATAGTCCCCACACTGAAAGGATAAACTTCTAAACTTACTAAACCAAACCCAAACACTCTCCTCCAAAATATCTTATTCTTTAAGATCATAGAAGGCTGATATATTCCCTTCTGGAACTTTTATTTTAAAAAGCCGCAGAAAATAGCTCTATTAGCATCAGAGAAAGTACCCTGCACATTCGTCATAATAAGCTCATGGAGATTTAAGTCCATAATCATTAAAACCCTGTATTTGTCACACCATAGAAGCAAAAGAGCTTCTATACTAAAGAAGCATCCCTCTGTGATACTGTATCTACAAAGATACAAGTTAAACTAAGAAGAATGAAACTACACAGTAATCACTGCAGAACCTGCAAGTGTGTCAAATATGTAAAGCAATTCTTCAGAGGTACAATGCTGGAAGTTGTCATGGCAACTTTTCTCACTCCTTCCCACTGATTTTTGGCAAGCATTTTTCTTTGTTGGTTTGTGGGGATTTTTTTAAAACTTTTTTTTTTCCTCATGCTTTCCCTCCTAGCCCTTCCCCCCAATCCCTTTACGCCATGTGAATATCACTGAAAATGAAAAGTAGGCAAAAACACCAATGTGCAGCCACTTCAGACAGAAGACACAACCACCCTATATTTGATGTGGGGTTTATGCTATCACGAGTAGGACAGCTATCAGTAAAATCTTCTTTCTTTTTTTATTCCCTCCCGTAGAAGACATTATATGTTTCGAGCTGTAAATGTTTACTCAAAGACTCCAGACAAGAACCAGCTCAGAGGTATGAATTTATAATCTCCATTACACCTGCAGACAAATTTTATGTCAATATCCTCCTCTCTTACTTGTGTTCTAAAGAACTGTCTTGCTGCCCATGCATCTTTCTACAGTCAATGTAAGTGTTCTGATTAGTAATGGAAAGGGAGTCTTAAGATTGTGCTCCCAAAGTACCTTTAGAAAACAGTTCTAAGAAAAAGGCAATCTTCTCCAGCTGCACTTCAGGTACAATTTGTTCCACCCATAGTATTTGCTGTTCTCTCCATACTATGGTACAATATGTGTCATAAATACTGCAGAGTGCCTGACTTCAGACTAGCTCAGGTTATGTAGCCTAAAGCCCCTTTAACTCAATGATGCCCTCAAAGATGTCTCTGTGACAGACCATGATGCACTGAACACATGATGCAGTCTGCTGATTCTAAGTCAGCTAACAGGATTTCTGCCCACAGCTTTGAACTGTGGTTTTGCTGCATGAGAACAATTGTCAAACTTTTGCCTAAGCAGTAAAAGGCTGCACCAATGTGCTATTGAAATTGAAGAGCTGAGTTATCACAGGATCCGAGCCTGCCTTTGGCTACTTTGTGAAGCCCATGGGATGCTCCCTCACTTCCAGCTACAGGTGTGCCCATTGATATTCTCTGTTCACAGTCAGCTTCTACAGAAAGGAAACCATTATCAATTTTAAAGGCAGCTGTGAAGAAACACAGTTTCCATCCAATTTCCCTCTCCAGAAACAGACTGTCTCAGAGCCCAAGTCCCTGTTTCAAGGTCATTTGAACACAAATGACTTCATATTAAATTCACCGTTTTTTTGCATGAAGAAAATATTTTTATTACTTGATCTTTCAAAGACAATCATTCAAACATGCCAACAGTATTCTGGGATATTTTCTTGTGTCTTTTATTTTACTGCAATTGAAGTAAAATTTTTTTGGCAAAGACAAATGGTCCAAGTCCAGTGACCTGTTTCTGGTAGTGGCCAGCGTTCAGGACAATTCCAGCAACTGTGTATCGTATTTCTACTCAAACCCAAAGCATGCAAGAAGCCTGTTACAGGCAAGAGAAAACCTAGGTATTTATCCATTTCTGATTTCTGTACTGTGAGTACAGATATATATAGTTACAGACCTCATGGGATTACAAAGGTGTAGTCTGTTATGATATGTTGCTTGTGTTTGAAATAACTCCCTGAATTGGACAGATTCGCCAATCCTTCAGAGAAATGTCACATAAGTATCTATGTTGCCCTCTAAAATTACTTTGTACCAGCTAAGGTGATTCTATTAGAATACATAAATCTTCACTAAGTACAAGCACAGGTACCAATTAACAAATATCAGATGTATTTTCTAAGATGCAAACAAAAGAACTGCAGGCTTGTCTTACTAAAAGTAACAACTCTCATAAACTGAAATAAAGCTGTTTTACCAAAAAAAAAAATAAAATTCAGTCCTTCAATCTTTGTACTTGCTATTTCAGATTTCAGCATTTTAGAATAAAATGCAACACTTAAAATTGTGTAAAGTTATAAAAAAAAATCTTTATGTAATATCAACATTAGATTGTATCTAAACTTTGATCAGTTTACTGTTAAGCATAAGGATACAATCTGAAAGAAATTACACAAAAACAGTTCCACAAAATATTTTTTGTTTCAGATTTCTCTTTGTGTTCCCCATTCCCCAGTCAAACCCAGAAGGCTTTGGATTCAGTGGGTCTGAATGGCTGGTACCCTGCCACAGCTACTCCCCACAGGAGGTGGGCTTGTTGCTGGTGAGAGCTGCCTATTAGATCATGCTGAATGTATGTGCCCACTTACCATTCCATTGTACAAATTTAAATCAACGAGTTGATATGCAAGTTGGATAAAGTTGCATCTTTAAGAAAAAAGAGAATTAGTTTGCTAAAGAGAGAGCAAGCCATTTCTTTCAAAGGCCAGCACAGAACCTAAAAGGCCTGTAAAATGGATAAAAATCCTAAACTTTTTGGGCTTCAATTCATCTAAATAACGAATGAACTAGTGTCAACATTCTGCTCATTTTATCCGAAAGGCAATAACTGGATTTGATTAACACCAAAAGATATCACAGACATAATGGGATCTAGAACGGAATGAGAACTGAAAACTGCTTTGCTATCAATCAGTTGCTGAAAGCAATATTCAAAGCATTGGCTATTGCCTCCTTGCACTAGGCAGAAAGCACAACTAGTAAGAGAAGGTGAGAGTAGCGCACTAGAACAGCCACCTTGTGACCACAAGGAGAGAACATACCTGAATTACTTGAGCACTTTTTTTTTCCCTTCTGTCTTTTCATTTCCAGTAAATCTAGAAATGCTATTGGGCTGGATAGTTTAAGAGCTGTCATACTGTATTGTCTAACATTTTCATGGGCTATTTAACATAGCATAGGACAGTGCATCATTGTGTTCAACACAAATGTGCAGGAAAACTCTCCTGCAGATTCAGCACACTTGGAAAATTTAATATTAATATCATGTACAGGATATTTCCAGTTCTACTTACAGCCTCCTCTAAGATCATTAAACAGTCACAGAGAAATGGAGAACAATGCTCCCATAAGACAAATTTGCAAGGTCTAACTCTGCTCTAGTACAGACTTAACAACAAACAAATATTCTTTTCTTTCATTGTACATCGCTTTAACTTCTGAAATAATTTAATATAATCACGAAAGGTGTAAAATAAAAGTTAAAAAAAAGGAAAAATGTAAAGATAACATAGTACATTATAACTACTCACAAGCCCTCTTGAGGTCACTGATATCAGCGAGTGAGCGTGGTATTTTATTAAAAGATTATACTAAAAGTAGTATTTACATGATATGGTAAAATGAATAATCACGTTAAAAATCTGTAAAAAACACTTTCAGACTTTTTCTATTTTCAATAGAATCATTGCTGCTGAGTCATCACCTACTGGAAGATAACTGAGCTGATTTCAGTAGGTCTGTGTTTTCTTAGGTTAAAAGACATAACAGTCGTGAAAAACCTCATAACCGCTTACTGATTTCATGGTAAAAACCACCACTGAATCAAAAACATCAAAAGTAACAGGAAAGTTCATGACATGAGTTAACTTGTATTTACAAGTTACCTACCTCTGAGAAATATCAATCCTCCACCTGTTTTGCAGCAAGCACTGCAAATGGTTGCTTAATATATGAAAGCAATTGCTGAGATGTCTCAGTGTCTCTCCTAAAAGAAAAATAGGTAAAAATCTGCATTTACATCTACCCTGTGTTCACATCTTACATACATCTCTATCGAACATTTATGCCATTACAGGTTTAACACCACAATCATAGCTCAGCATTAACAATTCTATATGATGTTATATACGCTTTGTTGGTACAAGTGAGCCCTGATTAAAACCATTCACCTTCAGTTTCCCACCCATCACTTAAGATTTCTATTCTGTCAGCAACTTTTCTTTAGGTATGACTCTACATTGTAGTAGAAGATCTATAATCATCCCCCTTCACAGCAAGCAGTGGGAGCACCCCATGCTTTTACACATTTCAATACTCGTTCACTCATATACATTAATGCTGAGTGTATGTGCCCACTTACCATTTTGTTGTACAAATTTGAAACAACGAACGGTAAGTTGGATAAAACTGCATCTTTAAGAAAAAGGAGAAAAAAATTTCTGAAGGAAGGGCAAACCATTTCTTTCAAGAGCATAAAGCTGTCACGACAGGTGACTCATGTTGGGCTGCATTAGTCATGTCATGGCACATTATATAACCAGAGGCAATTGACACAACATAAACTGACACGTCCCAACGTAACTTGTCAGCAGTGATATGTATAAAGCCAGGCTTTTTAAAGAAAACGCAGGGAAGAAAGTATTGTGGGTTTTACAAACACCACTTCAGAGAAAAAAAATAAAAATGGTGTGAAAAATTCTGCTGCAAGTTATATTTTTGCAAGGACACATTCTGCTACTCCCTAGGGTTTTTTTAGGATTTGAATTGAGTAGACTCACTGATCTCAATGGGCTAAATTCAGCTGAACCTCCAAGTAGCTTAATTCTTTTCCTCAAAAGGGCTATTCAGCAATTCTATAGCTCTCCTTCAGGTATTACATCCCTACCTGCTTTCTGCCTCTGTGACACTCGTTTAATTGTAAGTGCACACAGGCTCCAGCTCACTGCCCTGGAGAGCACACCCCAGGCTCCCCATCTCACGGGAACACGTGCTACCGTGTAAACCCTGCAACTGAAACGCCCCAGGCAGGTGTAAATCCAGACAGGATTCGGTCCTGCCTGCCCCTCCAGACAGCCGGTTTAGATTTCCAAAGGAACACCTTCACCCACTCGGCCTCCCTGTGCACCCTGCAAGCAGGAAAGCTTGGATGCCCGTGTGGGAAGGGCACGAGTACTACAGAGAAGCCACACCGTTTGTAAGGAGGGAAGGCTAACGACGCTGTTTCCTGTAGCTTCTCATTCACCACGCACACAGGCCCCGGCGATGCAACAACAGCACCCGACCGTGTGAGATCGACGCCATCGCCTGAGCCAGCGGCGCGGCCGGCAACGAGAAGGCAGCGAAGGCACCTAGTGCGGGGAACAGCACCGAGCAGCCCCTCCGGCCGCAGCCTGTGCGGCCCCACAGCTGCAAGGCAGGCTTGCAGGAAGCGCTTGAGAGCGAAGATCGGGAACCGGCTGGGCAAATTCCTCCTGGCAGCTGGAAGGAAGCGCTACTTGGTCCTGAAGAAAATGGCAAGGAAACTATTCCAAATGGATAGCAGCAGGAGGAACAACTTACCAGGGAGGTTGCTGAAGCCGTTCCCATGTTTGTGCTCAGCAGGGCAGTATTCCTTCACTCGCAGACACTGAGAAGTGGAGGCTCCATCTGCCACGGCTGTATCACCACACCCAAAACGCAGCTGGGGCTTGGTGACCGACAGACAGGTGAATCAAATATCACAGGAATTGTGCTAAACTCACTTTGATGGAAATAACTCTGACAGGTCAGGAGCAGCCAGCCCTTCTCATCTGTGAGATGTGCATCTACATTTTCATTTCTGACTACAAACCACAAGGTACAGGCTCCAACTGGACAATGAAGGAAGACCCTGCACATCAGCACAAGCAACTGATGGGCTCTGAAGGGAATGACCACATTTCAGCTATTTCAGGCCATGACGGACTCTCCTCAGAGCCTCTTCTACAGCTCAGTGGGCTAATATATAAAAAATGTACTTTGACAGCTCCCAAATTCCTGATCTTAGAATGATGAACTTGAAATAGCTTATCATTACTACTATTCCTGACATCACTGAGTTGCATGAGCCCAGAAAAATGCATATGATTAGAGGCAGACTGGTGGAGGCCAGGTTTGCATTGCATGTGCACAAACATAAAAGGGTTTGGGTTTTTTTGTTTTGTTTTGTTTTTTTTTTTCATTAAAAATCTGGCTTTTTACAGAGGCTTTTCAGAGGATTACAGTTAAATAGGAAATAGTGTGTAAATGCAGCTGTTCAAATCACAAACCAGAGCACACATATCCACCTGGAAATTAAATGCAAGTCTGGTTACATTTTCCAAAGCCAGAAAACTACAAGCCTATGCATTAAATCATCAAGCCACTTTTGAAGGTACATCTGAGATGAGAAGCAAAGGGCTGGGCTTGGGAAAGTTGTTTACTAGCAATGGCCCTCACAAGCACGCTGCTTCAATACTCAGAGATGGATCTCTGCAGAAGTATCAGAGATCAGTGATGGGATGGTGCAAGGAAGCAGGAACATGATGATGAAACTCAGCCTATTCTTCCCATTCCCCATAAAACAATCCGCTTAATCTCTGAATGCAAATGCTTAAGCAATATTCCAGTCCAAGTGAAGTCTGAAAGATGCAGGGCACAGAGGTGTTTCCAATGAGAAACACAGGAGAAGCACAACCATTCTAGAATACAGACACCTGACTAGAGCCTGCCAGTCCAGGGTGAGAGTTATTTACTAGAACATGTATGAAATCTGGGCAAACAATAATTAACCAATGATTCCTCTATGGGCCAGCAGTTCTCTCAGCCAGACATCCTCATGCCTTCATACTTCATACACTCCAGCTGACAAATTCCGCCCTTAAACTGCTAATATATGAGTAAACTTTCAGGGAAATTTTCAACCTCAGCTATTCAATGACCCAGACAGTTCTGCCATGACAACCAAGCTTTGTACCTATAGTCTATATACTGCTACAGGCTTAACAGAAGTACTGTATTCAACCCACTGGACACTTAATTTACAAGTGGACATGTCGCAGCCATAAGTGACAAGGGGCATCCTTCCCAGCAGAGTCCAGTGTTTGGAAGGGAGGAAAGGTTTAACCCATGGGACTTCTTGGAACACAAGTAAGCAGTAGCAGTTACTGAAATAACTAAGATCAACCTACTCACGTGCATTGCTTGTCACAGATCTGCCTGGGGCTGGATTTGCATGCCCCAGATTCTATCACCTTGCTTGGAATTTATAAATCTGGTAGTGCTTTTTTAATAGCAGTAATAATTTCTTAATGCATAAACATCCTCTTGTGTGTTTGCAAATAACATGACATTGCTTCTGTGTGTTGTTTCCACCTAGATTAAGCAGAACAGTAATTTTTAGAATTACAATTTCTTACAGAAATAGAACTGTAGAGTTTTGCTTACTATTCACACTAGTTTTCTTGTATGCCTTTATGAAAAAAAATTTCTAAATAAGAGTGACCACGTGCTTTGCCTTGAAAATTCTCCAACACCCAAAACATTGTGAGTGCTGTTCTCTTTTGTCAAACAGAAATGAATTGCATGCTCAGAAAACTGCTATCTGGAACGTGTTACCTTAGTCGATCCATTTTAAATCCCATGCTGTTCCGAGGTAAGACACATGCACTCATTTTCTGTTTTCCTCATCCCTCCATCATGTACACAGCAAACACACAGACACATTAAATCTAAGTGTTTGATCATCTGTACAATAGCGCACTTCATTTCCAGTCATCCTTTTAAATGCACACTAACTTGGGTAAAAATAACCTGAAAAAACCCTATGTCACCCTCATATAAGGCTTCATCATTCTTTATAACAACGTGAGAAACTCCTGAGAGAAACAGTTTTCCTTTTGTTTATTTTTTTATTCTTGGTATTTGAGTTTATAATAGAGAAGAGAAAAAAAAAGGCTGTGGCAATGTGATCAGCTCAACCTCAGGGCAATGTCTTTTTACTCACAAGGCTATATTTAGAACTGTCACTTTTTAAAAACAGCCACCTAAAATAAATTATACACATGGCCTGAAGCACTTTTACTGTAACATCACAGCAACCAAAATAAAAGGAAAGTGTGATTCTGCAGTCTAATATTTGCTAATTTGTACCAGTTTCATACAAATTTTAGCATTTAACATTAATATGCTCTGTTGCTAAGGAGCTCCCATTCCCTTTCTTTCTTAAACGACATGTCTGTTCTTTCTCAAAGTAGTATCTATACCAAAACACCATGCTCTTTTGCAGGCAGAAGTATAATAATTTCAAGACTTCAACAAATCAAGAGCTCCTATAATAAAAAAATAATGCTGAAACATAGAAACACTGTGCATATACTGTGTGGTTTTGCTGGGGCTTTTTCCATACAGTGCAATGCAAGAAGTTTTAAATAAAAAAGCTAAACTCCCAATGGAATTTAACTGATATCAAAGTAAATTTGACAGAATACTTCTGCCTAGGATCCTCTCTATGAGTAAGTGGATCAAATGTAACCTTTAGTCATAAAAGCAAATAAAAATTTAAATACTTTTTTCCAAATGCACAATGTTGTCTACATTGTCCCAGTGTCCTGAGCGCTTGGACTGCATGCTAGAAAAGCATCTCAATTGCTGAAGGCCTTTGAAAGGCCATAAAACAAAAATAGAAAAGCCTTTGATGTATTGTAATTAGGAACAAAAGATACTCTACACAGATAAAGACATCCCTTGAAATACAAGCTTGAGGAAGCAAAGGAAATTATACCTCCAAAAATCAGTATAAATTTACAGTGTCGTTTCCATTTCTTTCTCAAGACAGAGGCAGATATCTCACTAAGACAGAGGGTCTATGAATTTTCTTTAGTATGAAATACACTAGTCATGTACTGTTATTTCAATTGACAAGGACAGAATAACTCAATGTAGCCATGTAGTGTTTGCCAGTTGCATATGGTATAAAGCTTGAGAATCTAACCCTAGCTGAAAAAAAAGCTTATGAACTGAGGAGCTCCGATGTTGAAAACACTGCATTTGTCCTGACCATTGTGACAACAACCTTACATACATATTTTCTGGAGTCACTGTTTATGTGATATGAAATAATTAACTCAAGATACCATTCTTGAAGAAAAGATTACATAGTCTGTATCCCATGTTCTTGCACATAATGAATAAACTCAAGAACTTCACTAGACCTTAACCTATTCCTGGTAATTATTAGAGGCCAGTATATAACATTAAGTCATGCTCTAAAACTCTTTTTCCTTCCAGTGATTGGATAAATTTACTTCAATGCATATATTACCTCCTACACAAGATGACACAAAATTGAAATAGCAAGGTCTGGACCATATCAAACTAGAAATTGAAGGGTTTAAGATCATGGCTTTGAACTTGTGATTTAGACCATAGAAGAATGTCCTGGGGACAAGAACTAGTAATTTATGCAAAAGACAGCAAATACTTAATAGCAAAAGTTCAGTGTCCTATGGAAGTTTCCAAGTTAACACAGAATGTACTGGCTTGAATACCAAAAGTTGGACAGTTGGAGAGGAAGCATCCCTTCGATTTGTATGACCCTAGTAACATAGCTCTGCTGCTTCCAGTACCCTGACAAGCTCTTTGAGATCTGGCTTAGATAATTCAGTATATTGACTTCATTAAATAAATTAAATGACATAAATTAAACTGTAACACTGTCCCAAAATAGCACACACTTGTGTCAGCCACTTCAACTATCTTCCAGATTTTCTCCATGCCCTACAATATTTCGGATTGCAGAATGATGGCCTTTCAGTAAGAGTATATCACAGAGAAAGGCATAGATGCAGGCTCTTTCCTCCACCAGTGTTATCATTTTATGTAACCCAAATAGGTTTACATAACCCAAATAGTTATCTCTTGTTTACAATTAAAATGTTCATTGAGAGAGCATAATATAAAACATGCAGATGAAACAGGCTAAGAGATTTATTAATACTTTGTAATAAATTCTGTATTTCAAATATTTAGTATATCAATGGCCCTCACACATCCCCTTCTGCCTTTAGAAGGGACTAGGAAGCATAGGAGTCAGCTCACTTCTGGGTCTGGTATTTTCCAAAGTATACATAAGTTTTGTGTCCTTCCTTGACCCATGCTGAAAAAAAAACTTGAAAAAATACATTTCTTAGGGATGTTGTGACCTTGTATGGACTGCAGCAGTGAGGACTCTTCCCCCTTTTTTTAAAAAGATGTACCCTGTACATGTTCACCATGCAGTAAATTAGAAGCCTGGATTAGAACAACTGTCTCATGATTTAGAGGGAAGTTACAAAGTCTTCCATTTGTTCCACCAAACATCTTTCCTAATGTAAAATAAATCATGAAACAAAGCTGTCCAGACTATCAGTGTTGGGTTTTTTTCCAGACTTTTATATCTGGGTCGTACAGTCCTGTAACATCCTGGGGTGTGATCACAGCTGTTGATCCCAGTGCCGAAAGCGACAGACTAAATGGTATATAACAGTGCATGAAACAACAAGAGTAGACCAGAGCACCCTTAATTGGTAAGTGCATGCTTGCTGAGAGTAACAGCAACAACACAACCCTAATAAAATGAGGACTGGTTATGACAAAAAATAGTTTACATCTACAAAAGTGATCTCCTGAGAAGGAAATAAGTTATTAACAAATATTTGTTTCTTGTATGCACACTAAAGAAAGTTAGTCTAAATTAATTTCTAAAATGGATTATCTAAACAATATAAAATCCCTGTGCATGCTCTTTCACTAAGAATTAAAGAAAATATTTCAAAACTGAGTTTACTGATTTTGAAAGAGCCAAACCAATGCTGTAGAAAGCTGCATGGCTTCTCAGCTCTTTTAAGAATCAGAATACTGCTGGAGTAGAAACTTCTGAAACTGACTTTTAATCTTGCTTTTCAGAAAGGAAGAAAGTTTTTCATTGCTCCATCATAAAAGAGGTGCTTGAGCTGTGATATTAATGGTGGAAATTGCCCTGTTTCCAGTTCTTATGTGTTTTGTCTTGGTCTTTCTCCCAGAGGTCTGTAGACCTATGGTACTTCACAAACTGATATTTGTCTTTAATGCGTCTGTGATTCAATCTATTGATTCTTCTGAAAATAAGGACCAAGGTGCTAAATGGTGTTTTCGGCTACATAAGATCAAATTACTTGGGGAAAGGACTTCATAGCTCAGTGGCCAGCTCACAAAGGCAACTGTATACTAGGTGTACTTGACAGCTGGTATTCAAACTCCATGTATTATATGATAGCAACAGGGACGGCAAGTAAACCATTTATAGATAACAGTGATCTCGGATTTGGAATAAAGTCAAAGTCAGCAGGAAAGAATTTGGCTTACCTAATTACTTACCTTTTTTTTAAAGGCTAAAGGTTTAGCTGAAGTTAAAAGTTTAACTTTAGATGAAATATATCATACAGGTGTCATCAACCCTCAAACAAATTAACTTCCCTTTTTACAGTGTCATTTAGTATGCATAATATATTGAAATATAACTCAATACTATAGAATATAATGCTGATTTCTTCAGAGATTCATTATCTAAAAATAATATCTTTCAAAATTTTACAACTAAGAGTTATACAGAATGGCCTATAGCCAGAATTATCCTGGTTCAGTGTATATTTTTAATATATAATAAAATAATCATAGCTAGTAGCTACATGGGGAGTTTAAATTGTAAGATCAGAAAAAATAATTGATTAAATTCTTTTTAATAAAACTAGCCTTCCTTACAGAAAAGTACCAGAAAATGAAAGACAAGCAGCAGCTCAGGCACCTGCTAAAAGTGGTTTGTTCAGGACAGTGCTGATATTTCTATCAATTATGCTGCATAAACACAAGCAGCCTTGATTAGAGACATTCAGCTGAACATACTGGAACAATGGCATAATGGCATGTAAATGCTTTATTTTATCTTTATTACCTCAGGGTAATGAATTGTAATGTAAAGAGCTGATGAGTAATTAAACTAATCAACTGTGTTTTTAGAGATATTTTTAGAATCATATGATGGAAAATCCTCTCAAGTGTAGCAAGGATATATTTTCACGGCATGTATTATATTCCTTAACAGGTCTCATGAGGGAGCACTTCATACTGTTTCAAAGCACTGAAATTATGAAAGAACACTGTATTTATCTTCAATTTTTTATTTCTTTCCTGCACAAGATAAAGAACTTCAGATAGAATTACTTGGTGAGTTTAAGCCATTTTCTGCTTGCTGAGCACACACTGGGATATAGCAGGTATAAGATAGTATATACATGTCAACAGATAATGTTATTAAAAAAGGTCAAGGTTCTATTGGTCCAAAGTATCCCCTTTAATTTCCAGCTCAAATTCACACAACACTAGTTGATAACTTTTTGTATGTATGTCAGCCTTCAATTAAATAATAATTTTCATTCCTTCTGAATTTGTTTGTTGTCATGGGCCCTTTTGGCTTCCAACCTACTGAAATAAAAAATCCAAACTCCTTCAGATTTCAGGAAGATTAAATGCTGTGTTGGCCATAGAACATATGCTACTCAGCTCACCTATCCAGTAGTACTCAAGTAAGATCTTGTTAGTGATCTTGGCAGCCACAATTAAATCTTCTCAATCTCAGATGGGAAAACCTGCCCTTGGGCATTATGAATTTATTTTTATTTTTTTTTAAACAAAGAAGATTGATTGCTCAAAGTAATTCAACAATCAATTAACACACTTCAGTCCTTTTCTTACTGAGGAGCTTAGAGCTACAAAGAAAAATGTTTATGGTTACTCTTCAAGAGCTTACCTATGCACCATCTATTATATTTTATCCCAGAGAATTCCTTCCAGTGTCCAGATCTGACATTCCACTCTTCCTTTGTACTGACATTCCACATTTGGGCATTACAGACACTAGCTTGGGTATGGGATGCAGCTGAGATAAGGGCTTTGAAAGAAGGGTATTTATTTCAAACCATAAGCACAGGAAATGGAAGCAGTGAACTGCATGCAGCCAATAGGAGATGGTGGAAAGCAGACTGCCACTTGGGGCTCCACAGAAATGAGCTACAGCTACCACAAACTGCAAACAGTGATTGATCGTAACGCAGAGATCAGCAACAATAATCTGCCCCTTCTGGCACCCTCGCCATATGCAGCAATAAATAAAAATAAAAAAAAAAAAAAACAAAAACATAGAAACCACTTCCTATCCTCATGAGCAAGAATGTCAATGAGTGTTTCGTTCCATATCCTGACCCTCCTACTGAATGGGCAGTAAGCCCAGACAGAGCCACACAACCGAGCAGGCTAATGCCCGCTGAGCAGTGCCAGCATATAGAAGCAGAATGCCATCTAGAGAGCTGCTACTAGCCCTGCCCCTGCAAGCTGTACCTCTCACTCCATGTATACACCTGAGAGTCACCAGAGGAGGCCGAGCTTTATGGAGTGACAAACATAGAGCTCCGAGAGGGAGACTGAGGGGACAAATCATCAGCCATATGGGAGCTGGCAGTTCTTTTCACTGCTTCTTGAACCTGATCATCATGTGCTTCAGCTTCTTTATCCAGCCTGATACTGCTTTCATATTGCTTTGGGGGCTTTTCCTTCTCTCAGTATTCAGCCAAACATCTGCCAGAAGAACCATCAGAGCTGCTTCTCTTTGCTTTATATACCTGAAATGAGTGATTAATTATTTCAGACGTTATCTACCTCAGGCTTGGAAATCCACTTAAAGTTCCAAATAGCCTACTAAGCATTCACTTCTGTCATATTATGTTTAATATGAAACTCCTCCTCAGAGGAAAAAATAATTACCTGATGATTCAGCAATTCCATTCCAAGCCAATCTTTGCACTTTGCAAGAAATTCCACTGTACTACACCTTTTTGGTCTATTTCTTACAGTTTAGTAAGCATCCAAGCAAAAGCCTCTTCTGTCCCAGTGGGTTGCTCTTAGGAAGTTGGTGACACCTCCTGATTAGTGAGTAAGACTAACAGAAAGGACATCCATCCAATTATTTTTGCTAAATCACAGTGTGTCCTAGCACTGCAGGTTTTTTCTGTCATATTTTCAACATATATACAATTAAACTACAAGCATACTTAGCCATTCCTTGCAAGAGCAAAGGAATACATACAGAGAACTTGGTATTAATGCTAAATATTGTTTAAACTGCAATGGCATGTACATCCTTCTTCTATTCTAAAATGAAATATATGTGACTATTTTTGTTATATCTTTGTCATCACTTCTGCATTGTCTCACAGATGTTTTGTTATTTCCCTATTCCTACAAATCTTCCATTAATTTTTCTTTTGTGGTTTTTATTTGTTTGGGTTTGGTGTTGGATTGGGTTGGGTTTTTTTTTTTTTTGAGGGGGAAGTGGTTTTTATGTATTTGGGAGTTTTGGTTGGGTTTTTTGTTGATTTGTTGGGTTGAGGTTTTTGTTGATTTGTTGGGTTGGGTATTTTTAAGGCTGGGTGGTCTTATTCCAGCTCATTTTAGAGACAATTCATTAAATAAAGCACATGTAGTCTACAGAAAATTACTAGAAATTTTCTATTAGTGTGATCCTGGCCAATGTTGTCAGTCTGTGTTTTGAAATCACCTTACCTGGGAACAGATCCAATATTTCATAACATGAGTCCTTGTTGTGCAACAATATCACCATTTAAAACTAACACATGATTATTAATTCCTGAGACTTTTTTTGTGATATTCTACTTAGAGAACCCTCACCAATGAGATGGTATTTCCATCTGTAATAGTGTAACCATGCAAGAAGAACAATAAGGCTGACCTTCTGAACAGTGAGTCTTCTGTGATAAAAGCACTTTTTCCCTAAAGAAAACATATTTTTCAATCCCTCAAGCAGGCAGTACTTGACATCACATCTTTGCATGAAATAATAACATGCTCTATTACACGGAAGCACTGAGAGATTATTAGTATTTTAAAACAAAAGTACAATTATCAAGAACTGTATTGTGACTCTTCCTTATAAGAAAATGTGTAAGAAGATGCACATGGGTCACTGCATACAGTAGATGAAGCATGAGAATGGGAGCTGTGTTCCTCTGCATTTTAGTCCTAGCTCTGACAATCATCATCTTGCTTCAGGCAAATCACTTGGAACTCTGTGAATGCAGCTTCTCTGTCTATAAAATAATGAAAATATTTTACTGTCTAAAGCTTTCACCATTAATTAGAGACTATAAGAACTATTATGTCTTAAAAGGAGATGAAAGCAAATTTTAACTGCAAGATTCTCAGTCAAATGCGGTCCAATGGCAAGCAAATGTAATCCAGATGAAACGCACTGGGATTTCATTAATAGCCTCACAGAGTCTTTGGCTGCATAAACTGACAGAATAACACCAGGCCTAAAGTACTCAGCTAATTAAGCAGGTTTACAGAAATAATATTATGAATTGATGTGCTGAGTTGTAGATGTACAGCTGAAATTAATGTGTGTGTGCACGAGATAAGAGTTTAACATTTCAAACATTTCATCAAAATAGCCATGTCTTCCCATTCTGTCTCCTGGCTTTTTCCTAATCTGTGCTTTTCTCAGTTTCTCACACATTCCCAGACTTCTAATACGCCATCCCAAAAGGGAGTGTTATGCATTCATGACTCATGAAAAAGTAGAGATATGGTGAGTGGTCTGCTGGTCTGACAGGATACTCACTGCATCTCAGTCAAAGAGAGGACCAAACAGCACACAAAGATAAAGATGGCTTGCAGACTGTATAAGCTTGGGCTAGATTCCAGTGCCACTGAATTCTGTTCCATTTTATGTCAAAAAGGTTTCTGCATTCCAGCTAGCATAAGATCTATTTACCTACTTTGGTTTTTAAAAGGTCACACTTCCCTGTGGTAAAAGCTGAAGTTCCATTTTATTACAAAAGCTTTAAAATGGAAAAGTGAAAGCACTATGCTTCTGCTCGAGTTTTACATCTACCTATTTATTACTTAAGTGGCCAAACAATCCTAGGAATTAATGTATAAACTGTATTTTTTATATAATATATATTAGATTTACAGCAAAAGTTAGTAAGAGGAAAAACTATATGGACTAAATTTCCCCAAAGTATCATAATACCTGAAATTCAGGCTTTATCTCTTCTGACACAGGTTAAATGAAAAAAAAAAAAAAATCCGAACAAGCTGTTACATAAATCTAAGAGATAACTGCATGGTAAAAATCTCTAGCTGCAACCCACAACTCTCTAAACCTCTATGAAAAACATATGTTTTACATAAAAATAACTGGCATTATGTTACTGTGAAATGAAATCTCAGCATAAGTCATAGTTAATTATACATTCAGGGAAAAAGTGAAAAGTGAATAATTTAACCCACATCTTAGAGTAACTCAAAAGAAGAAAGCAAAAAAAAAAAAAATCTCCATCAAACTACTGTATCTCTACAGTGTATTTCTACACAACCATAAAAGGCATAAGCAACAAAGCGCCTTATTCTTTGCTAATTGAAGGATACATCAAAATCTCTAAAAAATAGTTAATCCTTAAAAGTGTTCTGATCTTGGCTGATTGCACAAAGGTGGAATGCTATAAGGTTTTTAAGGCCCAGGTAAATTGTCACCTTAAGCTTGGGATAGAGTTTCAGAAGCAGTCGTATGGGAAGAAGAAACTCCCATATAAATCGTCAAACTATCCTTTGTATTCTAACAAAGGAAAGCAGAACACTACTCTGACCCACACTGTTCTGTTGTAAATAAGTGCCATAACTATCAAAAGACATTGAAATTAATCTTCATTGAGACACAAGGCAGTAATTTATTGATCTCTCCACCCTCTGCTTAGGGATCGTATGCTAATGCAGTCTGCACATCTGTCAGTATTTTGGTCAATAGCGAAATGTGATCCAAATGTCTGTGGTTTCTTAGATATTTCTACAAAGACTTTGGTATTCTATTTTCTTTCACATGATTAGTAAGCTCCTCATTATTTATGTGATTTTATTTTTCACTGCTCCTTTGTTTCTCTTTAGCAGTGACTAATTGCTTTTTGTTGCACTGAGAAGATTAGGAAAGTCATCTTATTATCACATTCATGATTATTCGATCAACTCATGTAAAGGTAATAAAAAATTCAACTCAAATAAAATGTCTGATCTTTTAAAGTTGAATATTCCTCAAATATATTACAAACTAAAATATTATTTCTGAAGTTTGGAAACCAGAGATCCTAGCCCAGTTCAGAGAAAAGTGTAGTTCTTTGCTTCACAGGAAATCCAACTTAAAAGTCCTAGTTAGTTTCCTCTGGTTTAAAAATCTATTATTCTATTAATATGATTATAAGATTATGGTATTGTATTTTGTATCTAAGAATTGGCTTGGTTTTACAGCTTCTAATCTACAACCCCAGGGAACAGTAGTTATTACTCTTCCCCAAGTTTCACTGATGCTCTCTTAATCACTCTTTCTCATTATCAGGGTGTTCTAAAATCAGTGCTTGTGCCAATCCTACCTATTTAGAAAGGTTTGAGACTACTTTCTGACCTTTTGGAATGATTGCAATATAAATCATACATAATATGATTGAATCGTGCTAATATATACAGGAATTCATGTGAACACAACGAAGAGACACCACACTAAGTATTAACAAGTTGAGATGGCACCCATGATGATATGGGACAATGAACAGTGAAATAACTTTGTTGCTCCTTTAATGTAAAATTGCAACAAAAATCCTTTTCCTTTCCTCCTTAATTTTCTAGCACCTGATATTATCCCTTTTTATTCCTTTTTACCTTTATGCAGTCTAGCTATAATTAATGAATCATCATCTCCTATTATATCCAAACAAGATATATACCAATTCTTTTTGATCATTTGAAATATTTAACGTCAGCAATTCAGTTTCGAAAGAAGTATAAACAAAAACTACCCATTGAACAAACAGAGTGAAAAGACAGCCATCAAAGAGGAAAAGCTAAAAGTGACTATTAGGAAAAAACCCCAAAACCAGGTGGTGAGGGGAAAGATGCAATCCACTTCAGGGGAAAAACCCAAAGCAGAACAGTGCATCTAGGTCACTAGATGTCAGGTTTTGTATGCACTTCTATTTCTAATGGGCTGTGTAGATCATGGGTCCCTTTAACAAGCAAAGTGCTTTTTACATATTTTCTTCGTGTATTCATGTACTTCTGGAAAGAGAATATGCTAAAATGTGCATAAAGCTTTGCAATCCAGAACTATTTTTGCAAACATTCTAAAAATAAAAGTATCTTGAGAAGTCACAAGATCTGTTCATCCTCATTGCCAAGGTCAAGACCATAGTTGCTGTTCCATCTTCTGAAAACATAGCAATTTTTTAAGTCATTCTCCAATGCCAGCCAAGACATTGGAGTGTTTTTAACAGAGCCAAAGAAGCACATATATACACACTAGATTGAAATATTTGATCCAAACTTGCTGAAACTAGTAGGATATTTTCTTTCTTTTCTATAGGCTTTGACTCAGGACAGGATCATTGGGTTGCTGGCACTGTAGTGTGTTTGCAATACTATATGGAGTTTTGTTAGCACTGTACATAAAAGGACACCCTACCTCCTGCAGGAAGCCAGATTAAGTGGAGATGAACACTGAGGGCATCTTTTTAAACCTTTCAAACCGGTGTGGCTGGCTTCATCTTTACTGGGTTTGAACTACACCATGGAAAGCGAAGATGGATTGAGGTTTAAAACACTGGGCAAGGTAAAGCTAGATGTAGAGAAAAATGGAACAGCAATAGAAAAAGGGAACATACTCATGAAAACACATGCAGTAACATGGCCAACCTGTTTCTTAAACAGGTACTCAATTACGCAATTTTACATGCTAGAGTAAGCTTATAAGCCTTAACGCTTCATGACCTTCATACACACAGTCACAGCTGTGTTTGCATTGTGCAGGCATGCAGGATAGTCCTAAAATTAATCTGCCATACACAATAGTACACTATAATCACTAATAATCAAAATACTTCTTCGTACTTTTGAGTTGAATATTCGGTAACATGTGTAGTCAAGGTAGAAAAATTAATTCATGCATCCTAATGCATCTTCATATAACATGGGTTCTTAAGTATGATCAAGCCATTTTGTCTGAGAAGAATTTATGTTTTAATCATTTGCAGGTTAAAAAAAAACCAAACAATTTGACCTATTTCCAAAAATCTGCATTTTAGTGGATAACATTCTTAAAAGCAAGGATCTCATAAACACAGGGAAAAGATTTTTATATGTGTGACACATTTAGTATTCGTTCCTTCACTTTCCCATACTATCAAATGATGATGAGAATATATAACTAACTGTGCTAATGTGCTTTAAGATCAAATTGGTTTGTGTTACAAAAGACATTATTAAAATCCTTCACTTGAAAGACTCTTCCTTAACATCTTTCTTAGTCACTCTTGCAAGCATGTCTGAAACCAGTATCTGTCACCTAAGCAGCATCATGGTAGTGAAGGCATTGAACATATTCTTGTACTGTATCGATACAAAGTCCTCCAGTGAGTTACAGCTAGATTTACTATTACATTACAGACCACCTAAAACAGCCAAGGAAGACTGTTTACAAACTCTCTGTACTATTTGCAGAAGTCTCGATGACTTTTACACATGACACCACTTACCTTCTGTGAAGGTGTGTTGGCTGTATTTGCAACCCCAAGTATGCATGAATCAGGAGGCAGAAATATGGCTACTCAAATTTCCTGTGTTAAATCATAGAATGCTAGGAAAAGATAGTTGAGGACAGCTGCAATACAGTAGAGAATGTTGTGAAGAAAATCTGAAGAATGCAGCTTAGAGATTTTTTCCATAAGAAAAAATAAGAAGAGGGGGAAAGAATATTTGTACAGCTTAAGCATGAGCAGTTATTTTGGGACATCACTTTTGGAGAGGAGAATGGGACTGTAGTTTAGAAAAAGAAGCTTAGAGTGCTTCTTCCCTACTCCTCTTGGACTTGTAGCCCAAATGTGAGTGCAAATCCATAATTTTCTGTAAGCATATAAAGAATTACATATACTGCAGAGGGCAGGTGTGGACTGGGATGTGGTTATAGCTCTCTGTTTCAGGATCTCTAGTTCAGGTTCCACTGTGCTTTGCAGTGGAAGTTCTATGTTCTTGCAAAGGTGACTGCTGGTACCATAAGAAATTCTTATGCTCAAGATCTAGGACAAGATTCTCCCTCTTCTATCTGCTCACCTGAGAGCTCACAAGAATCATTCCTCAAAGTTTAGCTCTGAATGACTTCCCTATGAATGTAGCTTTCAATTAAATTATTTCATTTTCCTTCTACCTATTCAAGTACAGCTCTAAAAATACTAGTTTAGAAAAAAATCTGAGGCTGGAACATTCATTTTTTTTCTGCTACCTACTTTTAGTTGTGCTTTTTACTTTCCCTTTGTGCAAAGAGAAATGAATAAACTATATGCTACTGTGCCAGGAAGACACACTGGGAATTATGACAAATCTAGGCTATCTGTACTACAAGATATTTTCTTGTCACTTTACTATGACTATATGCAACAGAGAAAAAATCAAACTTTTTAGTGTTCTGTGAGAAAATTATAATGATAGCACCCTGCATTTCAGTTCAAACTACTGCTCTGTATTTTGTAGTATTGGTTTGCAGAAGAAAATAGAATTTTTATTTTTTTTTTTAGAGATACAGGAACAGTTCAAGAAAGGGAAAAATTATAATGGGAAAATGCTGTGCACCACATTCTCTAGAAACAGTAAATTTATTTTTTTAGGAACTCTGCTGGTGGCTTTCCATAAGATATCTTTTCAACTGCAATAGAACTACCAGAATAAAGGCATGACTATAGTGCGCGCTTTTTTTTCCCATTCAAGCCAGTTTGTCATTCAGATTCCTTGGGCCAAAAAGATGTAATTAAGCTGCCTATCCTCTTCCTTCTGTTAATCAGTATACATATTGTAGAGAAAACAAAGAGCATATATGGTAATAATGGAGCATTAGCACTTGTGAAAAATGTTGCGCTGACTAGAAAGCAAAATGAACTACAATATTGAGAACAGGCCCACATTATAATCTGAAATAAACGTTCTGCATTTGGCATAATCTAATTTAACACATTTCAAATATTTTATTTGCACTTTCAGTCCAACTCTTTACTAAACTCAATAGACAAAAAGTGTGTATTAGGAATCCTAATAGACTCAGCAGCAAAATCACATGATATTTGCCCAGCAGGATTTTACACTCTGTTAACAGCTGTGGAACCTCATGATCCTGAAGATTTGGTCTCACAGCTATTTCCAATTTTATCATGACCAGATTTCTAATTTCAACACTAAAGGATAACTGATGTAAAATGTATTTACTTTAAAACTGACATTATTTTCATCATCTGGCATTTTATTAATCATAATTTTATTATTGCAGTATATTATTTTGTGAACTCCTTTTCCTGCCTTTTTTCTACCTCTTTGGTATTATTCAGTGGCTATGAAACTTGAGAAGCATGTAAAAGAAGACTAAGGCATAATTACACACTACATATATTTTTCCAGTTAAAAAACTCACAAACAACAATAGAAGCTACAAACTGAGCTACTTAACATATTGAACATCAGCCATAATAGAAGATTAAAAAAAAAATAACAATTTGAATCAAATTAGAATCAGAGTTATGTTTTACCTTGGCTGGGGTTTGGTTGTTTCAGTTTCTGCAAGTATGTTTGATAAGAAATTTTGACAGATCATACTATCTGCAACACAGAGCACCTAGTTCCTCCCTCCTGCTCTGCTGCAAACCTTCATTATGACCTTAGTAACGTCATGTAGGTTTTCCATTCTTCTCGTTATATGCCTACACATTCTTTTTCTTGTGATGGATTCGAAGCTGCCTGGTAGTAATTTATTAATACGTCATGTTGACCTGCTCCAGGGAAGATGAATGTCTGAATGAATTCAGTGGGGTTCTGTCTGGAGAGGCAGACAAGAAGAAAATGACTTTTTCAAGACAGCCATCTCCATTCTCTATGTTTGTTAAGGAACAAACTCAGAACTGTCATTTGTAGCCAACCTGGAAACCTGGAATTGTGCAAAAAGAGCCTCTAGACAGAAGATCCCAAAGACTTGAAGCATAGATTTAAAATTGGACACTCTCCAAGAGAGAGAGGTAGTAGTTCTTTCTGGGAATTAGATTCAGATACAGAATTCTAATGAGACTGTTAAAAACGCTTCACTGCCATAGATGTCATCTATCCATGTTAAGATTTATAGTTAGGTAGATTTGTAGGCCTGCTTGTAAAAAGATTGTTCCAAGTCTTTTTTTTTTTTTTTCTACACACTGAAAGCTTGTTTCTAGTGTTAAAAGAAACATTAGTTTGATGAAGATAGGCTGACATTCACCAAACATTCTACCAAGCCACCAAGCCTGTGCAGCACCCACATTCAAAGTGCTCTAGCAGTCTAGTCAAGAGATGACAAACAAATGTACTTTTATGGATAAAGGATCTTTCTAGCTGAAAAGTTTGGCTCTTGAAGAGTTTAGGTAGATTGCCTGAGAACATCAGAGTTTATGGTGAAGAAATCTGGAAAGAGCAATATATCACATATTTTAAAATGAAGAGGAAGTGGGTGTAGAAGAAATTTAGGGGTTATCATCCAGCCTTTGACATTTTCATTGCTGTAAAAAAGTACAAGAAGTTATCAAATAAATTACTCAAAAAAAAAAAAAGGACAACACAATTCTGTAGAGGTGTAAAAGCCCACTCTGAGAGCTGTTACCTCTGGCTCCCTACTGAGCCTTCCAGGAGTCTCTCCAGTGTCCAGCACTGTTCGATATTTTCATTAGCACTTTCCCTGGTTTTATGGAGTAAATTTATTGCAGCTTGCTCTGAATTCACAATGGTCATGCAAAAACTGGAAAAATGGGTGGGAAAAGGATGCATTTATTTTATGTGCCCACAGAATCTAAAAACGATGATTGCAGATGCTCAAATCAGTTTATACTCATAAGGAAGTTTGACCGGTATGCGGAGTCTAAGCCTTGGTCTAGCAGTAAGAAAACAGTGACATTCCACCCCAGCAGTGGGGAAAAATAAATAGTAAAGTTCACTGAGTCCAAGAAGGCAGGAACAGGTACCTGTATGCCATAACATACACCTAACCTTTAGATGATGGTAGTGGTTTAAACCTATACACCACGGTATTGAAATCCTTTGAAAGAAGTACCATTTTTTTCTTGACTATTTTATAAAAGAAAGCCTTCTACAAGGAAGGTCCCCATCTCATTCTGGGGCCTTTAGGCATTATACTCAAATGAAGGACAGAGAGCAACACACTTGCTCTCTAAATCTATTGTAGGTATATCTCAACATTAAAAGGAAATGTGCAATTAAAAGCATACTTTTGTTCCCATACAGGATCTTATTCTTTATTTCAGTGAAGGGGCTTTAGTTTCTTGTGATCTTTTTGCTCTCAAAAAACTCCTAAACCATGTCGAAACCATGGGGCTTTAGTGTTGGGGTGCCTTTTTTTTTTTTTTGTGCAGAGTTTTTAGGATTAAGGCAAAGGTTTTAAAACAGTGTTGTAAAGGCAAAACCAACACTTCACAATCTCATAAATTGACAAAGACATTCAATGGTATATGAGATAACATCACTAAACAAGATATAAGACTGGTAAAAAATGAGTGAGTCATGGTACAGGATTTCCCAGAGTGATGTACTAAATTTTGCCCAAGGAGCTAAATCACAGAGCCCCAAGGTGGTGAGGGTTGTTAATTATATTTTTAGGAACTCAGTTCCCAGATATTAGAGAGCTTGCCCAAACCTGCAGTGTGAGGAAGTGATTCTTAATACCACCACCACTGCCCACCAACATTTCCTGGTGTGGTATCCACATCATATTTCAGAAGCTAGGACATGGAGCCACTCAGCCATTATCTTTTTGACAAGGATCGTGCAAGGTCACATTCACAGAGCTGTACCTTCATTTTTGAACCCTCTCAGATTCTAACAGAAGAGGTAATTTTTGTGGAAATCTTAAAGAACATGAAAATCAATGCTCCTATTATGAATTTGCCTCTTCTGATACAAACTAGGCAGCTTGTCTTCATAAAAAGAAATAAGTAAGGAAAAAAATTAAATCCAAATGCCGTACTAATTGACAAGTCCACAAATGAACAGGAAATTAAAATATGGCAATAATTTTACATCAGAACGGACATATCCAGAAGAAAAAGAACAAGGAAGTATTTAGATAGACTTTAAAGAGCATTTTTTTGATAAATGAGCCAAAATTAACTAGCTCAACTGTAACATAAAACTACTATGAAGTGGTCATAGGGGAAAAGTGTGTTACTTCTGAGACATAGCTGTCAATCTTCCTTTTTTTCAGCTTGTATTAACTTCACATAAAGCCCAGAAGATATAATCCTTTGCCATATCAAAACCCAAATGAATGAATTGTTAGACTACAAAATACCAAGTATAATAAAAAGTCATTCATAATCCTGACCTAAAGCAAAGCCTACCCTCTACCCATATACAAAAGCTTCAGAGCTGAGAACTGCTGTTTAATTTTATTTCTTCACAGAGAAACCAAACCTCCATTTGACATGTTCATAGAGCAACAGTTTTATTTAGTTACCAGTTGAAGAATCAACTATACTAAAATGAAATGACAGAAACAGCATTATTAACTATCACTGTAGCTTTCTCTCATAAGGAAGAAGACTACATAACAGGGTTAGGCATTTGAAGAAGTATCGATTAGCCACACCACATTTATATTTGCATTTGTCCATATCTAACAACTCTCGCTATCTGCAGTCGGCCTGCATGTCATTGCAGTGTAAATTATGCCAGTTTTTCTAGTGAGTCTCTTATGGCTTCATCTACCACAACAAAGCAAAGCAAATCCAGCCTACCAGCTTCAGCCTTTTTAAAGTCTGCTTCCTTTCTCATTTCGCTTTTGAACATTATTTTCAGTCTCCTGGGTCCATCCTTCCATGTTACCGAAGTCTCCTTGCTCCTTTTTCAACTCTTCTTGCGCTTGCAGTTCATCTCTCTTTCTGTAAGTTAGAAAACTTTACCTAACTTTTATAGCTTGCCATACTTCATCTGGTTTCACTTAGCTTTGTAAGACCTTTATAGCAGAGAACATATGGGTTTTCGATACATGCAAAAGTCCTACATGTATGTGTAATTGTTATTGCTAATGTATCATTACTGTTGTAACTCATGCACAAACCAAATTTCTTTCTCAGTGTGATTCCTATCTTTTGTCATAGATCTTATTTACAAAATTTTTCTCTAAATGGATTTTAGCACAAAAATTTGATTTTAAAACCAGAAAATATGAATATTTGTTAATTGTCAATCTTGTGTGCTAACCAGTTGCTGCAGTACTCTGTTGTAAACAATCTGTCCGACATTCAGGTTTTTAAATCCTTCATATATAAGCCTTAACAAAATTAACTGAAGAGCACTTTTTTATATTTACCCTGTTCTCCATTCAAAGCTTGGTAGAAGCTTTCTGCACAAACTGCAGAAAATCCATTCACACTTCAACCTGTTCTATAAAATCACATCCCCTTTTCAACATACTGTGTTCGTGCAAGTCCTCTAAGAGCTTTACAAGATTGAAATGGCATGTAACAGGCATCATTTACAAACAGTTTTCTTCTACATGCTTTAGTATTTCTGCAGTTGCAAAGGCAAAATATTTTTTTCAGATATCCTAGAAAGAGCCTTCCACTATGAATTATGATAGCTATCATTCATCACAATTTTTTTCATTCTGCCTACAGGATAATTTCTACAGGAAATTCTAAATCACTAAGAACACAAACAAACATGCAGCAATTTAACTGTATCTTCAAGTCACAAGTGTAATAAACCAATCTACAGAAGGACCTCATGCATTTCCTATATGCATCCACCTACTCCTCCATCCATCGCTTGGGCTGCCTGAAAACTCCAGACTAAATCGGTATGTGATTGACTGTCAAATGTTTCTTGATTATAAATACTATATAGAACTAGATTCAAAAACCCTTATATATTATTTTAAACTCTTTGAATGATAAAACCATGAAAAGTTAAAAATATTATGTATTCACTACTGCCTAAGATTTTTTATGTACAATCAAGTACATTTCAGCCATTCAAGCACTGTAATTATGAACTGCAGAGGAATGTTGTGAAGTAACATAGTCTGAAACTGTGCATTAAGCATTTAGAAGATAATGATGATAATGACATCGTGTAAGCCTAAAGAAAAGATAAACATCAGAGATTTAGATGTCAGATGATGAAGTAATTGAAGTCAACAAAGATGATCAGAGTTAACAAGGCTATTGTAACTTCTGTGGAACTGGGGAAACATTAAAATAAATGCTTTGGTAAACATAGGGATGAAGTATTAAGCTAACTATAAGCTGAGGATCATGCCAGAAAATACTTGTATTTAAGTGTGAGCTCCACAAATTACCTGGAAACGTTCTAAGTATAGAGCCTTGAAACAGTTTGTAATCCACCCTTTATTCATTCCAAAACATGACAGCAGACTAAGTGCTGGAAGCTGAAAAAACATTTCAACAAGCACAGTTTTTACTACACATCTGCTAATGCCATCACCAAAACCAAACCATCTTTGAAAGAAAAATAAAGAGCAAGCTGAATAAAAAGATTCAGGTCTTGAGCCAGGTCCTATAAAAGTAAAGTTATTCTCGCTGACATCAGCAACTCCAACTTTGGTCCATTAACTTCAGTAAAAAGTAACACAAAATTCTATTTATTCATGTGTATCAATACAGCTACACTATTAATAAATTACATAATTTGAGGCTGGTTGTTTGTTTGTTTGTTTTTTTTTTTAATATCACTTAAAAGTAAAATTAAGTAGAGAACAGTAAAAACCTGGATTTTATATGTATATTCTTCCATGTATTACAGCGTGTTACTGGAAATGAACTGCAGATGCTCTATACCAGTATGAGATAGGTCATACTTGTGAGCAGTTTTACAGTGGTAAGAAGTTCCTCTGAAACAAAGAGCCAAATACATAGACAGAAGAGAATTACCATGAAGACTTTTATTGAATTCAAAGAAAATCTTTTTGGATTGAAAGTTTAACAATATGCTGCTTTGCTCTAAAAATGGTGATAATAAAGTAGAGTTTAAAACATGCCTATGAAACACTGCACTGTGAGCCTCATAGCAATATTTTTAAAACAATATTATAATTTATATCACTAATGTAATGTCATACTTTTCTAGGCCAGTGGAAAAGTCAGTACCAATACTGACCCTGGAGGAATTTGGTAAGGCATCCATTTGTAACAGGAACCCTAACTATACACTACAGTTTGTCAAGAACTCTGACAAATTCTCAGTCTTTGCAATCTTTAAACTTACATAAGCGAGCTTTTCAAAAAATACAAGTTATTGTGTTTCAGTATACATGTAATGAGATGTTTCTTTCTGGAAACAGTGAGACTAAGGTGCAGATGCCTGAGCAGCTGATTAGTGAACAGACCCTGCTGCATGGGTCAACACCATCTCTCCTAAATGTCTGTTTGGAATGTTTCATCAGTACACAATTCTCTCCTGAAAAGGAAATTCGGGCTTCAAACCTATAAATACTACTGTATTTTGCTCATGAGTCAGCCTCTCAACATTGTACATAGTTTCTCCTATATTCAATACTATGGGTGTTATTATCTGGTTTTGAAATAACCTCAGCTCTATGACATCTTTACAGAGGATATAATAAAATGAAGAGATTTGCTGTCACGTAGCACATATATTTCTACATGGTATGCTGGTGCATAAAATGGTATTATGTATAGTCTCTAATATGTCCTTGAAAGATCTACATGATTACATACAACCTTTAAAAGGACAGTGTATAGTGGCACTAGCCTTCTTAGCAACTCTGGCCTCTACATTCAGCTTTCTGCTGAAGCAAAAAGAAAGCCAAATATACTAGTATGATCTTCTTCCTCAGTTTTCCAGCCCAAAGCCTGTCACACTGTCCAAGCTATCACAATAGGATAAGAAGTTAAAAAACCCTGCAAAACCTCCTGGGTTATATTATATAAGGCTTTTAATATATACACATATTGCACATGAAAGTGAATAAGCTAGTGCAGTGTTTCATTAATGATGTAAAATCTGTAAAGCTTACTGTTTGTGAAAGCCAGTATTTCAAAATCTTTATTACAGGAGGTTTTCTTTAGACTCACTTCGTAAGGAGAACAAACACAACGTTTACTTTCATATACATCTCCATGTTGACTCCTCCTCATAATTTGAAACAGTAGGAGTATGTGTCATTATCTGCTCAAAAAAAAAAAATCACACATGATCTGTACCAGTATAATACATTACCATTTCATTGTCATCACAAGGCGTTGTAGGTGTGCACAGCAGTGTGTTGTATAGCAACAGTTGTTTCTCTATGCAACGTAGGCATTTAGCAGTAGGATGGTTTGAAGGGTAATCTCGAGATCCAAGAGGAGGTTTTTGCAGTTCAGTTGAAATGCTCAAGATTTATAATAAGTAGGAACTGGTCTCAATAAATCTAAGTTGTGCCATTCTATTTCCATGGTAGCTGTGTTAAGCATAACTACCTGGTTTACGCATAGGAAACTGTTTTGCAGATGTATTACAAGCTTAATGCTCTACTGATTCTAAAGATCCCCCTTTATACTATAGAGTACATATACAGGTGAGTTCTGTTATTTCGGGACTGAATCTCTGTTCTGTATGTTTACAGAAGTAATTTTCCACCATCCAAAAAGGACTGAAAGGACTGACAATTAATCTTCTCAGTATGTTTTCTCTAGAGCACCCTGCAGAAGCCCATCCCTAATGCAGTTAAGTATTCTACAGAATGAAACAAAGAGGACATGTCCCCCAGTGATCCACTTCATAAAATTCTGAGAGAGGCCCAACCTGCTCCAGAGTCTGCAAAACTTGACCGACTCCCCTGTTGCTTAATACCCCTCTCTGCCTTTGCAGCTCCGTGGCTGTATTTGCTTAACACATACCATGTCGCTTTAAGCCTTCTTGTCTTCTACCCCAGCTAGTAACTATTAAAAGAAAGACACTAATACATCAATCAAAATAGACAGGCCTTGGACTGTTTCCTTCCATTCTTATCCCCCCTCACTCAACAATACTTGCACATTTGTTTCTAGCTTCCAATTAGACAAACCTACATCTTACTACCACACTATCACGTGCAAAGCCTTTTTTCTCAGAAAAATAATTTGTTTTCATATAATGATCTAGATGTTGTTCATGTTTGGTTTGGTACATTTTCCAAAACATTCCTGTACTACAGGAAACATAACATTCAAAATAAAATCTTAAATATTCAGCTGCTCTCCTAAGGGTACAAATCCAATAAAAAGATTTCATAGTCACATAAATTATTCATTCATTTCAGAAAAAAATACTGTAGAGCATATCAAGCTGGGTTGCGCTCAATAACTGTAGGATTTTACAGACACCAGTAAGAGAGCAGCTCAAGAACTTGCACTTGGGTACCTATAGCAACCATCAATAATACAAAAATCCCCAAATTATCAACATTACTGCAATTTTCTAAGTATATATGAACCAGGTTGTTAGAAGAAGGGCTGGTGTGTTGCGGGGGACAGGGTGGGAAGGAATCTCACAGCAGAGGAAAATGAAGGAAAGGAGCTGGAACAGTCTAAAGGCAAACACAGTGGCTAAAATATAAGTATTCCTGGGACAGGAAGGTAAGTGGCAGCTTATCAACACAAAGTGGTAATGCCTGATGCTATGCAAGTCAAATTGCCTGTTATTCTTAAAAACACAATTTTTTCAAATGTTTTGCTAGGCTGACAGACAATTATCAGGAAAGTTTAAGAACTGGATCAAGTGCCAGAAAATGGCAGTGGGGTAAGAAACTGAACTGGCTGATTTTGGCTAGAAAGATTGGCAGAAGAGAAACAAGAATAAAGAGGGGGAAAACAAATAAAACCCAAACAAACAAACAAACATACAAACAAAAAAAATATGTAGGATGGGCCATGCCTGACATGACATGGTGACATTTTTTGTAATGCATCTACTTCTCAATTATTTTTTAGAAGAGGAGCACTTTCCCAAGATTGAATTTCAAGTAAATAAATAAATGTGTATTTTGACACACTTGATTTATCCTCTTTTTCACAAAGAGATAAAAAACCTCAGAGAATATACATTTGAAATAAACAGTAAACCTCAAGAACTTAATATTTGTTTGCATCTGTTCTAGTTTGATCCCACAAGTAACTCTGAAATCAGATTGAAAGGGTGGAATTTTGTCTGCTGCCAGACAAATATAATATAAGAACCTCAAAGATTATAGAAGTCTTAAGACGTTCAGAAGCTAGATTCCAGCTATGTTGAATGTACAAAGGTGTCTCACAAAATGTAATGGACAGCCCCAACCTGTTTGGTTTGGATTTTTTCCAACAAAGAGTTATAGAGCCATTTTCAGACATGGTAGCTAAAACTTACAAAGAGAAACTGATGGAAATTTGAAGGCAAAGAAAGACAGTCTGTGAGGTTGTGCTGTATAATTATTTCTCCTCAGGATTGCAGAGGGAAAAATATCAAGGGTTTTGCTTGACTGAACGGAGCCTTAACTCAGTCACACCTTCAAAATGCCCCTGTCTCCATTAATACTGCACAAGCATAACCAAGAGTAATATCCAGGGTCAAAGACTTTGCATGATATGTAAACATGAGACACTAACCAAGTATAACAGTCAGCACAAAAGAACGCGTTGTGTAATTCCCCCTTGCAGCATCGAAGCAGAACTAGTGTGATTAAAATAGAAACCTATACATCTGCTGGGAATGAATATGATGCTCAATAACCAAGGATCCTTGACGATCCATGAAATATGTACTCCATATCCTCTGGGTAAGGGTAGAAAGAGGAGCGTGCTTCTGTTGCCTCTGACATTGCAGAATACTGTCAGTTCTTTTCCTGAGAAATGTAATTGTGAAGCGTATCATGGGAAATGCTGTAGGTTGAATCCTGATTTCTGTAATACAGACATAAATTCAGAGAAATCCTATTGACTACTGCTGTGAAAAAGATTGATGTGCTAAAAGTCTACCTAAAAATATTAAGACTAAGAAAACGAAATAGTAGTAAAATTACATAAATTAGTTGTATATCTAGAACAAATGGAGCTAAGCCCAAAGAATAGGTAGAATACCCTCTTGAGCACAAAACAATAATATGAAAATCCCATAATATGACAAACAACGGATACGCTGAGAAAGCCAAGCCTGTTTACAACATTCAGCTTTTGACAAGGCTGATTGAAGAGTTAATCCACATGCTGTAGCCGGCCAACACTGTGAAAATCTAAATATGTTCCTATATTCCTATGTTTTGCATACAGACATGGATCATGAGAATACTTTTTTTCTTATTCTTAGACATATTTTCCTTCTTTATTATCACACCAATCGAGAATCTTCACATAACACTGAGAAGTTTTCATGATTTCAGTGCTTAGATGCTATTCATTCATTTTCCATTACATAAAAAAGTGCCAGGTCACTTTATAGACAAAGATCAGGCAATGGTACAAAACACCTACAATCAACATCTCAGACTCCATAACACAGCACGCCTGGACAGTTGTGATTGAGCAAGATTTTATGGGGCAGAGTTCCTCCCCTGCACATAAATTCTGTTACTTAACCCTCAGGTTATCTAGAATGCAGCACTGCCATCCTTCACTTGAGCAGAAAAAAAACACTTAACTTGTAAATCACAATGTTCATACAGGTACACACTTTGATGAAGAACCCAGCAGCATTATGGACTAACAGTAGAAGCATCGCATTCACAGAAATGCCAGCACATCAGTTAATAATTCCTCAAGAATATTATGAATTTATTAATGAAAAATGTTGCTTCCACTAGAACTAGAAATAATTAGAACTTGTTATTCAATTAAGAATATTCCACAGTCTTCACCTTATGAAGCACCTGCCCATTAGCTTTTCCAGTTTAAATATAGATCTCCTCAGTAGCTCTAACAATCAGTAGTAGACAAATTAATTATTTTTTTCTTTTGACTTCCTACTGAGGTGAAACAGAACATACACACATTAAATATGAAACAGGGAAAAAAAAAGAACAGCAAAGCAAATGCCTTTTAGATTACATACTGAAGGAACTGTAGTGCTGCATACATCAAGGATGATAACCTGTTACATAGAACCTATTACATAGGTTGGAGGGAATAGGTGGGTATTTTGTAAGGTTTAGGGACATTTCATAAAAAGCACTATCTGCAGAGGCCTACTGCAGAGCTTTAGGACTGGAGAAAAAGCTTCATTCGAAGCAAGCTGCATGGAGGCTGAGAAATCAATGGAGTTCAAGGGCCTGGTTTGAGGGCTCCCCACAGTTCTTACTGTCTGCAGCAACACTAAAGGTCATTCACTAAATGGTAATATGAATAAAATTAGGATCAAAGGACTGATATCACAAACATTCACTAGATTACAGTTTGGATAAAATTAGGATCAAAGTATTGATGTCAGGAACAGAAACACAAGCTCAGAACTTCACCTCTGAATCTGAGTTCCTCTTTGCCTGCTGACTTTTGCAGGAGCTGAGCCTCTTTACGATGCTACCCCTCAGCAATGGTCTGAGAGCTGAAAGTGAGAGGGGTGGCTAACATCCTTCTGTGCTCACATGGCAGTGATGGGAAACACAACCTGTAAGGGGAGTATGGGCCAACAATCAGAGTAAAGCAGCAGTTGGATGACAGTAGAAATGGAACCCACAACCTAGCAGAGAGCCATAGGAACTGTGTGAGCCAGACAATAGTGACATTAGCAGATCCACATGCTGCTAATACAATGTGTTTTATGTCCATGTGTACTTCTGTGCAATTGTGCTGACCAGCTGAATTACTCCATTAATTTCCTCTCTTCCCCAGTTTACTGCTCTTGTGAGTATCTGTGCACACATAACAAAACTGTGAGTTTTGGTCAGTGTTGCTTTTAGCTTCATTCTGTTTCAAGACTCCCAGCTGCAAAGTAGGACAATTTTAATTAAATATCTCTATGTGGGTTATCAGCATATATAAAGTCCCACACTGATGAAACTAAGAGAATAAACTTAACCTGAGGAGCTAAGATATTTTCCAGTGAAGCAAGGGTAATTAATTTCATCTTAAATAGCCTTAAAATGTCTTTGACTATATTAAAAAAACAACCACCATTGCAAATGTCAGTATTTTAAAGAAGAAAAAACTAAACAACACTGAGCATCTTCTCTGAACAGACACCATTGTCTCCATAGACATCTTGACCCTAAGTTACTTGGATTGCCCCATCCTTATAACTGTCTCATCATCTGCAATGTAGCTACCCCACTTTATAGAGTCAGCAAGCATATACTGTGGTTAAAGAGACTGCCCAAGGTTTAAGCTCACAAGCTGCAAAACCACATGGAGATACCAGATGATTCTCCTTCTCATAACAGCAAAACTCTGCTTATACGAAATCACTGGTGGGCCTTTGGTAAAACAAACTTTCCTTTTCTTCATCCTCATACAGAATAACTCCAGGAACAACCCTATCAATTTTTGATAAGATGTGAAAGAAAGTTAGTTCTTTAGCTCAGTTAAAACCAACAGTAAGCAATAGATATCTTGAATCATGTTCTGGTCAAAAGCCTATAATTAAAAACATATGGACACATTGACAATTTTCAATAAAGCAAATGAATAAACAATTTTTGTGTTCAAGGGCAGAGAAAGGAAATTTATGAGAAAAACATAGCAGCCTACAAGAGATGCCTAAACCTCAGATATTGTTACCTTTCCCCTGAATTGATTTTATTTCCAAAGCTGTGTTAAAACTTTGCTATTTGTTTATGACTTTGCAATACAGTCTGAAGAAATTACTACCAATTATTTAAACTAAAATACTGATATATAATAAAGAAAAAAACTAACTAAACCTTTAAAACAGGCACAAGAAAAGAATTCTTTCAGATCTGAGTTTTTCATTACAGCTTCTTAGCACTAGTGGTAATTTTCCAATATATACTGACATCCTTGTCATTATACCAAGTACAACAACAAAAATACTCCTCCCAGTAAAGCCATCTGTGACACTTGTGATCTGAGAGATGGATAGATTCCTTCAAGCCAGAGCCTGGATCTCCTTAGTCTTAACTTTTTCCAGGAGATATGTTTTCTCTCTTAATGAATTAACCTGCTGTTTACTTAAGCAAAGGGCTAGATGTTTAAAATGATGGAAAAATATTGCCTCCAAAGATGACAAAAGAAGCAAAGAAGAACCTGCTGGCAAGCTGCTCTGAAAACATCCCAGGAAGCTTATCTTGTGATGAAACTTTTACCTCAGTGGAAAGTTAAATATCAAGACTACATAAATCCCTTTTATTCACATAAGCAGGAATCAACAAAAACTGTCATCCAATTCACTGAAGCCTCAGAAATTTACCTCTATTCTTCTAGTATACAGTGAGTGGAATATATAGGAATTATAATAATAAATATGGCCAGGCACAGCAGTAAAAGTGTTGCTGATTTTCACTGTTAATAAACTATTAACTCTAATGAATACCAGGATTTTACAGAAAAAAGAAAATATCTGAATTATTTTATATAGAAAACTTATTATTGAAAACAAAAAACCAACCCCACTGCTCAGGAAACTGAATTAATGTTGGTTCACTGAAATAGTAGTTGCACAATTTATTTTATTCCTGCCAAAGGAACCAAAGTCGATAAGATCCCTCAAGCAAGCAGAATCCCAAGGCACAATGGAGTTTAAATTTGAACACAGGATTATGTTCAGTCCACTCTTTGATTAACTTAATTCTGATCTTTAGTGCTAGCTTCTTTCACCAAGTCATTCCAGATCACTGAGCTGCTGAGAAACAGAAAGCTTCTGAAAGTGGCAGTTACAGACAGAAAAGAACATTTTCCACTCAATGAAATCCAACTGAATTGATCTGATTAAAGTTTTGTTCAAATTTCAATTTTCTTTTAATTAGCTAGGGCATCTTAATTATTAGTCCTATATATGGAATCAGTACCAGGAAGGTCCATGCAGGGATCATACAAATATGAAGTGAAAAAAAAAAAAAGTTCAGTCTAAAGATTGTTCAATCTGAGTTACAAAGCAAAATGCACTGAATACATTATTGATTTAGTTTCATCAATAAGAAAAACAAAAATGCAATCCATAGCTTAAAATCCAAAGATTTAAAAGCCGTCATGGTCGGTGCTGCGTAAACCCCTCCACGCAGAATTCTGTGCAGTGCTGCTGGAAGGGTAATGCTATGCAGTCACTAGCCTGGAGCACTCACTGCTCTCCCATCACGGGGACAGACTCTGCACATGAACCTGGCTCAGGGACAGAACAGCAAAAGCTTTCAGTTATCCGCCTCCGGTATCTATTTGCATAAAGCTAAATACAAACTAGCACACATTTAGATACGAGTGTGTTCTGAGTTAATCAAATTCTACTGACCTATTCGCTAGTGTAAATAAAAGCAAAACCTGGTCTTAATTGTGTATGTGTTGTCTGTGCTGCTAGAAAATATAGGCACTTCTCATGGACAACTGGACTGCTGAAAGTTCTTGGCATACTGTTCACTGTTAAAGAGGTTAAACACATTGACCTAATTTGTCTTTGATGGTTACATCACTTTAAGACAACTGAGGACAAATCTCTTTCCAGTGCCACTATTTCAAGCTGTCCTGCAGCAAGCACCAGTAGGCAACAAGACCCATGCCACACCACCACAGTCAGTGCTGCCCAAGGAAGAGCTGCATACCTTCGTTTAGTCAGAATGAAAATTTACCTGCAAATTGCCAAAAATTCAGTGGTAAGAACTTCAATCTCCTCTTTAAGACAAATACACACAAGAAGAGGGAATATTCTACCTTTGTTGACACAAACAAGCAAAGAAACACCATTTCTTCTATCAGTCATCACTGTTTTGTTTCTTTCTAACTGGTGAGTAAAAAGTCACAGGTTTTAAGTACTTTCTCCACCACAGCTGCTGTTTTCTTAATAGCAGAACAGTTTACTTACTGGATACAGAAAATCTGCTTTATACTGTGGTAGCCATGGCATCTTGTATCTCGTAGTGCACAGCTCTAAAATTTGTTTTACACAGCAGTTGTAGCCAGATAGCGAATATGTTCAAAAATACTGTCTCCAAAAGGAACTGTAGATGAAATTACTAGGGCAGGAGCCGTATGCTAGTACAGTTTAGAAATTAGTTGGAAGAAGAAGCAGAGCTAACTATTAAAACATACTGCTTTTAATGTAAGAGACTCTCTTGCATTTGTTCTTAAACATCTCTCTTTTTTTTCTCCCTTTTAGTTTGTATTGAGAGCCTGGCATTGCAGGCTGTGAAGTTTAAAAAAGCTGACCTTGAAAACACAGTCACATTTATTTTTGAATGTTAGTTTAGCTTCACACCCTGAAAGTGGCTTCCTGCCTTCCAGATTTTGCTGAGCGCTATATGACCAACCATGCTTGAATTTGCTGCACAGATCTGCTCAGGCTGCACCACAGTCATAAAGACCTGCCCATTTATGGCTTCAATTACAAAAAAACAGTCTGTTTTACTAACCCATGCTATGATGCTAATCACCTCCACCCTCCTTCATGGAAACGATGAGCTGCTTGCTCGCACACCTAACAGCTTTTAGAGGTGGTATACCAGCTCCCTGCAGCAAAATTTTTCTGAGCTCTTCCTCAGCACTGGAAGAAGGGGATTTTTACTGCCCCACAGGCTCCACACTGTGCTCTCACTGATTTCATACATGGGTGGGTATTTCTAAGACCCACCTTGGGAGGACCTTTTCCCATGAGAAATCTGAAGCTGCCTTTCTGAAAGTTTTGCCTGTGCCATCCAAGATAAGCAAAGCACAGCACTCCTCCCTGGGACCCTGCTAACCTGTGGTGATGTCTACATTACAGAAATCTGTCAGGCTGACACTAAGGGCAAAGGGGTCACTCCGTTCTAACATCAACTTGGAACATTTCCATGAAACTTTCCTAATACCAGCGGTATTACTACCTACACACTGCAAGAAGCAAAACCATGAGTATATATGCACAGTGTTCTGTAGAGAATACATTGGATTATATCAATGATGCTGATACATCTGGAGTTGTGAAGTATGCACAGTACTCAGCACAAGCATTAACTTTATGCTCTCAGACCTTCCCAGTTACTAAAGATGCTGCTGGGCTAAAGACACTCATAGACAATTCCCGAAGATGGTTGTTCAAATATAGAACACCATCCTAACTCTCGGGGCTTCCAGCTAGCCACGGGTTCTGCACATTGAAGTTTCAGGCAGCTGTGAAAGAACCCACAGTATGTTACACATTAGTTTATATTTCTTACACACGTGACCCAATTCAGAAGGGTTACTTGGAAAATATTTTCCTGTCTTACAAAAATCCCTATTCACAGTTCGAATAGACCTTATTCTCACCTGCCATGTGATCAGATGCTCCACTCTATTTAACAGAATCGCTCCCAATACGTACTAATGTAGTTCTTAAGTAGGGAATAAGTACTCAACACAGCAAAGCCAGGATACAGCAGACCTGTTTGCACCTGTCAGAGGACCATTATGAAAATAAAGAGCAAGAAATCCCCTTCCACCACCAAATGCTCACAGAATGATTATCACATCTCCTATGAGAAGAAAAAGGAAATTAAAAATTAATGATCATGTTTTTCTGCTAGACTGAAAAAATATACTGCTGCCAAAGGGTTTTTTCAATTGTTTTTATGGCACATACTGCTAGAACGCATATTGTGAAATAATACAGTTGTATCAGCCCTCTCACAGAAACCCAACTTCTTTGCCAGCTGCAGTATTTACATGGATTTATTAGATCCAAGATCCATATAAGCTTTTACATAAGCACATCACCTGAATAAAATGAAGCACCTGAAAGCTTCACGTAGTCCCAGCATCTGAGGTAGGACAGAACAGTACAGTAGCTCATGCCGGAGTAGCTTTAGTGAAGCAGCAAGACTTCAACAGTGCTGAAACTACTGGTACTGTGGGCACCAGAATCCAGCATTGCAACACCTTGCAGAGCACTCGCATCAGAAAACAACTATCAGCAACCAACTGCATTAGGAAAATTAGCCTGACATCCGAGTGAAAATATTTGAAAGCAGGAAATCCAATTGGGGATGGGGGTAATCAAGTCACCAGATTCCCTGAGGCTTAACACTTTGTACAAAGAACTTCCTTTTACACCTTCACTTCTCCCCCACCCCCNGCAGTCTCCCAGACTGTAAACTCCACAGATAGCCAGATTGCTGTCTGGCCAGGGAGAACTGCAGGTGCTGCAACCCCATCCTGCAGGCAAAGGAGGCAGACATGCCAAAGTGACACTGCTACAGAAAGCATCTTTATTGAATGGCTCCCGCTGAAATGTTCATCAGGGTGACATCGCTGAGCCAGTCCTCTTAGCAAAAGTCTGCATGTCAAGCACATGCCTCAGAGGAAGGGGAAGTCTTGTAATGCTTTTACAATACATGTCTTGGTGTTTAAAAGAGATTCCAAATCCTCATGGACAGCATGTGGAATGTCCTATAAGAGAAGCAACCTGGGGGTGATATATCGCATCTGCAAGGAAACTGAAGGCAGTATTTTTATACATTTAATTCTGGCTAGAAACTATAGTAGCAAGCCATTACATTAGTCCCTTCCAAAGATGCAAACATCAGAAATTGGGGGTTCCAGATTCATTTGTCTTTGGCTTATGATTAAATACATGGCCTTTGCTTGATTCTGAAGGTAGGTTGCTATGAGTTAATTTATCTCCACTGAATTAAATCGAGTACTGCCAATTTATGGAGCTGAACATTCAGGACCATAATCCTGTATTAAAAGGGCACTTCTAAATATCTATTTATTTTGCTTAATAAAATCCAACGCTATAGTATCTAGCACAACATTCTAGCTTGTCAGAATAACGCATTTAAGTACATGAGGGTTGAAATTCTCCCCATAAATACAGAGGACAGTGAGATCCACAGCAGGTAGAATTCTGACAGCACTGTTGCAAAATCTCAGTGTGGTAAACTACACAGTACACAGACACAGAACCAAGCACGTATCCTTTAGAGGTTTCTGTATAATATACAGAAATATGATGAGAGCATGTTCTCCTTCATTCTAACAAACCCAATCTAGCACAGATGCACTATGAATGGAAATTAACCACTGCTGCACCAGAAAAGCAAACCAATTTTTTTTTAACCATTTTATAGCTCCTCATTATAAGCTGCCATGATACTTCAGACAGCACTAGCAAAGTAACTATTGGGATGGGTAGACAGTAAGAAGTGACATTCAGTGGGTAGCATCAGCTATGGTGTGATTTAATATGGGCTGAAGTTGCTTGCAAACCCAAAAATCCTTATAGACAGGTGGCTAGAAACACTGACAGCAATCAAACAGTCATAGAATAAGAAATTGTTAGCATTTTCTGGACAGCATAGTCTTTTTCAAAAACATAGCAGTTTACTTCAAAGCAAATAGAGTAACTGCTGAAGGAGGCGTTTGTGAAATCTGAATAAACATGACACAAATGGGAGAACTCTCAGTCACACGCGTACAGCGTGTCAAGCGGGAAAACTGTCCCCATGGGAATACACCATGCCTGTGTAGGAAAGGGCCTCAGAGTCAGACATAAGCCACCTGGACACAGCTCTGTTCTCAGCAATGCCCAACTAACTCTGTTCCTGCAGCATAAAAAGCTCTTCTTTAAAAATCCTTAAGTCAAAGAAAAAGGGTTATTTGAAAACCCAGTGCCAGCCTTTTGAGGAAAATTAAGGGAGCAAACACCTTCAAGGGCAGATTACAAATTCAGGTAAATAAATATTGGTGACTTTTTTGGTGGTGTATTTCTCCAACTGTAGTCACGCTGTGGAGACAATCCCACGTTTAGTCAGAGAAACCACAAGGCATTTATAAGGGATAGATAAGAAAATTCATCCCATAAAACACAGATTTCAGCCAGACAGTTTCAGGAAACAGCATCAATCTCTCAGAAAGCATTGGAACACATAAAGAAAGATGGAAAAGAAGAATTGTCAGAGGCAAGAGAGAGGAATAACCTGCAGGAGGGAATTCATGTTAAGGTGCTGAACAATATACAAACATATTCTGTAAAACTGGAAAGCCAAAGCAAAACACTTTGTGTCTCCCAGCTCTATTTATGTTACATGGCTCCTTTATGGCTACAATTCTCCCGTCATTAGTTTTACATTCACCAGTTCTCCAGAAGTTTTTTTCTGTATTTTCCCCTGGTTCATTCATCAGTACTGCTCATCTTCTTCATTCTCAAATCATCCTTTCAGCACCGCTCTTAGCTCTTCTCAATTACTGGAATCTTTGTTCATCAATTTTAAAGGAGCTCAGGGAGCTCATAAAATTATTTCAAAAATCCATCTTTCTCTTGCAAATTAGTATTGCAAACTTTAATTCATTCTTTCACTCACTGTACAACTTCAATAGTCTTCTAACCAAGAATTTCCTGAGTATTTTCTGCTTTAGTCTAAATTTGAAAGATTTGTTAATCTTTGAAACTCTTCAACATAGTGTTTTGTATTGCCTTAAATGTGAGCTGAAATCACACACTTGCCTCAACTTCTAACATGCCAGCAAGAAAAACTCTCATTCACCTTTAAGAATGACAATTCAATGCTAACACTCTGTAGCATCGTAAGCTCATAAATGTCAGCCTCAAAACACTCCTGTGAGTTCGAGAGGTTTTGCTGAATCACCAGGAACCCTTTCAAAATGCCTTAGATCTTCAAACCTAGAGGAAACTTGAAATTTAATCTGTCCCGCGTGCTCCAGTGATGACCGCTCTCAGTGGCTAACATAGCGTGTGCCATAGCCACCTTGAGTGCTCATAAACCAGCATGATGCAATGCTGAAGTAGACTGGTTGAAGCCACAGGTGTGCCTTCTCCTGCAGACACCAGCGCTGCAAAGCACTGCCCTCAGAGTGGCATTTTCAAATAACAAATACAGACGGGGAAAATTTTAGTTTTGAATAACCCACGGCGCTATTGGAAGCACTGGAAGCTGCCCAGACACCAGCTGCCAGCCCATGTCCCTAAAAGCTGTAATAATTAGCCTGATTACTCAGGAAAATGATGGAAGCAATAAACTTGCCAACTAGCAGTCATTCTGACACAAAGGCCTAAAGAAGCACTGCTCTGGGTTAGTCTGGAAAAACATCTTGCCAAATGGCATGAAAAGGCACAGAGCAAGGAGTAAGAGTCCATGATTTCCTGACAACATCCAGCCCCACATGGACTAGACCTCAGCACTAAGTTCTCTGGGAAATGATTGACACCGCTTAACAGAATGTGAAATATTAACCTAAAGAATGGATAATTAATACAGCCTATGAGCTTCAGTTTATGAAATAACATTTCTTAGTGCAAGTGCAGTGAGAATTATATTTAAACCCACTGCCAAAAGATAACAGAATTTAATTTAGGAAATTATATTTCTTGGCATTTACCCTGTGCTGCCAAAACCAGACCCACCAATACTTTAAGGCAGGTGCATCACCTTCCTCTTCAAAAAAAAACTTATAAAAGTAACTCTTAAGCCAATCAAGAACAAACAGGAGCCATTATGCTCTAACATTATTTTGAATTGTCCTGTACATTACCCTTTCTCACCCTTTTTAATTCATATGCATTTCATAGCGAAGATTATATCTGTGGCTGACCACAGACAATCAGGGGTGTATTTCTTTCATAATGTTACATAAATAACGTTTTGCAGTAAGTTCATATCAGTTTCTGAATTTCTTGGTTCTGAGGTCACTCTTCCTCCCACTTCCAGCCTCCATCAACTACTTCCCAATGCTTCTCCTGAATGTCTGAAGAGCTTGGTGTCTGACATTAGAAGAGAGTGAACGTGTTTTCTGAAGCCTTACAGCATGTGACAAACATCTGAGTCTAGCCCAGCAAATGGAATATCAAAGCATTGCTGTCCAAGCTAGAACTTGGGTAGCAGAAGAGTTTTTCCAGGATAAAAAACAAAGAGAGATTTTCTTTAATCAGATGTTTTTTTCTTTCCCCATTGCCTGTCTTCATTTAACACTTTAACCACAGGTTGTATTTACACTGTATATTTTCTGTAGCTAACTCTCATTCCAGAATATATACTCGACCATGAAACTCTGTTCATACAACAATCGATATCTAAGCCATAAAATGCAACCTCTACTTTTAAATAACGCAATGGCAATTGCTCACTCGGGAAGACAGCTGGCTTCTCCCCTTTAGTGACTTCAAATGCAAAGATACTATACCTGCACTACATTCCTGTGAAAAGTAGAGACATGCCAATGGAACACCTTTTACCTTTCTGTTCAGGTGTATTAAAACTTTCTGGCTAGAAGCACTGGATGCTGTAACCTGTGCCCACAAAACTCATCTCCCACGGTTCCAGCAGAACTGCGTCAGCGCGCTTGTTTAAGAGACACAAGGAAGAAGGACTATCCCTGCGTCAGGAAGAAGTTAGTGCCAGGGGCATGTTTGTGGTATACAGGAATAGACTTACTGAAGACAACTGAAAGGCTACTGTTAATACTTGGCCATCACTATAAATGAATCAGAATTTTCTACTCAATACAGAAGGTAGTACAGAAAGCTTTTTTCAACAACAACAACATCAAAGTAAGAATTATATCAACCAGAGAACGATACTTGGTGGTTTTTTACAGTCCACTAGCTTGTCTTTACAATTTAAGGCTGTTTTCAACTATTCCATAGAAAACAGTGTTAACACCTGTTATTTGTACTGGCTTTGAATTTAAAAGTAGTGATTCTTTTCCTTTGATACTTCAAGATTTAAATTCTTACAACTAAACAAACATCAACATCAGCACTATATTATAGTGAACAGAATTTCACAGTTTGCAGCAGAGGACAAAATAATTCAGCAAATTTAGAAACTATCCATAATAATAACAAACTAAATATTTAAGCCATCTTGCATCACAAGTTCCCAAGCAGAACATGTCAGTGAGTGATAGCATGAATCAGAATGCACTGAAGCTTACCATTGCGGGTTCTTTTTTCCCTCATTTCTCAAGAAATTAATTTTTCTTGTGTACCTGTGTTTTTCTGCAGTCCTTAGAGACGTGGCATCATAGCAAGGGAATCAGAACAAAAAATCACTAGAAACAAAAGTAGAAAGTGGATCTCTAGCCTGAAACTTTCAGCAAGGTACTGAATTCATTCTTATATTGCCATCATTTTCCAATAAATTTTCAGTTCTTCATTTTTATATAGCCTTTTAATTGCTCTTGAGTCTATTCATATTCTTTGACTCCTCATTTTGCTATGCAGTTAAGTAAAAGACACCCAAAAAAGATTAGCAATGATACTCTCACTGGTTTACTGTAAAAGAAACCGAATATACCAAATGTAATTTGTTCTCTGCTAAAATTACACTTCCATGGTTAGTTACTGAGTTTTCTTATTAGGTCACATATACTTAAGAACACTGGTTCTCCACTAGTTCATTTTACTGGCAACAGAACATTTACCTCTCCCTTTTCAAGGCTTTGTGCAAGTCAAAAAGACCTAACCCATCAAAATGTCTCTCCAGTGATCACCTCTTAGCTACCCAAGGGCAACGTGGCTAAAATGCATGCTGATGCAGACTGAAAAAGAAGCAATCCTCAAGTAAGGGGGCTGTCATTGGATTAGGAAGTTCTATTTAAAGGAAAAGGAAGGACTTCTCATCTGGATTATCATTCACGGAGCATGAAATTTGTGTCCTCACTCTGAGGAAAAGACCTGGCAGTTACAGGCTCCAGTCCTTTCAAGATAAATCACACTGTTCTCACATTTCTAGAAATGCTGGTGCTTAAGTGACAAAATCCCATATTCTTTAAAGTCACATGTAAGCAGAGGTTGCCTTTTCTCCCAGCACTGCCTCTTCTACAAGTCCTGAGTCCCTGGAGAAGCAAGCAGGAAAGGTTGAGTGGACACAGGAGCAACAGGTAGAGCATGCCCTAGTAAACCTGTGCTCTCTGCAGCTCCTCAGAGGTTCCTTTAGCAGGGCTGCTGGCAAGTAGGCAGTAGCAGTGCTGTGCTGGCCTGCAAGATGCACCAGAGCCTCTGCAGAAACTTCTGAGTAGTTTGACATATCATTCATGACTACTTTGGGTCCATTGAATTTGAAAGAAGCTCCACGGCCTCTTCAATGAGTGGACATTATGAGATTAGGAGATTATGAATGCAACCTTCTGGATATCAACGAGGCAGGTTATAAACTAAATTCACAGATTATTCAAAGAATTGTAGGGGTTGGAAGGGACCTTGAGAGATCATTGAATCCCAAAACCCCTGTCCAGATGGGTCTTAAATGTCTCCAGAGAAGGAGATTCCACAAAGCCCCTGGGCAGCCTGTTCCAATGCTCCATCACCCTCACCATGAAGAAGTTCTTTCGCAAACATCATTTGTTTGTGGTCCAACAAATCCCTAATTATTTTTCATAATCTGGCATACAGTGCCATTTAATGTTTTATGTTGATGACGACAAGTCCACAAAGGGATTTTCAGCGAACCACAACATACAAAGCAAGTGACAGTCTCAAAGCTAAGGCTGTGTATGATTAAATCGCTTGATTGTAGAGTATAAACCTTTTAAGCAAACTCCACATTTACAAAATAAATGGAAAAATTCCCCATGAACTTAACAAGAGCAGAAGGAATTAGCAAGATGAGAAGCTCTAGTAAATTTAACTAGAGCATTAAAACTCAGCATTTTCTTCATTTAATACAAAAACTTTATTTGTATAGGCTGAAAATATGAAATATTACTGCGTATACAACTCTCGAAGCAGAAATTACTGTAGGTGCTTTGGAACAAGTAAGTGCTGTATTTGTACAAGTACAGCATTCATCAAGCCTTTGTCAATATTAGTCAATCATTGAGCAGGCTCCCTGTGCTCCAGCATGCTGAATGCGTGCCTGTATAATTACGGCTTGTTTGCGTGACATCTGGTGGGGAAAGACATCACTTCTGATATGCAAAACACAGAAATGTTCTCATCACACAAAAATGCCAGTGTAACAGGACCGCTGGGGCCTTTCCATAACAAGTAGCCTTGCATCAATAAAATCCAGTCACTCTAAAATATCAACTGTATCAAATCTCCAGAACGTAAAATAAGTAGGTGTGCAATTAAACACAATCTCCCAAGGTTTGTAAAACTCAATTTCTGCAGCTCCTTGTGTCTCCAGAAAATATAAAACTCAGGTAACATCAAATGCATGCAGATGTTTGCTGGTAAGTAAAGCGATTTAGCATTTAAAGATCTGAATGAACAGCCTCAGACTTTCATTGCTTAGGGGCACTTTATATATGCATAGGTCTAAAAAAAAAAAACTGCCTGTGAGTTGTACTGTACATGTTATTCTTAAGAATAATGTCTTTAGAGCAAACAGTGATAGTTACAAGCCCTTCTCTGCTGTCAGTGTCACTGTATCAGAATTGAAGTACCAAACCCTGTCACCTGTAACCTTCTCACACAATTTAATCCAAAAGACAATTACACTGGGTGGGGAAGAGGTGGGGGAGAGGTGGGGGTGAAGAAAGAGGGAGTGCTGTTATGCTGGACCCAAAAAAAAAAAAAAAAAAAAAATTCTTTGCTTCTATTAAATCAAGACAAATGTGAAGCAAGCAAATGTCATTGTCTTTTAGGTTTCCTAAACCAAAAATTAAAAAAAAAACAAACAAACTCTCCACCCTAAAGGCCACCTCTGCCTACATGGCTGTTCTTTTTCATTTCAATTCCATCTCTTTAAGAAAAAGAAAATCACTTCAAGAAGCCATTCCATCAATCCACAAATATTATGTTAATTTACAATAGCTGATTAACTGGTGTAGAAAAATTATCTGTAGCAGAATGCAATGGCATTGGATGGACTGGAAATAACAGAGAAACACTAAAAACAGGGATCCACACAAATATCATTCCCTTGTATCCTGGGCCAGGCTGCTCCAGGTCCTGGGAAAATTGCTTTGGAACTGGCTTCAATATCTTAGCACATCCTGTGAGTTGTGTCACCTTAACATACTCATAATTCCACTTAGATCTTCTCCACTGCTGACCTCCTCCCTCTCCCAAAAACAAAGACTACTTTTATATAGCCCGATATTCAAGTCAGTAGTATGAACAGAGACGAGGCCAAGCTCCAAAACTTTGATACCTATACATCTCTAATCCTGATTTTTCAGGATTCATTTCTAGAAATGCTGCAGATTTTCACACCTTCATGAACAGGGATCTTAATCCTGCAGAATGTACTGTCCTGCTTAATGCCTATTTCTGTGTAAGAGTGTGTGTGTGTGTGTATATATATGTAGATATATTTACAAGATAATGTATACAGTTATACATTTTCTAATATTTCTTTTAGCAGGAGAGCCTGCTTCTCTGTATGGGTTGGGGAAAATACAATTTTGAATGTTTCTCAGAAGTATTTATTTGGCTAATAACATCTAGTAAAACAGAAACGTCATCCATCTTAAGTGATTTCAAGCAAGACCACTATCTAAATCTAGCAGGGAGAGAGGTGTCTGAACTTTAGGCAAGGCTTCTCCACAGCCTGAAACACCACAGGTTATTGCAGAAGCAGAGTCAAGTTCTCCTTAATCCTTGGATTTAAATGCATTTTCCCCAAGTGTGTGAAACTCATTAGCAACATGAAAAAAACATAGTCCCTGAGACTAGGTGTATCAGCTTGAAAAAGCTACCCTCAGCATTTCTTCTTGCACAGAGTATGAGCAACCAGCACACAGACTTGGAGCAATGCAACAGCACGTTGTTTTCTGCTGAAGCTGCGAGCTGCACATGGCATCACCAGGCAGCTCTTCCAATTTACTGAAAGCCAGACTTCTGCTGTAGCCCTTCTTTGGGTGGCTGCACACCACACATACAAACCATGGCAGCCTGCTTTAGCAGCATGCAGCTGTAAACTGCCTGTTTACAAAAAACTCGTTCCAATGAGAAAAATCTTTTGATGCTTTATGATGTAAAATGCCAGCCATTAGAAACAGGATGGTTCAAGATACAACAATTCAAAGGCTGGAAAGAATATTAACAATCTAGCTTGGAAGGCAGCTGTGAGCCTCTCTAATGTAACATATTTACAGTAGTTACTGAAAAATAACAGGAAAAAAAACCCAACCATTTAACAAAGTGCAGGAAAAGGATCCATAGAATGCAGATTATATTGCACCAAACAGGTATTCAGTGAAAGCCGAGAGGGAGAGGCTGTCCGTGACTCAAGGAGCCCCTTCACAAGAGGAAGAGGAAGGATGTCACTGCAGTATATCACAATCTTTTGTTTAAAGCTTTTAGTCCACCCAGTTTGGAATGGGTGGAGAACAAAAGAGTTCTTCCCATTTATATTTTCCAGTTTCTAATTGTTCCTCACTAGTACTGCCAGTGGGCTAGAGAAGTGATGGTGGTGGTTGAAGGTTCTGTGAGGAAGCCTTAGGGAAGAGGTGGAGTTAACAAACCTTGATGCTTGGGTCTGACAGGGACAGTGTCTGCAGCACTTCTGTGTCTGCAGGCACGGATTGTCTCATGGAAACTGTCCCGTGAGAAAAGTGCTCTCAAATATGTGCAGTTGCCCATCTCTGTGCAAAAATATTGGCAAAACCAGTCTGTCTTTTCTGATACTACACTGCAGGTCAAATCTCCTTTTCAACAACTAGCCATATTCTACGTTCAGAACTTATGAAGCCACACACAAACCACTTGGGTCACCTCTCCTTCCTTTGGTAAAAGGAGTAAGTGAAGAACATCACCCCAGAATTTTTTTCACAGAATAAGTTCACATCAGACCAGAGGATGAAATTGCCATGCATGTTATGTGCATTTTCAGACAAAGAACTGTGGCTAAAGCTATGAGGAGTATTTCTTCAGACAATGCTACAACCCAAGATGCCTCCTAAACAAACCTTTTAAGCCACACATACTGTTTCATGTGCAAAACAACCCAGACTATGTTAGAAAACATTGCGGAGTCTTTGGTCACTTCTACTAGTTATAGATCAGAACTACAGAAAACCACAGAAATCAAAATGCTGAAGCATTTGGTTTTTCCTCCCAAAGAAACAACATCAGCAGAGGCATCACGGCAGAAATTTTCAAAATTGGTGCTGGTCTGAATATCTTAATTTCCAGGTGCCCAGAAATGGTTAAAGAGCAACAAATAGCCACCATTTCTACTCACTAGTGCCTTTTCACATTTTCCACATATTTCAAAGCTAGGAAAAATGCTAATTCTCCATTAAGCTATGAGTAAGAAAAAATATTTTACTAGCCAGAGAAAACATTTTTGCCTTCTAACCCACTGAATCATTGCATCACTTATTAGAGCAGATGTTCACAAATTAAATGTAAAATTCAGTAAAATTCTTTTACTGAAAATCTTTATAGTATTTTTGTCTTTAATTTTGTGATCCACAAATCCCGAATAATAAGAGTGCTTTTAAGTAACTTATAGAAATAACCATATGAAGAACTACATCCTGAGGTATGAATTGCTCCACAGTATCTCGACCGTAGTCTCTGCAGTAAGATAGATTCTTGCTAGAATAACATTTATCTAAGCTTGTTTTTTATCACACAGTGAAATATGATGTCCTTTAAATGTGCAATGAAAAATCTTTTCTACCCCTTCCCTGTGATGACACCATATTTTTCTCAGTCTGTGTATCTGCAGCTAATATTTAAGAAAGATTTTAACAGAAAATCTACTATTCCTTAGTCTTCTTTAACCTGAAAAATATGCAAGATTTCTGCTTTATAATGATGCTTTGCCATTTTGAATGCAAAGAGGGATGATCTTCCTTCACATTTGAGACCTGAAAAATATTCCATCTTAAATTCCTGATGAATTCAGGGCAAATTGAGGGCACCTTGAACATACAGTCCCATTAATAACACAGAATTTATTTACCCTGAAGTATACTGTCTGCAGAACATGTGATTTGTTGTAATACAAATATATTTTACACTGTTTGGGCAGAAAGACAAAAGGTACTTTTATTGCCTATCAACAGTCCTTTGCAGCTTTCTGCATTCAGGCTCCCTGTGCTATTCAGGCTCCACCATGCAAGAAACCGTCACTGAATGACACCCTGAATTCATTACAAAGCCGTACCGACAGGGAGACAACAAAAGGCAGGAATCAAAGTTCTTTCATATAGCAGATGAACCACATCCATGACAGACATCATGGACCCTGTCTGAAAACCAGCCTTCATTGATCTGTATGGAAAGGAACTGAGGAACATGACTGAACATACAGTGCAGAGGGCAAGACCACACCAGAGTGCATCGAGCAGGCCTCAGTCCTTTGAGTGTATAAGGGAGAAAGGGAATGCTGTATCCCCATGCACGTGGGTAGATTTCTTTCCGAAGAAAATTGGGGCGTTGTTTACCTCACAATGAAGGTGTAATACACGGTTAAGCATTCTGGAACATCCCTCCTCTATGACATAATTCCACATCGCAATCATATCAAAATAAAAACAAAGAAGGAAAAACCCTGTACTGCAGTACGAGGTAAAGCACTGTCTATTATTGACACCAGAAATTCTAGATTGCATCCGTGCAAGGGCATTGGACTCATAAAAAACAACCCAAACCTTAGCTTACTGTGACTGGCAATGGAAAAAAAAGTATCTATCTAGCTAAAATTAAAGATGAGAATCTTTACGAAATCTGTGCATCCTCCCCCCTATTCAGAACAAATGCCCCAGAAGCATTCACACAAGAGAATAAAAACAGTGGTGCCTAAATCTGCATTGAATATGAGCTGGCACTTCCTACACTCCTTAGGGAATCACTGCAACACCTGAGAAACCTGCTCCATCACAATCTTCCTTTTGAGCCTAAGCAAATCACTTGGGCCCAGATCCAGGAAGCACTTTGCAACCTCATTCCTGAAGAAATCAGCAAAAGTTGTGTCTCAAAAGTACATTTTGTGAATGTGGAGTACATTTTGTGAATGTCTTCCTGTAGCTTAGGAACTGACTGACTGGAGCCTTTGAGACCTCCTTGTCTCAAAATGGCTACGTGGTACTTCACAGCAAGTAACAACTGGTATGCACTCAGATAAGTTGTGGTAGGAGCATGGATTTATCAGACTGGCTACAAACTTCTCTGACCCTCTCCTGCCACACTGGGCACTGTCCGGTGCAATGAGCTTCCTAGGTGCATGTTGCAATAGCAGCAGCTGATCTGAGATGCAGCTGCTTCAGAGATCAGAGAGTACCTGGAAGCGACACGATGCAGTTGCAGATCTGTTCAACCAGTTTGCTCCCAATTCATTTTCAATGGCAATTTTGCACAAATGCAAAAGTGAAGGGGAAAAAACCAAAAGGTTTTACTTACCTACTTTCCCTAACTGAGAATATTTTATCAGGGTTTTTTTATAAGTAATTTAAGATTTTTCTTCTTTGCTTCTTATATACTTAAGCATTTATTTTCCAAAGGACCTGTTGCAGAAAAAGGTCTCAAGGTACATTAGATTTTACAGGAAAAATTAAGTATAAAAATTAATTCACCCATCTCAGTATATGATGCTTTAATGAATTTCCTTCAAATTAGTATCTTCAGAGTTCGGAATACACAGAAAACATGGTAGCCATATGGAAAGCTTCATGTTTGTACCTGGTTGACAGGTAAAAAACATTTATACACTTTAACCCAGAATTAGTTGGTCAATCATTTTTTCCACATTAGGAAATCACTGTGGAAATGAAGCCATGTTTTTTTGGTTTTAAATTGCAATTTTTCTACAAGGATTTGTTTCAAACAGAAGTGTACATATATGGTAAAGCTGCAAACTAGATGTTATTCACTGCAAAATCTGAAGCGTTTGATCATTCAGTTATAGCAATAGGAAGACTCACACCCTGCCCCATGTCTAGAGATGCTACAGACCACCATTTACATTATTTAATGATAAAAAATCTGTAACTGATACCACTGTATATTACAGTTGTGGGGGTTTTTTTTAAATATTGTATTTGTTACTGTCTTGTGCCAGTTACTAAAAAAAGAAGTAGGCCTGTATTTATAACTGGACACAATGACAGTAAGAAGTAACAAGGAACCAGTAAGAAATAGAGGAAGTTAATGACATAGCTGAAGCACCTTGGACAGTTCATATTTAAATTTGACAACTATAAATAAAGAGTAAAGCTTATGGAAAAAAATTCATTTATATTCAGAATTAGTTTTACGAGTCTGGATCTCCAGAAGGACACATTTCATTTTTCAGTGCTGCACAGGAAAGTCTTTCCATGAGCTAGTTACATATGAAATAGACTATCTGATACTTTGCAATTTTTCTATAATGCAATTATTCTACATTTATCCAAATATGAAAAGTATTTCATATTCTTCGGTAGTTTAGCACTGATTTTTCATATCCCAAGACAAATGACTCTCCACATCTGAAGGCATACTGGACAGGAACCTTCCCTGCCAGGAGTTACAAGATAATGATCTTTTTATTCAAGGTTACAGTCTGATGCCAAACTTTTCGCAAAATCATTTTCACATTCCAAAGCTATTTGTTTTACTGACTGAAAACACACTCAAATCCCATTTTTATGGCCACAAAAAGCCCATAATGCTTGCTAGCATTCCCAAACACCAAGAACACTGTTGTCACGAATTAGATTTTAGCACACCCTTGATCTACCAATTTTATTCCGCATTACATGAACATCACAGAAATGGGCTCTTTGCAATAAAACTATGTAAGTAGAGTAATTTTGAGGCTGAAATTCTTAAGGAACCACTAGAACATCAGAAAACTCAATGACTGTAGTGAGTAAAAAACAATACAGAGAGATCTCTGAAGTCAGGCATTACATCCAATACTTCAGCTGGCAAAACTCTCTCCTTACGAGTCTGGCCTTGGCACTTGAGGTCATTATAGAACCACTTACAGGTTTCTTTAAATAAGGGCCGGTACACAGTTCAGTATCAGCCTATATTCAAAATCTGATTTGATGCTGCTGTGATTCCATGAATTCTAATGGAACTCCTCCAAATTTTTTCATGACTGCAAGTGAACCTGAAATATCAAATATCTCATTTTGCATTATTTTTAGCTGAAATCTATGTCAATGTGAAAGCATTTGAACTACATTAGAAGAACTAAAATGATCCCTGGTGTAACTCCATTCACGTCAGTTACATCAGGAATGCATTTCACCATGATAATTTAAAACATAAAATGCCCAAGTGACTATAAAATTATTTTTCTGAGAATTGACAGTATCCAGTAACACTGGAAAAGCTCTGACAGAAGCAGTAATAGTAATTTGGAGCCGTAACAGCTCAAATACAGCGTTTCTCTGGCACACAATTTCAGCCACAGTAATACTTAATGGAAATTTCTGTTTCTTGATAAGCACTTGGGATCTTTGGGTTGTAGCATGTTAGGGGTGGGACTTTGGCATTTTCAAGCTGTCCAGTAACTAACTGGACCGATGGCAGTTGAATAAATGAATTATAAGCCAGCCCAAGGTATTTGCTTCCATTCGAAAATGCACAATTCTTCCTGTGGTTCAGGATGGTCTGCCAAACTGATAGGACAGCCAAACATTAAGACATACCGGCTCTCAATTACACTGACAAAGTACATAGGTTTATTCTCTGCAGGAGGCAGTACTGTTACCTTGAGATACGTCTCCAGAGACCTGCCATACAGAGCGCTGGCACACCCAGAACATTGTGAGGTCCTGAAGTAAGGCCTTTTCCTTCAGAGAGTATGGGACAACCATGATTACCACCACACTTGGTTTAAATTACAAGGTTGTGTACTGGTACCAGAAGAGCTGAATGACTTGCTGGAGAAGCTGGGTAACTACTGCAGCAGTTACCCCATGATGAGCTCCATGTCACAGCGTGAACATACTCAGAGCTATTCAGAGTTTGGTTCCTTATTTCCACTAGAGGTCTAAAAGTCCCTCTCTTTTAAGCCCCCTGTCCTTTCAGAGGGTCAATACTGCAAACATACATTTTCTTTAATTTTTTATTTACCTAGTTAGTGTTCCTTTTACTTATTCTCACCGTGATCCCTGATACTATATGCTCTCTGGTATTATACAAAACTCTAGCCAGCTAGCTTACAAGGAAGAGAACCCCTATGGTCTTTGCTTCATTAACTACTAACTGCTAATGAAACACTCTCAGTTAGGGATTTTTTTCTGTTTTTTACAGAACACTCATTCACAGTGCTGATATTGCCCCTGTAGAAAAAAAAAATATATATAGCTCAGGTGAGCTACAGCAAAATGCAATACTCAATCTTGGTAAATGCCCAGATATATAATTACTGAATTGTTTCATTCAAAACCCAGTTGGAATTGATATCACCATGTGAAAAAGGAGCTTTGTTTAATGCTTCACATCAAAAAATACTCTGAAGCCTGCTCTATGATTTTAAATTAGGAATTGGACATTTACACTCAAGTTTTGAAACAGGGCTCAGCACAATGCAGTCTTTCATATGTGTCTTGGTTTTTATTAGTCCTTCTGCAGTGCAAAAGACAACAAGCAGAGAAACTTTTCCAAAAGATGATTCACAGAAAATCCACAAAGGCAAAAATCAACCATTAAAGAAAAACCTATGTCTATGGCTCTGTTTGGTACCACTGGACGCTGCATACAGCAAACACCACATATCTTACAGGTTATGCATAACGCCACCGGTGCCTGATTTGGACTGCTTTTGTCATCACTTTTCAGCTCCAGAACTGTAAGTCAGTCACTATTTCTTCCCCCCCCCAAAAAAAACTCAAAAAACAACCAAAACCCTCTACTCAACTTTAAATGAATATTGCAAGACTACTGTAATTCAGTAGTGTTGATGAGCTGCTTTTTCTCTTGTAATGGCCCATCCAAAACCTTAAAGTGCAGATGCCAATTTGGTTCAAGTTTTATAATCTGGAATGTTCCACAGTGCCACTTCAGAAACAGTTCCAGTTTAACTGTGCCTTCCCTAGGTAATTATAGGTCTGAAAAAAACCGCCTGTTCTGCATCTATTATTTATGTTATATGCAGCAGTATCTTACCTATTTCATTCTGGAGTCTGGAATGCACTGTAGGTCTGATAATCTTTACCTACCTTAATCTCCTAGGAAGGGCAATGGAAGTTTTTGACATAAGAAAATACAGCTGGCCTAGGAATCAATGAAAAGGAATCACGGAATGTTTTCTCAAGGACTGTATGGGACCCAACATGTTCATTGTGAATCCCAGAATGCCTATTTTGGATCTTAAATGTTGCTTCAAATACATACGGGTGAAAGCTGTAATTAAGGGAAAATGCAGCACCAATAATAGCATGTTAAAAGTTAGCAATTCTCAAATGTCAGTACTGTAACAACTGAATATGTTAGTACTTCTACCTTCTCCCATACACTGAATTTCCTCAATACTGACAAAGTACATGTACTAATCATGGACTCTGAATGTTAAATTAGCCAGGAAAAAGATATAAATCAGGTTGGTATTTCTTGAGGGCTTCAGTAGACAACACTGATTTCAAATAATTTTGATTATAAAAGTTTACTTCACAATCCTTTCCCAGATCACAGATATTCATAATTAAAAAGAGTATGGAATGAATGTAATGTTAGCTGTTTTGCCATCAGCATCACAGAAAGAAAAAAATAAACAATAAAATATGATGCAGAATTCACTCTTCCAATGATTGTCATTGAACTATTACATTAGTAAACATTCACAGTATGAAGTCTCTTTCAGTATATCTCCAGTATATAAAGTAGTGCAAAAAAAGCATTCCAGTCATTTTGCCTTTGCAGTCAGACCAGGTTAAACGATTCTCTTACTTCGTTTCTTTCATTATTAGACAACAAATGCTGCAATGCCTCCAAAGAGAGTTATAAAAATAAACAATTTCTGGAGGTTCAGCAGCCTTCTCAAAGTAAATTTCCAGTTAAAAACAAGCATTATAGATTTGAAGAAAAAAAATTAGATCTATCTTCTGTAGAATATCTTTTTACAATAAGTTTACCATTTGAAAAACAAGGACTATGGTATCCAATGATTTATGGTAGCTGCTATTAAAGCACTGATAAATAGATAAATGACTACCAAACTTCATTGCTTCTTACATAGTAAATACCTCTGAATGCCAACTTTTACCACAAAGCTGTTATTAGTGATGTCGACAGTTCATGCACCCACTTTAAAACTGACTTGGTGTTAGTAAATTTTTCAGCCTCATGTGCAAAACATCTTGCATTCTAATAAAAATATAAAGTCTGAAATCATATCAGAACTAGCAATCCCTTCCTCACATTATACCACTTACTTGATATGTAATACAAGTTTAGCAACGCTTTTTATTTGTATTTAACCATTAAATGGCATACTACTGTATGCTGTGGACTCCTGTTTGCATATTTCATTATTTTCACTGCACTCTTTAATGCATAAATATATTTGGAAACGTTCAAAATTACACATCAGTTTCCACAGAGTTTGAATTTACACAGTTTTTCTTCTCTGACTCACTGCTATTCCCTGTGTCCTGACTTTTTTTCTCCTTTACACAAAGAGATTCTTTAACACCTTCTTCCATCTCCAAATACTCTGATTTATCCTCTGTGGATGAAGACGATGAGCTTCTAAATTTCTTCAGTAAATTTGTTGGGAGGTAAGGGCAACTGACTGCATTTTGCATCAGCTGCGTTTGTTCTTCATTCTCAGTCTCTCTGTGGTAGAAATAGTTAAAATTGGAGACAATCACTGGCACTGGTAAAGCAATGGTTAATACTCCCGCAATGGCACACAGGGACCCAACTATTTTCCCACCCACAGTTATGGGTTTCATATCCCCATAACCAACTGTAGTCATGGTCACTACAGCCCACCAGAAGGCATCTGGGATGCTCTGAAAATGGGTGGCAGGCTCATCTGCTTCCGCGAAGTAAACAGCACTGGAAAACAAAATGACTCCAATAAAAAGAAAAAAGATGAGGAGGCCAAGTTCCCTCATGCTGGCCCTGAGTGTATGACCCAGGATCTGCAAACCCTTGGAGTGCCTGGAGAGCTTGAAGATGCGAAACACCCTGACCAGACGGATGATCCTCAGGATGGCAAAAGACATGGCCTGTTGACCATTACTGCCCTGCTCCTGTGCCAAGTCAGTGCCCAGAGTGATGAAGTAAGGCAAGATGGAGACAATGTCTATGATGTTCATGATATTCTTGAAGAAGTGTGCTTTGCTTGGACATGCAAAGCAGCGCACTGTAAACTCAAAGGAGAACCAAATTATGCACACTGTCTCTACAATGAAAAAAGGGTCATTGAAGATGGTGTGCTCCCCAGCATTCAGGTGAAGCGACTCATTGGAAAGCCCCTTCCCTAAGCTCAGGGACATGATGAATTCTTTGTCATCTCTGAACTCTGGCAAAGTCTCCAGACAAAAGATGACAATGGAGATCAAAATGACCAAGACAGAGACAATGGCAATGCCTCTGGCAGGACTGGAGCTCTCCGGGTACTCAAACAGCAGCCAAACCTGCTTTTTAAACTCATTCTCTGGCAAAGCTTTGTCCTCTTCCTCTTTGACAAACCCTTCATCCTCCCTGAACTTGAGCATGGCCTCCTCCCCAAGTTGGTAGAATTTCACCTCCTCAGTGAAGATGTCAAAGGGTACATTGACCGGCCTCTTCAGCCGACCACCACTCTGGTAGTAGTACAGGATGGCATCAAAGCTGGGCCGGTTCCGATCGAAGAAGTATTCATTCCTGAGAGGGTCAAAGTATCTGCCTCGCTTCGCTGGATCACCCAGCAATGTCTCCGGGAACTGAGCTAATGTCTTCAGCTGGGTCTCAAACCGCAGTCCTGACACGTTGATTACCACACGCTCACAACACTCGTACTCACTGTAGCGAACAGAGCTGTAACCCCCGGGGCCTCCACCATCATCAGGGGGCTGGTCTGAGTATGAAAACTCATCCTCCCCATAGTCATCATTGTAGTAGAGCTTTCCTTCTTCCTCATCATCTTCGTCCTCATCTTCATCCTCCTCTTCCTCCTCACTCAAGTCCTTCAGAATTCTCTCTTCAGAACCGCTGAGAGGCAGCAGTTCAGAACAGGGGAAGGAGGCCCCACACTCCCTACTTCCCAAGTGGTGGCTCCTCTTTTTCCCTTTTTTCTGCCTCTTACCACTCTGGCGGTGGGGCATGCTGCTGCGTGACGCACTCCCACTGTGAGAGGAGGATGCACCTCGACTTTGTTCCTGATGGTAATGATGATATGGTCCACCTCCACCTGTTGCCCCACCTTCTACAGCTGCTGTTGCTGCTGCTACAGCCGCAGCTGCTGCAGCTCTTGACTGTGCCAGCCGCTCTCTCTCTCGGGCTCGAGCTTGGACCGCATATCCGTAGGGCATGTGACTGTTGCACCCAGAGCTATCTGCACTTACCATGGCAACCTCCATTTTGAAACTGCTTTTTTTTTTTTTAATTGCTTAATGCCAAAAGGTTTAGTTTTATTTAGAGTGTTACTTTGACTTTCACTATAGAAAGTTCAAAGCCATTTGCTCCTGGAGGACAGTCCCTTGGACATGGAGCAGGGCAACGCAGTTGCAACACTGACTTTATCTTGAGGAAAATCACAGACCTGCATTTTCTTGTCCAGAATGTTTGACAAAAGCTACTCTTTTGCTAATAAGAAAAGATCAAACTCTCAAATTGAGCCAGGTAGAACAGCCTTCCCTCCACCAAGCCCCTTAAGTTTCATTTCTCCCCTGTGGCTATCAAAGATCCATGATTACTTTGCAGGCCACAATGACTGCTTTCGTGAGGAGAAAAAAAAAAAAAGCCAATCTAAGGGTACCTGCTCTCCACAGATGGTTTTAGTTCATCATTGCAACCAAATGCAAATAGTCTCTTTCCTCATAATTTGTTCCTGGTAATGCTTTGGCCTAGCAATCTTATTACTGTTTAATATCATTACTTGAGGAGCCGAAGTTAATTCCAGCCATCACTTTATTTACACAGTGAGGAGGTCTTTGCAAATCCTTTCTTCAGTCTGTCAACAATGTCTCAAACCTGCAGCACCCAGGGTGTCAGCAGCAGTGGTAAGAGGAGGAGGAGGAAGAGGAGGAGGAGATGAAGACTGAGAAACTGGCTCTGAGGTCCCCATAGGACATAAGGGAGTGGATGGGTCACCCTTTGGTTATGGTCATGCAGAAGAAGCACTTAACCTGAGGCACATGCACAAACACACAAAAATAAACAAAACAAAAAGGGAAAAGATTGGATTGTTTTCCTGAAAGGTCACACCGATCAAATGAAACTGTGTCATCTATTACCACAGTATTCAAATCTTCCCCTACCCACGCTATTCACACTTCTACATTACACACACACCCACATCACATGCACAGAGATTTTGAACGACTCTGTGGGTAAGGATGTGGGTGGGTATGTCACATTATATATAGACAGAGATACAAAATCCCCACCCATATAAGCACTTGCATCCATACACAAACACATGCATGCTTCTGAAACACCAACACATATAAACACTACTGAAAACACTGCAATACACGGTGCGTTCAGATCTCTGAGCACATACGTTAATAGATACACCCTGATACCTACATGAAATATTAGCGATAAATATATCTGCACAAAGAGCTTTTAATTGTAGAAACACACAAGATGCAGGAATCTATAGCTGAATTGTGTTTTGATCGCCGTGAACATCTCCCTGGATTTGATTAGGAGACAGTCACGCACAATGCTCACTTGAGTGGAAACACTGTGATATGATATGCCAAGAAAACACAACTGCAGGTGCACCAAGGCGACGTCTGCATGCAAGCACACACACACAAATGCAATCCACCCCCTGCGAAACAGAAGCCTCATTAGTAGCCATATCTATTAATACACGAGAGAAGGTGAATGTGAACTACTAAAGGATGCTATTTTTTAAAATCATACCTACGTGACATGCAGGAAGAGATGGTAAAAAAAGAATAAATCGCTATCATACTTACTGTTCCTAGTCAGAGAAATAGCAACGCAGCTCTTGCTAGTGTAAGGATCTGGTGACAGCAGTCCTGAGGAGGGGGCTATGCCACTGGTCTACATTTGCAGGTGCGCACGGTCACTCAGCACCACAGGTTGACGAGTTATTTTTCTCCCTTGCCGGGTGCGACAAGAGCGCCGGGGAGCGTGAGCCGGGAGGCAGCTTGAGCCGGGGAGGCAGCTTAAGCCGGGGGCACTCTGCACAGCCACAGCCGCTGCTGCTCGCCCAGGCATTTGCGAAAAGGCAACAAGCGAGACAGTCTTGTTCCAAGACGAGGAAGAAAAAAAAGAAAAAAGGACAGGAAGAAAAAATAATAATGAAGGCGGTGTGTTTGTGTGTGTGAAACGGAATGAATGGATGGATAAGCGCGGTCACTAGTCTTTCCAAGCCCAGCTTGTGCGGCGCATCTGTAAATCACCGTTAGGTAATGATCCGTGTACCGAGCCCGTGTCCGCGGACAGGAGGACGGGTGTCGCTCCTCGCAGTTTCTTCCCCAGACACGTCCAGGCGGCGGCGGCTCAGCCAGCACCCGCCCGCATCATCCACTTGTTGGAGCCGGGGTATGGCAACGCTTACCAAAAAACCAAAACCAACCCCAAACTGCACGCAAACCAAACAATAATAAAACCAAAAACACAATTAAGAGACAAAAAACACCGAGAGGAGGAAGCGGCTCTCTACTACAAGGGCTTCTGTTGCCTGCGCGTTACGAGCTGCAGCCACCCGACGCGGCAGCTGCCCGTCCGAGCCTCGGGGGTGCTGCCGGGGCCGGCCCTGNTTATTTTCGCCTTAGCGCGTTAATTACTGCGATGAACATCCCGCCGCTGCAGAACGCACGTACAGGCCGGCGCGCCCAGAGCGGCGCTCCAAGCCCGGGCTGATTTTGTGGGCTTTCTTCGAGAAGCAAAAATGCCTCTTGGGGAGGTGGCCCGGGAATTTCAAAACTGCGCGGGCCAAGTTTCCCAGAAANAACAATTCCCCTTGTGCCTGCCCGACACAACACGCACCTCCCCTGCCCCACACACACACCCTCCCTGCTCCACACGCACACCCCCTGCTCCACACGCACCCTCTCTGTCCGGCACACAAGCACTCTCTCTGCCCCACATGCAATCCCCCTGCCCCACACGCACCCCTCCCTGCGCGCAGACGGGGCTTGCAGATGAACCAAATGAACTCCTAATTCCATACCTAGGCGGAAAAGGGAGCCTTAGCTCTTGAACAGGGCACCGATGTGAATGTGGTTGGTAACTGTAATTGTTACACCTCTGCCAAAGACGTCAATCAAGTCTTGGATTCCTCTGGCCACTGTCTGTAACGCACGCAGCGAATAAACTCTCTGTTCCTTTTGCACCTAGAAAATCACAGAATCCAAACTGTTACTGACTCCACTCTGTAAACAAGCACCATGAAAATGCAGCATGGCTGTGTTGTGACATCACAGCTACAACTGTACCATCACAATCAAAGCTAAGCGCAGGCACTCCTACTGAACATGAAAAAAAGCAGGGTTTGGGTCCTTCAGAGCCCTGTAGGCAGGATCACAGCAAAGACAAATCAAGAGGAGCAGCACCTGGAGGCAAAGTCAGCGTGTGCAGCAAGAGAAGTCAGGTGGTTTTTCATTGCCAAGGTCCACTCCTTCTCCACAGTCCAGAGAAATCGAGAGTCTGGTGATGCTTTGCCTCCAAAGCAACACACCAGATTATCCCCATTACCCCTCTGCCTGTACTGCCTACATCAGTTAGCTCTCCTACTCTTAATCCCATTCACTTCAGTAGGTGACACGTGACTATGTAGGGGAGAACAAAGGATCAACCAAATAAACATACCGAATGCCAGGCATCAAATCGGTTCATAAAGGTCTTGCCATAAGTACAGTGAAACATCTACATGGCAGCTCCAACCAACCAATTTTTCAAAAATTACAGTCCTTCAATTCCACAGTCAATATAAAACAAGGCATATAGAAATTCCCAATGTCACCCCAAATTCCATTTAAATACAAAGTGATGTCATCATCACTAACTTAACATCTATAACTAAAGTGATGTCACTCCTAACTTTACATGCTCCTGGATGGAATTAAAAAACATTCTACAAATTCAACTCTGACTCCAAAACCCAGATTCTTCTGCAACTTGACACAAGGGCATCCCAAAGACAGAGATAAAGCCCCTATCATCGTTCAGTCACAAGGATGTGTGTGATGACATAAAAATAGAAGAGATATCATCAATATGCTCTTTTAATGATGAGAAACACCTAGACTTCTTACTACTTCAGTAAAATTTAATTATAGAGGCATCGTCCACAATTGAGCAATTTCATTCTCTAAGAACTGTTGTGTTGCTTTTTATCTGAATACTTTCTAAAAAAAAAAAATCCTTTTTTGAGATGTTTTAAAAGCTGGGGATCAAAAAATATATTTAACTTTTACCTTTGTTCCAAAGTTACAGGTTTTTTTCTTGTTGTCCTAAGTGACTACTGAAACTGGAAAATCCAGTGAATAATTTAGTATAAAGAAAGAGAAGTTGAAACAGACCAATCACTTTGCTGTGCCTTTTTGATCATGATTATTCTTTTCATTTTTAATAGCTAAAGTATATTCTTCAGCAAAGATAAATAAGCTGTGATGTATGAGGGGATACACACATAGTGCACACATAACACTAATAATGGGAGAAGCAGAATAGCTTTTTTGTAATTTTTTTAAAATCCATTCTAATGTGATAGGGATCACATAACTACATGCAATTCAATCTAACTCAGAGGCCTTATTTGATCCAATTTTTAACTGATTTAAAAGCAAAAAAAAGCTTGAAGTATTTACAGATGAATACTGGGACTCATTTCATTCAGCTTTGCATTTTCATAGTAGTCAAAGAGCAATTTTTATTTAAAAGATATATTCCCTCTGCTTCTTTGTATTCATAAGGGATACACTATTATTGGTAGAACAAAGGGAGAATACGTACATGTCATTATCTTCAATAGTACAGTATTAAGAGTATTATAGCATAGCAGAGTATCTGTAAGGTATGCTATCACATAGATTTGTTCTGTTTCACAATGATGTAGAGGAGAAATAGGCATCATATTTGCTTGTCAGAGTATCCAGTGCCAGAAGAAATACACATCAGGTTCATAGATTTTCATGCTGAGGGAACATGAGATTTTAAAAGCCCAACTTACATTGCTACGCCCCATATTAATTTATGCTATCCCCCAATTGCTGCAATTCACACAGGTAGAGTTTGGCCTCCGTCCAACACATATTCTTGCTGTAATCAACAGCTCTGTGCAGCGAATAACACTGCACTACAGTGCCGCACTTAATGGCACTCCTAGACCACAGAGTATTGTGGTTGCCTTTCAGGCTTCTCTACTCTTCTGCTCCTTCCTATGCTTGCTTCACCCTTGTCCCTCTTAGCTTTTCAAGGCCACTCGGCCAACTTCCCATCAGTTCAGGAACTCTACTCCAGACAAGTAAAATGCTGCAGCAGTGGGCACTCAGGATAATCAAGTGAAAAGACTATGGTTACTGAATCATTTCAGATGCCATGAAACATGGGGCAGAACATGTATTTCCTTTTGCTTTTTGTCTGTGCCCCCCCACCCCACCCCGTGCAGTTGATTAGAGACGGACACCCTCAGGTACCAAAGTGGCAATGAATTTTTGTCTCCACAACTAGATTTTCTCTTCCAGTGTTTATATCACTCAAGGGAGTTCATATTTTATTCATATTTTAATAACCAGGCTCAATAAGGCACCCTTGTCAAAGAATCTGGCTTGAGTACTGTTCTTTTGAATACGACTGGCACTACTTAATGAGGTACTTGGCAGAATAAAATACAGCCTATCCTCAGCAAGTTCTCACAGACGACATACATGAATAGCATATCTGTTCATTACTTGTACGGCAACAGGCTAATCCAAGGAAGTTGACACTCCCCAGAACAGCAGGCCCTTTCTACTTTCTTGGGAAAGCATGCAAAACCAATGCCATTCCCCGCTGAGTTTACCACGAGTAGCAGGAAAAACACTGATGATATTTATATTTGGAGAATAATTTCTTGTACCAGAGCATGGTACCGATTCAGAAACTAGGCTAAAAATACTATGTATGTTTTATTTTTGGGATTGAATTTCTCTGTTCACTCCAGGCAGACAAGGACTGGTATCAGTTTTATCTGAAATCAACAATAGCAAAAAAAGCAAACAACCCAAACCTCCCAAAAAAGATAGCTTGGAGATAGAACCTCTCAATAAAGAACTGGCAGACAACAGAGAGACCTTACTTAGAGTCTTGGTCAGACCTCAAATTTCCAAGATATCCATGGCTTCATCACTCTTTTCCAGTATAAAAAGGATCATTTTCCATCTTTGTTGTTGTTGTTGGGTTTGCTTGTTTTTTCTTTCCCCTATCAATTTGGTTTTATTTAGAACAGAACAACTTGAATCAGGCAATTCTCCCCCTTACAGATATGCCAAATATCAATAGCAGATATCAATATGCAAATAGCAAGAAGTGTGGATCTCCAATTTGGATACTGTTATTGTAATTAACTCATGAAGAAAATTAGTTAGATGCACAGAATTACTTAAACTGCCATGTCACTAATACTCTCCATTTCTGTGTTCCAGCATCCAAATATTACTCTGACTATGCAATTTTTAACTAAGCTAAAAATAAATAATTATGAAACCTGGAAGTATCAGGTGCTACCTTCTGGCTTGCAAATATATTTTTCTAGATCAGATAACAGTATGAGGGCATGGCAGGCTAATTTCTCACTAGGGTTTTATCAGGGACACTCTTAAGGAAAAAAATAGGTAGTGGGTTAATAGTTAATGTAGTTTTGCAATATTAAGTTATTCTTGACTTACAGGACAATAGGAAAGGAAGAAGACCTGTGTGACAACACCTCAGAACTATTACTGTTAAAACTTAGTAGCTACAAGTTCACTATCTCATGCTCTAGGAGCATCAAGCAGCATGTAAAGGAAGGTGGTTTAGATGTTCAAGTATGACATCAAACATACCTCATATCTATCTTTTTAGGTAGAAAGGGTATTGCTACAACTCAAGGCTTTTATCAGATAGACATTTCTGAAGTTAAGCAAATATATTTTCATAACTCTTATTTATTAAATTAGCATGAATGGAAGACATGCATGAAAGAACTGTAGGATCAAACTAAAGACAGTGGATACACCATTGTATCTGTAACACTCTAAATGTTACTAGAAGTCTCCACATCTTTTTAGAAGGATCCACTTAAATTAGATGCAATACCTAAATTTAATGGACTAGAACAACTCCCGATAAAGATTCTGGCCCATAACTGCACAGGTACATATTCCAGAGGTTCAGAATTCAACAGTAATCACATACAGCTTCCAGATGAGCCTTTGGGTCAAAATCAACATAGTCTGCTCTGTCATCATCTTTTCAGCCTACTGATGAATACAGAAGAACCAGAACAGACACATGATGATACTGGTGAAGAAAGAAGCAGCAATCAGGCTGCACACCCTCCTCATTAAGTAGGGAAAGGCACACAGCAATTTTATTTTTACCTTTAGAGGTGTGTGTGAGAGAACGCTTTCATGCCACCATTTTCCTCTTTCATGATAAGGATACAGAAAATTGCTCCATGTTTTAAGAGGAGACCGATTCTGATATGTATTAGAACTATGTCAGAGTATTCAGATAGGAGGCAAAAAATTCGATTCCACTCTTTTCCACAAGCATACAAACACAAATCCTGGAAGAGTATATGGAGGCTTTTAACCAGCCTTAAGAGACTTGCACATCAGAGAAAGTGTAAGCAAATTTTGATGAGGAGATCTATATTGACAAAAAATGAGAACCTATTTAACCTTATTCCTAATGGATTCAAAATGAGATTCACATGGGAGCTAGAGGCCTAGAAGTTTTACGTGCCATGTGCACTAATCCACACAAGAAGGTTATACAAAAATCTGTTCCTAAGAATTTATATATTCATAAAAGTTCATTAAATCTCTTTTATTTCAGAAATATATTGTTGTATGATTTCAGGGGTGTATTAAGGACAAAGTTAACACAGAAAAAACTATTCGCAGCCTCAATAAACGTGCAGACTTAACCAACCTTGGCAGGGTGCAACAATGGTTATTACTGTACAAGGTTAGAGAAAATTAAATTCTTGAGATGATAAAATAAAATAAAAATTCTTGTGGGCAATTTTGAACTAGCAAGCAATGCAGAGAGAATCTTATTATAGCATTTCATTTGATATTAAGTATATATATAGTTTTGTTCTTGCTGTATGATACTTACTGAGGAAAACCTTTTCCAAATGGAAATGCCCTTTCTAGAGAGGGTTGTTATTGAGAAGGAAATTGGCCTGGGGGCCAGGGACTAGCTATGAATCAAAGAATTAAAATAGGTGTCACAAAGGCAATATAAAAATTGCTGTAATACTATTGTACATCTGGAGATACTAGCAGTACTTTGGAAATTACCCTTTTGAAGGAGATCTGTATTTGAGGACATTAAGGACCATTTACAGTGATAATTTGATACAATTATCACAAATAATATAATGTGTATGCCAGATCTAACCTGATGACTGAAGCATCCAGACTTGTCTTTTCTTCAGAGAAAAAAGGAAATAGTGTTTCCTCTCACATCCAGGCAGGGCTGTCACAGCCAGGTGAGAGAAGGAATTCGAGCCAGAAGCCCCTTTCAGTGTTTATGCAACTGGGCAGGTACAGCTGTAAAAGATAAGTGCCACAGCCTCATCAGTACAGCCTAACACAGAGCTCCCAAAGGCACCACCTCATCCCTGTAGCCCAAGTAAATAGCTGGCATCCACAAATCAGATATAACCTGTAGAGAGCTGAGTTCCTCTGGGGATGTCACTCCTGGCAAATTCCCAGTTTAAATTAGCTCTTTTCTATTCTATTCCCACTCCAGGATAGTAACAAATTCTTTATCAACCCCTACATTTAGGGAAATCTTATGGTTCCCAGATGTAGTTTGCTACAGCAAATTTCTTCACATCAACATATAAGTGTGGGAATACTCATTCTGTTGTTAGGTGTCTCTGGGCATTGCTCAATTGTTTTAGAACATGAATAGGGGCAGGAGTTTTCATATGGAGACTAAAACCTAACCCAGTTTTAGTTTATGAACACAATCATTGTTCAGATGAGATCTCAAAAACTGAATTAAACTTAGCTTTTTTTAAATTATTATTTATTTTACCCTATAACCATGACAAATTTATGTATCAGAAATTAGAATGTGAAAATTCCAACCCAAGTATTAACCTCAACATGGAAGCCTGAAGAGAGGGCTGGATCTGGTGGGAAATTACTGTCTGATGTTCAGTGGGTGTTAACAACATATTATGCTGCAATGAACCAAAAAGAGACATACTGCCTAGTCTTTTGTAGATAATAGAAACATGGGTTTGTAGCAATGGTATTGTGGAGTGTGTGTACCAGCACCCTGCAAGCTTTCTAGCAGGACTATCTCTGAAAACAAGAAGACTCAAGTCTACAAGGGGCCCTGAGACCAGACCTGTGGCTCTGGTAAACAAGAGGAAGAAAAGGGCTATAGTTCACAAAAAAACCCACAGTGATGAAGATGAGTGGATAAAGTAAATGACCACCAGGATTCTTAAAGACCCCCTAAAGACTGTAGCAGACATGCAGGAAAGATGGAAACCTATGACAATGAGTTCTCAGAAAAGTAAGGAATATGCTGTTTTTCAGAAAGGTCATGAATATGTGGATATAATGTGCATATAAGCTGTGCAACTACCTCGTTCAGTGCACACATTAGGAGAAGTGATCCCCCTGCACAACCTGGACTGAAGTAAAAAATATCTGCTTAATGGTCACCAAGACTATTGAGTTTTGATTACAGTTTTCACGGCACTGAGCCCCAGGTTGAAAGACTTATCAAGTATGTTGCTAAAGTTGTAGAGGTAAGTGGATCTAAGCATCCAGGAACTTCAGACCTTTTCAGTCTAACACAGATTAATTTCTTTCCCATACTGAAATCAAGAGCTTCATTGAATTGTTCAGGATTAGCCTGTGTAACAAATCAGTTGGAACTACTTTAGTAACCAGCAGATAACTTGCTCTGGGGTACAAAGTATATCATTTATTTAGGAACAGCTTATCACGTTCCCCGTGTGGATCTGTATAAATGACACAAAGCTATTAGGCATCTAGCTCCCATCTGAATCCAATAGGAATCAAGTTCAAAATGGGCTTTGTTGTCAATCTAATTCTCTGAACCCATTGACTAAAAAAGCCTAATGCTGAAGAATTGGGTGAGGTTTCTGATGAGCTCAAGATGAGCCATAAATCCCTCTGTACAAACCAAAAGGGCCTAATCTACCCAGGCTCTTAGATCCCCTTACTTGGCTCTCAGCACTTAACAGTCTTCTTATGAATACTGTAATGCTTCACACAAGGGACTGTTGACATGTCGGTTGTGAAAGCATCCTCTGCTCTAACTGTGCTGCAATCAGTCACCCTGCTCCTCCACGCCACCCTCTCAACATACTATGAAATGGGTTCATCAATGAATATCACACACTGACAATACAGCAGCTTCTGTCCACAAGTGAATACAGGAACTTGAAGCTAGACAGAAGCTATTCATCAAGCAACAACAAAATATCCTCGCCTGTTTGCTGGGTTGGGATGCCACTGTCCTAATCTGTTGAATATGCGCACCCTTAGGTAAAATAATTGTAGTTCATTATAGTTATTAAATAAATAAATAGTCATTACAGGAATAGACTCCATTCTGATTAAAATTACCTTTACAAGGCAAACTCATGTTCAGGAACGGTCATAAGGAGTTTTAATAAGGCACAAGCCAAAAGAACTAAAACATACGAAAACCAGTACATCTTTTACTGGAACAGGGTTGTCATCCATGCACACTTCAGGCAGCCATCTTCAAATATTCTGGGAAAGTAACATCTTCCAATTTTCCCTTTCCTGAGGGGAAATAAAGAATACTGAGATTTTCCAGACACTCCTTAAACTGGGCATGTGAGAAAGAATGTGTTGCTGTTGAGACTGGTCTGGAGACAAAGGTTCTCTCTTTACCATGTCCAGTAGCATGCAAAGCAACAAGTTACATTTCTGGGCACTGCTATGTCTCTGTGCTGACCTTGTAGGAAAGAAGGTTCTGCAATCATTTCACATATCCTGTGGCGAATAATAATATGCTTGTAAAATTCCTTTAGCACTTGAGTAAGAACTGCACTCAGAGATGCAGTCATCACTGATAGTACTGAAATTAGGTAAACAAACTGCTACTTTATACTTGAATTAGCTCACTTTCTTAAGTCATTAACACCGTGAACTCAAAACCAGGCCAGACACATCCACTTCAATAAGGTCAAGCTCAATTTTCAGCACAATTTCTTTTCCAGGTTTGGAAGGAGACAAATTAATCTGGCACAAAGTTTGGTTTATCGTCAGAGCGTCTTCATAATTCAAATTCAAATGTATATATATGCATTATTTAGCAATACAAACATTTATCAAAACCATGAACTTTACTAATTTAACCACCACTAAGAGTTTACAAATGTAAGATGTTAAAACCAACCTACCATGGTTGTTCTGACCGTGGTTGGATCACATTAAAAAATGCAGGCTAAGCAAAGGCAGCCAAACAATGTAAACATGTGCATTATACCTGGAGCTGAATTCTATACTCAGACCTCTTTGGTACAAAGTGATTTGCATTCAAAAAAGTTTAATTATTTTGAGAAGTGTCCAGCCGCTCCCCCTCCTGCCCCTTTTTGCAAAGTGGAATTGATACATTTATGGTGCCCATGAATGCACAGGGATACAGACCCCCCTATGGAGGCACAGACCACCTAACAGAGGGTAGGAATTAGGGCACATACCACCTAACTCTCAGTTCCCTGAGAGTTTGTGCAGCCAGAGTTACTAAATGATAGAACAAGGTATGCCAATCACCTGTGGGAAGGAAAACATTACTCAGAAAAATAACATCATTACACTCTAAATAATCTTTACTTTCTTTTACATACATGGTGTGAATTCTAACTGTCATTTAAAAACAAAGATACAAATTATTTCTGTGAAACCTGGAAATCTTTATCTGCATATTGCTCTTGTTGGCAAAGGGGAAAAAAAGGGTTACCTGAAAATCAATCTAAAGATAATGTAGCCCAGTATAGATGTAAAATAGCTAAAGGTAAGAATTAGCATTTTAATGATTGGAAAGCAAGTAGATCCTGATAATAGTTTTCTCTGAATAAAGTAAAAACAAATCTCCTGTTTTATCCACAAATAAAGAGTTTTTCTAACTGCTTGCATATGTAAGAATCCATTACCTATCTTTAGCTGGGAAGACAGATAAATGAGCAACTATGAGCTTTATGGGGTAATTTATAACATCTTGGTTCAGCAGAGTGGGAGTTCTAAATGAATGTTATTTTACATTTGAGCAAATGCCTGACAGATCAGGGGGTTTATGCAGTTCTGGAACTTTCTTTATATTAACAGTGCACTCTGTCAAGCTAGTAGAAAAATCCCCTGATATAAAAATGTCCATTACCTAGGGAAATCATAATTGGTTTTCGTATCAGCTTTCCTTCTTAAAATACCCAAATGAACAAAGTAGATAATTGCAAAATTCACAGAGTAGCAATTACATTCTGACTACAGCAATCAAGGTGCTGACAAACTAAAGACCCACTATACACATAAATAGGCTGATTTTTGTTTGCAGGTGACAAGAAAGCTAACCTTTAAAAGATATTTATGCCAGCCCTCAATTCAATCTACTGAGATTTACACATTTTGTTTGTGGAATTTCAGTGCTTTCTCCATGCTGTACACAGATCCTTGTTCAACAAGGTAAACAAACATGTATCTTACTGAAGAAAGGGATTAGTTCCATTGCCTTTTGTGGATGACATTTTTACTTGGAAACACCCAGATGCACCTTCGTGAAATGCGCTGTAACTAACTATTAACATAGATGGATCTCAGTAACTTTTGATCTCTCTCTCACTATGGAAATATGGGCACAATTGGTTTTATGCAACTCTGTGTAGCTTAAATCACTCTTACCATGAATCTCCATTCGTTCCCTGTCATAGTCATGTTATTTCACCGGCATAGCCAAAGCGGTCCAGTTTCCATTGGGCCAAATATACAAAATGGCATTCAGTGGAGTTTCATTCTAGCAGAGATTTTTGTTCCAGTCTTGCATTAAATCCGAAGTTCTGCCTCTTACTTCAGCCGCTGTGTTTTGATGATGAAGATGATGGAAATGTTAATCCTTTCAAAAATAAAAGATTACTTTGAAAATTCAGAAAGATGAGATGACAGATACCTAATTTCTATTTTATATTTAGCATCAAAATAAGTCATTACACACCTGACATATTTTGACTTCTGAAGTTCTTTGTAAGAAACTAATATTTATTAAATCTTTGCCGTTGTCCGTAAAATACAAATTTCTTATTTTCAAAAGATATTTTCCCAATTTCCAGCAACTTTAGTCATTTTCAAGGGCTTGCTTATTGGATATTTACTATCTTTCTTCTTATATTTTTCTGAGACAGCATAAAGAAATAAAATATGGAAAATTGAATATATCCTACATTAACACAAAAAGAACCACTAAAGGACAGAAACTAATTCTCAGGCTTTACATTACAAAAAGCTCCAAGAAATTCTCAGGTGCGATCCTCTGGTCCTGACTAGTCTGTCAGAACTGAGAGCTATTTACCAGGCTGTAGTTTACTCACTGGCAAGCCCGTAACAATACGTTTGTATCTGTAAAGCTCACAGTAAAACAATGCCAAACACAGACCAAAAGGCAGAATTTAGAAACACCGTCTTCCAAAGTGATGCTGAATGTGAACTCAAAGTGCTCTGGTTTTCTAATGGGACATATCAGAAAACAGAAAAAGGGCAGAAATGTTACCTTCAAAACACATGTGCCAAATTTTTATCCTTGTCAGTAGTCAAAGAGATTCCCGATTTGCATAATTAACAGTTCTTTTAGTAAGCCACTTTTTTTTTTTCCCTTTTCTAAAATGACCAGCTCTTAAATTTTTTCCACCTACTACCTCTTTTCCAAACTAAACTTCCTTTCCATTCTTCTAGTAAAATTTAATTCCCTAGGGATGCAAATCATGCACATATAAAATGGTTGGGGTCCATTTCCACTCTTACCTGTGGTTGACAACTTCCCTTATCCCTACAAGTCATCTTCAAATTCTTCCTCAGTTACAGCACATCATCTCCCCTTTAAGGTCAGCCTCCTAATAAACTTAAAATTTCACATCATGCATAACCATTCTAATTCTACTAATGCTTCATTGCACTCCTGTGGCCTCCTTGATAGCATTATTTTTGCAAAGAATTGACAAGTAATGACAAGCACAAGTAGCATTTAACTGGTTTATTTCCATTATCAAGGATGACCTGTTAAGTAGCTTAACTAAGCAGTACAATATTCAAGCACCACATTTAAGCAGAGTAACACACGCAGAATCACAGAACATTAGGAGTTGGAAGGGACCTCAAAAGATCATCTAGTCCAACTCCCCTGCCTGAACACCAAAATATGATAACTCCATACTGTAAGCATCAACATAATTTCTGAATTAAAGAAATTTTGTTTTGCTCTTGCGTACAACATTGTGAGCCTGTCCTCTGCAATTCAATTTTTAGCTTCACTTTGACTAATGAACAACTTGGGTATCACAGCTACTAGGCCTCTTAGGAATATTTGAAGACTGATACTCCTTGGGCTTCATTTCTCAAAGTCCTCAGAGATTTGTCTTCCCTTAGCTACAAGGTTAAATTGCTCAGACAGCACTTTGAACAGGTAATGTTTTAGCATATCTAACTTGGTGACTCACTACAAAATAAACAACCGTAGCTTCACAGCACAGTTCATTCACAGAAGCAACCTGCTTCTTCTGCCCTCAACAGAGCGAGCCAACCAGAAGCTGGCAGAAACCACATACTACTTATTGGATTGCCATTGCCTCTGATGCCGAGCAGGTGGCAGAGCTTCTAGGGCACAGCACAGTTAGCTCTTGTTCTACCTGAAAGTTTACATAAACTGAGGGCACAGCCCTTTCCCCGGAACGGGCACAAGCGCCCATTTTGTCGCCAAAACTTACAAAAGGTTACTCCTCCCCAGTCCAGTCTCTCAACTGCCTACAGCCTAGCACCTCTGCTTTCATAACCCAGGATGTGAGCCTGCTTTTAACAAGGATGTGATCCTTTCAACACCATCTCTTGGATGGAATTGATTTACGATACCAAATATTAGAGATTTCTCACCTGCCAATAATATTCTGTTGTGGTGTTATTTGCTACAACATTTATATGGTATTCCAAGGATCTCAGCAAGGCAAGACCTACAGTGGTGAGGTAGTATTAAACAATTGGAGCATTATCAAGATGTCACAGAAATAAATTCCAACTGCAGTCACAAACACAAAGAAAAGAACTTAGGCAGAATATTATGGACAGAAATAGGTTCAAAAGGGAGACTGTAACTTCCACATGTAAGGACAGAAGGACTGGGGATATTATTTTTAACCAGATTCTCGTTCTGATTTTACACTTTACAAAGCTGCTGAAAGAATCCAGTTCCAGTTCTGAAGTCCTTGCATCACCAAAACTCCCACTGTTGGCTGAAGGATTTTCAGTGAATCACAAATGAAAGACTCTGATCAAAACAGGCTAAGTGTGTTTAAAAGAAAATTATGAAGTGATCATTATAGAAACCCTCCTTCAATATTTTTCTTATTACCTAGAGTACTGTGCTATAATAAAAAAAAAAAAAAACCAGCAGCATTTCTACAAATTAAAGTGGTTTCTCATTAAGTGGCCCCAGCTGCTAGACAGGAAGGCAGACTAACAGAGCTTCAGTGAAACAGTTACTAGAGGCATTTTTCAGGATCAAATTAGCTTTTCGCTATAAAGGCTTCCTACTGATTTTTCTCAAGAGCTGATTCCAAAATGCAGTCAGGTATTCTACTGATGCCTTTTTTTTTTTTTTCAGTTGATTTGGCTGGAGGTTTGCTTTAGGATCTTACTGAAACTGTATTCATCAAAGGCTTTCAGTTGTGTCCTTGTGATAAATGTTTATATAAATATATATGTCACCTTAAACATCTGCAAGTAGTTGTTTTTACAGCTTTCCTCTGCAGCTAATGTGTCCTACTGAACTTCAGCTTCGAGTGAGAGACTTCAATTACAGAGAAGCCAAGTGGCTTTCTGAAGTTGTACAGGACCCTGTAACTACACAGACCTACGTCTCAGCCAGGAGCGTCTCTTTCCCACAGCAGCCTAACCACAGACCACTCCCCTGGTTTAGGTACTGGTAACGGGGACACAAAATGTGAACTACAATGGGAACATAAACAGGATTTGGACTCTACCCCAGTCTTAGTGAAGACATAGACAAAAAGGAGATTAACGATTCTCCTTAGTTTCTAACCTTGCAAAAGCAAGCTACTGAAGTCTGAATAAACTAAAAAGTTTCTTCATAATAAAGAGGCACGAGGGTGTTTAGAGTTTAAATAAAATGCCAATGAGTATTTCAGCCTCTTCAGCTTTCAGCTTTTAAGGTCTGTAGGTCAAGGCATTTTTGTATCTGTAACACGACCCAAACAGGATAATCCAATGTAGCACAAACTATTTAAAGGATAATAGCCTCTTTTTTTCTTCTTTCCCTCCAAAGAATAAAAAGATGAAAAAATCACCTGGGGTATAGAGTGAGTTGACTGCGGTGATTTTCTCAGACCATTACAATATTCGAACATTTATTCACCTCTGAAGAGGAGTTGGCTGCCTTTTAAAATTACTTTCTCTGGTCTTCTAATCAGTCCCTTGCAGGCAGGAATAGAAGCACTGTATTAAAAACATATTCAGAACCATATTTTCTCTCTCCCTGTGTGAGAAGAGGACATGAAGGCTAGTGGTCTGAATCCCAGTCCTCCACATGAATCAGATCTGGCAGGCAAGCAGATGGTACGCAACATAACCAATTAATTGCTCTCTTAACCTTCCTTAATGATTAATTTGGCACGAATTGCAGATTGCATAAGTATAGCTCATCTTTTAAGATTCAAGTGGCAAATGACTTGTTAGGTTCAAACTTCAATTTTACCAAAATGTACCTTTATCTTTGTATTCAGCAGTTGTTACACCTGATGTTCAATACCCAAACTCAGTGGCCAGCATCTCTGTGCAGAATGAGTTTCAGAGTCTGCAGAACACCCTACCTATCCACTAAAGTTTTCTGTTCATGTGTATTTTCATTTTTAGAAGAAAAAAAATTTAAAATATAGCCAAAAAAATCATTGGAAAAGCCCTTACTAGCTACACAGCTTTTGTAGTAAGACTAATAAATAGTTATTCCAACATGGGGTAAGTACAGGCATACAATAATACATGGAGTTCCAGCTCTGCTTCTCTAACAGCCATGCTTGCTGCAGTACAAGTTGGATTTTATCACAAGTCTGAGACACCTGGAATGAGTTTCCATTTCCATGCTTTCTTAATTTTTACTTTCAAAGCACATACTTATATTAACAGTTCAAACAGAATACGGGAAAGAGAAGCAGCTTGTCATTATATGAATGTGTTGCTAATGATGACTAGCTGATTAAGTACCACAATTTTTTTTCAAATTCATTTGACTCCTATCTCCTTGTGTATTGTTCTTAAGCTATCACTAACTACCACTATGTATACCATCATCAACTAATAGTGCTCAATCCTAGAGCAGGGATTCTTTAAGCATTCTGCTAAGATCTTTGCTAACGTTAATTCTTCCAGATTAACCATGCATTACCTTGTGTAACATCAGCCATTCAGGAGCAAAATTTTACAGAAACAAATGAACAAATATGCAAACAGTTATGGTGAGGAAAGTGTATATGTAGAAGTAATGCATCATCAGTCCTAATTTTTGCCTGTCTAATAAAGAACCGGGACCTTGCATGGAAGGATAACAGGACCTGTTCATCCATCAATAGATGTAAAACAGACTCATGGAAAAATTCACATGGTACCTTAGCAGCAACATGAATCTTCACTGCATTTAGAGTAAAAGAAACATTTTTTTTCTTATTCAGAGGGAACTTTATCCTTACATAAAAGAGAAAAATGTGCTCTCACATTCCCTGACACTCCAGAGAATGGTCTTAAGAGAGTAAAAATATGCTAAATTGTTCTTTGAGAAAGAAACATTTCCATATAGACATAAACATTACATGCACTTTTCTGCTATGGGACAATGTTGTCTTCTCCAATAAAACCACTCTCTCCTCCCATCTACCTATACATACACACACACACACACACATATATATATATATATATGTAAATCTACACTTTTCCTTCCATCTGGTGAAAGTTTCCTTACAACTGCCTAGACACTGTAAACCTCAGGTAGGTTTTTTCTGATATATTTGTTTCTAGACTAACCCCAGGGTCTGCCTGGATGCCCCTCCAGGCCCACTACAGTATACATGAATTGAGATGATAGAATGCCTGTGAGCTTTACACAGATAAGGAATTTTCAGAATGTTTCATTAAATAAGAATAGCAATACAAAAATAGCTTGTATTGCAGGAGCATCTCAAAACCTACTTCAACTCTCAGGCGCTGAAAGCGAAATGAAAAATGATGGACTGTGCCACAAAGGACTCACAAGGGCAATAAAACTGCAAAAACAATGCCGTGTGGATGGAACAGATCTGGAAAAGGGACATACAAGAAAACAACAAACCAGTAATTAAGAAACATTAGAGTATACAAGCTACCCATTCATGATCAGATTTTTCAATTAGCCTGAGAATAGTAAATTTTAATAAAACATATTAAACACTATTTTCTTTCACTTGTGTAAGATTATGTAGCTGCTCACCTGTTCAGCGTGTTGCAAAAGGCAACAATAAGCCCTTTTTTGGGTCAAAAGGACGAGGGTTTTTGCTGCTTCAGAAAAGCCATACACAACGGGTTCCTTCAGAAAGCTGTACAGTGTATAGTGAGGTGTATAGCATTTCCTAGAACTGACATATTGAATAGTTACATAAATCTAACACTGAATTCTAAGTAAAATGTTATTTTGTTGAAGTATTGACTTAATTGCATGTAATTATTACAGTAATGATGAATGCACTTTCATAAAGAAATGCAATTTAGCCAGTGTTTGCAAGTTAATTTTGTTCTGTTTTCTAACTATAGACTAATTACTCTTTCATTGATATTAGACAACATTTTGTGTGATAGGGTGAGCTTCATTACCAGACACTGGGGAGGGTTGACCCTGGCTAGATGCCAGGTGCCCACCAACCTGCTCTGTCACTGCCTTCCTCAGCTGGACAGGGGATGAAAAATAGGACAGGCTCATCATTCGAGGCAAGGACAGGGAGAGATCATGCACTGATCACCGTCATGGGCAAAACAGACTCAACTTGGGAAAATTAGTTTAATTTATTGCAAATTGGAGTAGGGTAAAAATAAAACCAAATCTTAAAAACCTCACCCCACCCCCCTACACCTCTCCCTTCTTCCTCAGCTCAACTTCACTCCCAGATTCTCTCCCTCCTTCCCACCCAAAAGTTGTACAGGAGGACAGGGAATGGGGATTGGGGTCAGTTCATCACACATTGCCTCTGCTGCTCCTTCCTCCTCAGGGGGAGGACTCATCACATTCTTCCCCTGTTCCAGTGTGGCATTCCTCCCTCCACAAGAGACAGTCTGTCACAAATGCCTTAAACATTAACCCCTCCCATGACTGCAGCTCTTTGCTCCAGCGAGGGTCCCTTCCACAGCCCTTCAGGAACAGGCTGCTCCAGTGTGAGTCTCTAGGAGGTCACAAGTCCTGCCAGCAAACCTGCTCCAGCATGGACTTCCCACGGGGGTTACAGCCTCTTTCAGGCATCCACCTGCTCCGCTATGGACCTCTCTGGGCTGCAGGGGGACAGCCAGCCACACCATGGCCACCTTCTCCACAGGCTGCAGAGGAGTCTCTGCTGCAGCACCAGGAGCCTGCTACCAGAACCTTGCTACACAAACCCAGTGCTGATATAAAAGGTAGTATATGTGCAAGATGTAGGTGTAGAGTATGACACAAAGTATGACAGTTTTTTCTGTGAGAGAAGTACTGATTTAGGTTATTTTCACATGAGACCATTATGTATCCCCAGCAATTCAATAAAGATAAAAATCTGACTTATACATCACATTAGTAAAGGTACCGCAAGGTCATATATCACGGGAACTACTTATTTATGTTTACAACTTCAGCTTACTGTTGAGCTCCAGTCCCTCTTTTAGAAGGTTTGTAATACAAACTTGTGATGCTTTTTGTAACATGCAGGAATTCCACCATCTTTGGAAACAGGAAAGTAATGATGCTCACGTTGACAACAGTTGAAGCTGAAGAAGTAACCCTGTAAAGACAAAGACAACAGCTTGGTATGCTCAGGAAAACATGTGACCATTTCAATCAACCTAAAACCCAATAATGAGGTAAGTAACAGTGCATCAGTACTTTTTTCCAAGGGATTAACTGAAACATGCTATTTGAACTACTTCACACAGACAGAAATATTTAAGAACTAACCAGTAAAAACAGTCAGACTAACTGGTAAATGTGTCAATACGTTTATTCAGTGGCCATAATACTGATAAGGCTTAAATTCAGTAAGTAGAAACAGAAATCTAATTGGATTACTGCTCAGCACATCAAAAATGAGCACAGAAGTCAAGCTTTTGAGTCTGTCTCCTGAGATGAACTTAAGATTGATTAGTTTCCACAGTAAAGCCAATGCAAAAAAGATTAAAAATTTTCAGTGGAGGGGTAGGTAGCTGGGACAAATCCTTAATGAAAACAACATTTAATCTTCTTTTTAAATGGAAATTGTTTACTTCTTACTGAAACAAAAATTGCTTGTGTACTTTGCTTGTCTTATTGCATTACAAAGCAATGAATACATTAAAGAAGACTCTCATGCTACCTTTGGTTGTATACACCTTAATCCTTTAAACTCTGCCTGCCAGATGTCACACATATTCTTTAGGCTCAGAAAACTGTAATTTGGGGGCTTTAAATGTTTCAATAGATGGTCAGAATATATATATGTATTGCCAGATTGCAGACCCATGCAAGGGTGGTTTTTTTTTGTTTTGTTTTTTGGGTTTTTTAACTGTCACAGTTTTAAAGATTGAGAAAATTATCTAAACAAGCTATAGAGAAGTGCTACTAAGAAAGAACCATGTATATTCACTCTGATTTCCAATGAGGTTTCCTGGAGAGATATAAACAAATTCCTTTTGCATTTTGCCTATAGAGGTTCATGCAGTTAAGTTTTACTGGCATAAATCTTCAAGAAAACTGAATTTCAAAACCACTGGGGTGCATAATTGCAGGTATTGACTTTTTTATTTATTCATATAAATAAGTTTAAATAGAAATGTTTCTACTTAGTCAACTGTGAACACAAAGTTGCTCATGATCCTCAAAATGGACTGAATTCTTCAGACTGTATACACATAAACTTTCAACCTAGGCTTTATCAATCAAGCCTTTTTCCACATCACTAGTAAATCTTATATGGATTTCAGTAATATTACCTTTAAATATATATATACTTCAACTAGATTTTGAGGTGTCTGTTTCTAATCAATTCAGTCATTTATGCTTAGGCCATTTTCTCTCTGAACTCTAAACACATAACAAAACATTTTATAGTCACCTGGTTTATTCTCAGCTTGTTCCTGAATGAAACATGAAAAAGAACTAACAAGTGCTGAACTGTTAGCCTATTACAATCTTGTTGACTTATGTGATGGACTGTGAATGAAACACTGCATATACTAATGTCTGAATATTTTCAAATTACTTTTATGCTGAATAGCAATGATGGAGATTTGGAATCCCAAAGTACTTGCAAGTCTTTTTCACTTCCACTTTTACCCACTCATTTGACTTAGACTTACTTTTCGCTAATCTATATGCGGTGACAGACAAAAACTTTACATTTACAAAAATAGGAAAACTTGTAACTCTTGAAAAGGAAAATCCTGCTACCTACCCAGTAATTACTTTTGCTCAATAGCTACTGAGTTGGAAAAATTTGTGATATACTCTCCTGGTTCCTTTGAAATTATGTACCATGATGGATCTTTTTGAGATGTGCACCTTTTCCTTCTCCCACTTAAGTTTTGTGGTACTATTTTCTCATAGCCAAATTCACAGAATCACAGAATGTTTAGAAGTTGGAATGGACCTCAAAAGATCGTTCATCACTATGTGGAACATGCAGCAATTGAATATTAACAATTGGTAACAGCATAGTAAATTCATCCCATAGGTGGGTGCCATTACCAAAAGTTTCCTCTACTCTCCCCTCCCCTATTACATTTTCTGGCAAAACAAAGCTATTAGTAAATATGTCTAAATGTTACCAATAAAAAATAATGAAGTGGGAAATCAAGATTTGATGACAGAGGTTTTGAAACCAAGTCTTATTCTTCAAGACATGTGGTCAATGCACATGAGAAGTAATGCCAATATCTTTTTCTCTGAAGGCAATCATTGCAGCATTTTTTAATTAAAAGTTTTGATTCTATATGTTCTAGTAATTAGGCTACATCTTCAGAATTCTTCTATTATTTTTTCAGAATAAGTCATATTAGAGATTTTATCCACACTTATAAAGATTAATAGTATACCCATTGAAAGAAAACCATCCAGGGAGATTTTCATCATTGTCAGAGAAGATACAAATAGATTCCATAATCAAACTTTAAAATAACATGTAGTACCAATTCTAAATCCTTTTTCTGCTATTTGTAATCATTTTTTAATTAAAGCTGTTGAAAACTTTAAACAATATTGTTCAATCGATTGTTTGCATTTATGTATAGTGGGTTTGCAAAATAAACTGATGCCTGAACATTTCAGTTAATTATGTGGGGAGGATTCACAGTACCATTACTAATGCAAATATTCTAGTTTAATACTGAGTACTACCGATTATATTAGTAAATACAATTAATTGTGTTCCTGTTATACATGTTGTTGCAAGTAGAGATATTTTGCACATGACAGGTGATGATATTACACATTTTGAGCAACAACAGCCTCAGCTATCTAACCTTGTTCCCCCATAGACCTAATTTTGCGAAACACAGAGATGAACATATTAAACAATCTTCATTCCATTTTACTCTTCAATTTTATTTTTTTGGGGGGCTATATACAGCATCTGTCAAATTTGGGGTTTTTTGAAATGGGAATTATCTCTGTTGTAGAGATGAGATCATGAACAATTACAAGATCATAATTTGTTATTTCTGACTGATGCTTAACTATTGCCTCACTCTGAATCTGCTGTATATTTTTAAAAGGTAGAGAGGATCACACTAAGTTTATCAAAATTACTAAGTGTCATCAGAAAATTACAATAAGTACTGATAGGTCATTCATATGTTCCAAACATTAAATAGGAGTATTAGTTATGATAAGCAGTTTGTATAAAAAAAATTAAAATGAACAAGTCCTACCTTTGTACAAAAATAATTTTTAAAAAGTTTCCAGCACTCTGGAATGGTAATTTTGAAAATGTGGATCCCTAAACGTCTAAAAGCAACAAAAAACTGCACCCAAACCCCCAAAAAACTGCCACTTTTTTTTTGACTAATGAGTATTAATTTCTGGGAAGTTAATGGAACTGTTGTCTTCAGAGAATCTTTTATATCATGTAAATAGGGGAGCTGAACTTCAGATGATTTTACGTTCTGACTGCTAAACAAAATGGAAGAAAAAGGTAGGACAGAATGAACATTTTAAATTTCCATGGCTACTATCAGAAACTAAACTTAAGACTTAAACTTTGAAAGCTGCAGTTTTGTTTTCTTCAGCATCTTCCTAAAAGATCCAGAATAGAATCACTGCATAGGCCAGAGAAGAAAACAACACTGCTCACAATGATCAGTGAGCAATTCAGATATTCAGTGGATTTCAAACACTGCCTACTGTGACACTCAGTACTTCCAAATAAATTCACTCATGAGAGCACTCCCTCTACATACAACAGTGTTAAGAAAACAAAGTTCCATTAAAATATATATATATATATTTCCAAGAATCTAGCAAATGTGTGTTTTTTTTTAAAATACGTTTTCCCTCAACCATACTTAAAAGATAACAAAAAATAATGAGCTTTTTTCCAACAGTCATGCTCAAAAGATTGGCAAAAAGTCAGAATTGAATGATACGCAGTGAAGACTGGCTTCAGGCCTCCAACCTGCCTTCGTTTTTTAACAGTCACAAGCCTTTAATCTTACACAACATTCAGTAGGCAACCGCAGGGCTGGCTCTGTCTTTAAGCATACAGACGCGAGTGAAGCATGCTGCACATGACATGGACTACCCAGGAGGTCAGGAGGTATCCTGGAGAATTCACAGACAAGTCTTTCCCTCTGTCCCTCTGCCTGAAAGCGGAGAAGGTTAAAGGGGACTGTGTTTGTAACAAATGATGTCATTCTTGCATTCGAACCAGATGCTTCCCTCACTTGCAGACATAGCCCACACAGCAGGTAGGTCTGTTTTGCAAAGTGAAGGTCTGAGTCTTTTCTCAGGTTCCGACTCATTTGTCTACATGTCTAGATTAGGTATCCAGTGTTTGGCAGACTCTGCTTCATGCTGATAGAAAGAGCTGACATTGAGTCAGCTCTAGAACTGGGTGACTGCAGAACCCAATTCTCATACTGCTGACAGCAGATGTTTCAACAGAAATTCCTAACACCCAGCAATGTTACAACTCACTGCTGAAGGAAACACCAAAAAGGGAATGTAATGCAGAAAGCAATAGCAAGTAGAACAAATTACATCCCATCTTCTGAAGAATAAGCTCCAGAAAACTGGCCTTTGATGCTAAGAGCTCCCCAGTAATGATCTGTACTCAGTAATGGAGATACACACAGGTCAGGTCTAATTTCTTCTTGCTATGAGTATAAAAAAAGAGAACACAGTTACACACTGTGTAAAATTAAGATCTAAAGCTTCATATGTAGTACGGAAGATACAGAATCAGTGGGCTATAAAACAGTGCAAAAATATGAAATCATATAATCAAAGCTTATGGTGTAAAAGATCTCAGATTCAGCAATCACATTAGAAATATTTTATTAATCTTTTTTGGAGGATATGTAAAACACCAGAATAGACAACTTTTCAGTTATAATGCACTCAATTTTAGAATCATAGAATCATAGAATGATTAGGGTTAGAAGCGACTCCCAGAGGTCATCTAGTCCAACCCCCCTGCAAGAAGCAGGGACAACCCCCAACTAGATCAGGTTGCTCAGGGCCTCATCCAACCTGGCCTTGAATGTCTCCAGGGATGGGGTGTCCACCACCTCCCTGGGCAACCTGTTCCAGTGCTCCACCACTCTTGCAGTAAAGAACTTTTTTCTAATATCCAAACTAAATCTCCCTCCCTCTATTTTGAAACCATTACCCCTTGTCCTGTCCCAACAGGCCCTATTGAACAGAGATTTTTGTTCAGAGATTTAAAAAAACTAACCCAACTCTTTGTGACCACTGATAAGAAAACACTCTCAGTATTCTTTTGTTACTTGTTGCTATTTTTGGATGCCTATGAAGAACTCTTTGAATGTAATTCTGGATACAAACCTCAGGCTCAGAATCCCAAAATATTTTAAGTATATGGATCCTGTCACATAAAAGATTATATCTCTGATTTTTCTTAGCATAATTTGGAAATGACAAATCCTATGCTTAACTTCTTCCTCAAACACAATGTAATCACAGTTAATGCCTAACCAAGATTCTTGGACGAGTTATGGAAATACCTAGATATGCAGCTAATATAACAGTGAACGTTGAAGCACTGGAAGTGGTTCTTGGCTTCAATTAAAAAAAGCCCAAGTAGAGTTACTCACCTTGTAGCAAGGAGTTAGGAATGAAAAGGAAATACTACAGTGAATTACACATAATTACCTATGTCTGTACAGCAGCAGTCAAATATAACCCTATTACAAGGGACATAAAACACTCAACAGCAACAGTTGATCTCACCTTTTGTAAGTCACTAACAGAAACTTTATGCTGAGTTTCTGGGTAAAAGGCCTCCTCTTTCATTCACAGCATAACAGAACTAATTGAAACGATGGATGCAATTCAGCAGTGTGAGCAGTCTCAGAAAGTCAACCAGAAAGACTCTGGAAGCTAGGACTAAAGAAAGCACATCTGAAAAATTGAAGAAATGCAGCTCTACTGTTTTGTTATCCACAGTGAAATTCAGTAAGGTGTTCATCATCATTTTTCCTAGAAAATTCACAAGAAAAAGTGGACTCACAGAAGGAACACTGGTTTTATTCTTTGTCCTACTGAAAGGAGAAATTGTTTTGTTCTTCAAAACTATTAAATCAGACAGACAGGCTAAAACCTTAAAAATGAAAAATATGTTTTTTCTTAAACCTCATATTTTACACCCATATAAAGACATGTTCCATATTTGCAGACTTTGGCCTGGTTTTATATTTTTTAATCTAGAAGACAATCAGGTTAAACCATTACAGTCTCACTCCTACCTTAACAATTAATTAAATTATTTTAATTTCTCAATTTCTAGTGTAGTTCTTGCAAAGTCTACTACTACAAGAAGTGACTAACTGTGGTGGTGTTTCTTGCTTTTCCTGCTACATGGGAGATTTATTAATCATAAAATCATCAGGATGGAAGAAATCTCGGGATTTCATGTAGTCCAACCTCCTACCTAAAGCTAATTGAGGCCAAGCCAGATTGTCTGAGGCTGTGTCTAGATGGGTCTTGAAAATCTCCTAGATCATGAACTCCACAATCTCTGTGGCAAGCCTGTTCCAATTATTATCCATAATGATTTTTCCATATAGCTAATCCAAATCATTCCTGTTTCCAGCTATGAACACTGTCTCAGTCTCCCACCACTACACACCTCGCAGTTAAGAAACTGACTCCATTTGCCTGGTAACTTCTTAGGTATCAAATTTCTTGTTTGCCTGTTTAAGGGATGCAAAAATCTGTGTTTGCTCAGACAGCAAACAGAATAACTGGCAATGGGGAAAATTACCTTGCATTAAAATTTATATTCTTACCCACTGATGTTTTTAAATATTTTGCACAATCATTTTTACATTTTATGACTATTTTTTAAAGATACAGGCTTAAAAAAAAAAAAAAGATGGGGAGGGACAGCAAAATATGGTTTCTCCTTAGTGACAGATCGCAACTAAAGACTTGTAGTTATACTGTTTTCTCATTACACATTACCGTACCTGGTATCACCATTCCTACATACATCACAACACCAGTAGCTCTGAAGAAAGAAACGGTATTTTTAAATTTGGAATGAAAAGCAAGACCCTGGGAGAGTCTTGGCTTAAATAATGTCCCAGTAATTAACAAGACAAGAAGACAGACACTATACAACAAATAGTAAACAAATGGGCTTCTGAAAGGAACTGTCATAAACATTTTCAATCAGTTATCAGAGTGGGCTCATCTTGCAGCATTCATTCTGGGAACATTCTTTTTTCCATTGTACTGTAATGAACACCTCACAAGGATTGTTACTTCTGGAACAGGAGAGCATCTGGGAGGCAGATGTAAGCTTTGCCATCACTGGATGCTGTGCTGCTGCTCTACTGTTTACATGCTTTGAAATTCAGTGCACGCTACATTAGCCTGGCCAATTTGTTTCAGTTTATTAATTCTTTCTCCATTAATATTTTCTGCTTTCTAATGACAGAAAAGCATCCCTGAGCCTGCAGGTAAAATAGAATCAAATTTTTAAACTCTAAGAGAAGCCTGGTTCTTTAGCAACTATTAAATAATTAAGAGCTTGAAGCAGCAGTTTGAAATGGCCCTTTTCAATGCTTGGTAATTTATTTTAATATCAAAACCATAAATCATGGGCAACCCACATTCCTAGTGTCATTTGAGAATGGATTGTGAAGCTCTGAGGCTGTTTTGAGAAAAAGAACGAAAATGTGCTGTATTAATAAAAAGTAAAAGAAAAAACTTTCTAGTTTAAAATTAGATACTAGAGCTACAGTTCACTCCCATTTCATGCCTTTACATTTTCCCACTGCAATGAAAATGAATGTACTTTGTTTGTATCAAACATGAGCCGACAGAGAAGAAACAGAGTGTCTTGGTTTATCACCACATAGGGGTTTTTTTTTCTTAGTTACTGCAGTTTAACTCCTGTGAAACTGGTGAATTTCTATAGTTGATAAAGGAAGGACAATGGATCATTTTGATAGGTCTCTGTAGGCTCTGTGAGCTAATAAGATGTGAACCAGCAGAGGAGCAAGCATGGGGTTGACAAATGCAAGAACACATGAATCTTCAATAACGGGAACAGCAAAGCTCTTTGGGGGAATTAATCCTTTTTCACTCTGGCTCCTGTAAAAATTTCCAGTGTTCCATTGTTTCCTCAATTCACTGAGGACAGCTTCTCCTGGGTATAAACCATTGACTTCATTTGTGTGTGTCACCAAGATAACTGCACATTTAATTATCCATAGAATTCTACATGTAACAGCTTGCATATTGGTAAGGTGTCAGTTCTGCAGGAAGGCTCCATCAAGGCCATAGACTTCTCATGGTGGATGGCTCTACCCAATGCTGCTCTGCCATTATTCACCAATTCAGGTCAGTAGCACCAGTCTTCCCTTTTACGAGTACTTTGGAATTAAAAAACATACACTGATACTTCTGGAGACCCAACAGCAATTTTCAAGAAAAAAAAATAGAAGTAAGCCTGATTATGTTACCTACTTTACACTAGCTGCCTTAAGGCATCAGGGATGGGAAAAACCTGTCAAAAACTTCACTTATTCTGTTCAGAAAAAAAGGAATATCCTACAGCTTTTGAGAATTTTGCTTTTTAATTAAAATGGCCAGCTCTCCACAAATGTTGTAACTAAATAAAAACTAAAGGAGGAACAGATTCAAGTGTTGTCATTGTTAGGCTGTGTATGATTTTTGTTGTGGGCTTGGTTTTTTTTAAGATGTGGAAATTAGATCCAAATCCAAATTTTCCTCAGATTTTCAGTTATTCTGAAGTAAGATTTTTTCCTAATAAGAACCAGATATAGTTATGAAATAACTTTCTTTCCTCAGTCTTTTCAGGGAGACTTAAATATGTTTTGTAGTAATGCCATAAAGAAAGAATCACAATATAGCAAAGGCTTTTGGGGTTTTGTTTGCTTCTTACTAAGAACATGCTCGGGCAAGGACATAACTGATCAGGCAGAATTCAAGTAGGAACATACAAGTTCTGAAATCTGCAGTCACTTGATAAGAGCCACCATAAGCATAAAGTAACAACCCTTTCACCTTTTTCCCTTCAATCAAGCATGGAAATCAAGTGCAATTGAAAGAGAAGCAAGTCATAACATAGCTCAGACCTGTCTTGGTCTGAGTTAACTTCATATCTGTGCCCACTACACGCTCAAAACAAGTTTTAATAGAGCAATCCAGTATACCTGTATGGAGGAAAATGTCTTTCTAATATCAAAGACATATGTTCCCTTCTCTTCTTATCTAGATTTTCTTTTTCCCCTCCTCAAAATGATGTACCATGAACCAAATACCATGCTTTGGAAGATAAGTGCAGCTATTCCATGGTTTCTAGGTATGTTCATCACTACAGGGCTGAACAGAATCCCTTCAGAGGAAAACTGTGACTGTGCAGACGGATGTCACACCAAAAACCTCAAAATATAGTTAGGTTTAGGTGTCTTTAACAATCCAAAGACAAGAAGGGGAAGCTGAAGAAAATATAAAAATAGATGAAAATTATGAGTGGTCTGCAGACTTAGCACAGGAGACTTCTGGGAAATGTACAAGATGATACAGTTGGAAATCAGAAACAGTAAATCTATGAAGGAAGGTCATAGGAAATACATAAGAAGCATAAGATACTAGAAACACCGAGACCCATGACTTTATACTCTCATTCATGCAGCCTCAGTGAAGGAATTTTATTCACCAAAATTTCCTGCACAGGAAACACATTTCTGATCTAAAGACTAGAACACATAAACTACCTGAAAACATAATGGAAGGTGCATCAGCTATAGTAAGAAATAGAAACATTGAATTTATAACATTCCTTACATATTGGCCTTCCTACATGATAAAGAAAAGTGATGGGTATACACAAGTTAATTGTTTATCCAGAGGAATATCTCAGAGGAAATATCCCATTAGAAAATAACCTTCCCAAACCCTTCCTTCCTAAGGCAAAGAAAATCACTTCATTGTCAGAATTATAGTAAAAACAAACTACAAAATATTAAATTAGTCTGACTGGGAGACCCCCACTCTTCTTCTGCAACCAACACTATGAACCTGAAGGAACTGTGAGCACTGCTTTGAGAAGTCTTCCAGCTACATAAATTCTTCTTCTTCCTTCCATCTGAAAGCCATCTCTAGAGCATGATCCAAAGAGTAGAGCAAGTAGACAGACTCTGCTACATTGCATTCCTAGTAATAAATGTGTAATGCTGCCTCATAAAGCTCATTGTTATTTCCAGACTAAATGTATTAAGAAGCAGGTTTAGACTATTTATCCCTCAGCTGATATCCCAGTATGTATCTCAGTACAAGCATTTAGCCGTCCTGATACATGATTCCCCTAAATTTGCAGAAAGAAAACACATCTCTTTCAACCTTATTTTCTAGGCTAACCAAAGTAGTCTCCTTGGCCAATGTTTACACTGACACATGATATATCTCTGCCTCTGTTCCAGACTAGCAATGCACAAGACAACTCTAGTCCTGCAACCATGATCTCTGATTACGACTACCCTGCTAATGAATTGCAGGCAGGGCTCTCCATCTCTCATACTCATCTAAGCAATGCACATACTCCACCTTAGCTTTATCTGGTTTAGCCAACCTGTATGATACAAACAGTGTATTTAGGTAGGTCTTACCAGTACAATGTTACTAATTTCTCCTGTTCAATATACCTGGGCATAATGTTCACTATTTTTACTGTTATATCACTACTGGAAAATAATTATCTTGCGGATAATTAGTATAATCATGCTTTGCTTCTTGCCAGTCATAGCACATGATGAAGCTCTAGCCAAAAGCAGAAATTCTTGCAATTAGTCCCTAACTGCACAAACTTGTAAATTAATACAGTATTTAATCCTGTCTGTATTCACTTCAAACTCACTTGGCCAGTTTCACCCCATCTTTGAATAAAATTATGTTTTCCAGCTTTAAGACATCAATGAATTTGCCTACAATTTACAACAGGGTAAAAATGAGAGATGCTCGATTGATACTTACACTATGCTCCAGTCTCTCTTTCAGACCAGTAGTTCTTATCTCATTGCAATTTTTGTTATTGCATTGAATTTTTCATCACTTCACAATTCACCTGCTACTCACCACCCTTTCCAGCCAAGGAACACTTTACATGGCACAATACCAAATATATTTCGGGAGAGCTTATAAGATCTACTGTAGTCTCCTTGCTTATAAGACAGTCAAAATGAACGTTATCAGGCTGATCTAGCACAACACTCCGTGTTTAGCTTTTTGATGTTCCTTTATGATTTTCCTTTATGCTTAGTCATTTGGTTGATAAGTTCACAGCCCTTGCATGCTGTTAATGCAGACTCATGGGTATACAGTCCACATGGGCTATTTTTCCTGCAAAGTTAAATTCTCATTTATGGAAATGGGAGATCATTTTGGTTAATTGTTGAGGTATTTCTCTGTTGGATGAAAGACTGTTCTCAGCTAAGTGTGACACTTTGTCTTACACAAAAACATGGAAAGCTCATGGGAAAAGTTTCTGAAGCACAAGAAATATTTCCCTTTTCTCTCACATATATACAGATATTGATAAATACTGAAAGAAAAAAAAAATGTAAAAAAGCTTCTATTTACTTCATGTAACTCTGTTTAGTTGTAGTGTACTGCAGTTCATTGCAGAGCAAAAGATAAATTTTTTCACCTCAAACTTGCAACCATTTTTCTCACAGAATTTACTTTCTTATGATATAAAGTCTGTAATTTGCTTGGGAGGCAGAATCCAATTATTCTCTAATTAAGAAAAATCATGTGCTTTGCTTAACTGGAAAGGATCCAGTCTCAAATAGTTGAATGTTCTTCTTTGTCATCATTAACAAAAAAGAATTCTTTATGCTATCAGGAAATAGCATAATTTCTTCTAGATGTAATTCCTGGAAGATGACTATTACCCTCAAAGCTGGGCAGACTGAGTATCAGGGACAGTTTTACAGCATTGTACTAGATTTCAACTGTAGTCTTTATACACCATAAATATTCCAATTTGTTGCACTTTTTTCAATGAAGGGCTTCAGAGAGAACCTTGAAGATCATGCAAAGGCCAGAGTTCCAAATGCCTGCACAAGTTTGACCTAATCTCAGTGTGTGTTGGGACTTATGCATATTAAAATTCTGACCTGCACATTCACACTGGAAAAAGGGTACACTATGTCATCTGCATGTAGAAGTGTGTGTATGGTTTCAAAATTCTCCAAGTCTTAACTGCAGCTTGTTAGGAATGTATCACTTCTTTCTAAAACTTATTTGCATCCTCATGGGATAGTGCACTGGGACTGGAGAATAGCTGATACACATTATTATTTATAAAGCTTAAGAGCAAGGACTCTTCCTTTCCCCAGACTTACAGTACCCATGACAAATATGTCTTAAATTTCCTTATAAAGGGTTCTGAGATTATATAGGGATCACTATCTTACAAAACTCTATAATAATCTTTCACAATTTCTCTTTCATGCAAAAATGGGGTGGGAGGGAATAATTCAGCAGATAAGGGAGAAAAAAAAATCATCATTCAAAATTCAGAACAGCTAAATAGGTCATTCAAGTCTTATAATAATATCCAGCATCCAGAAGCAAGTGATGACACTGGTAGTCAGGAACAGAAATTAAGAATACAGAATTCTGGCATTCTTTGCAGAGCTTCCTCTGGATTGTCTCTAGCATATGTGATGCTTTATGGGGTAACCCTTAAACATATTATCCCAGAATCGTTTAGCTTTGAAAGACCTTTAAGACCATTAAGTTCAACAGTTAACCTAGCACTGCCAAGTCCACCACTAAAACTCACAACTTTTATATACCTCCAGGGCTGGTGACTCAATCACTTCCCTGGGCAGCCTGCTCCCTTGACTGACAACCCTTTCAGTGAAGAAATTTTTCCTAATATCCAATCTCAACCTCCCCTGCTGCCACTTGGGGCCATTTCCTCTTGTCCTATCACTTTTTACGTGGGAGAGGAGACATATACCCCCCTCATTACAACCTCCTTTCAGGTAGCTGTAGAGAGTGTTAAGGTCTCCCTTCAGCTTCCTTTTCTCCGGATTAGTCTGGAGGTGTATGAAGGCAAAAATATGAATGCAAATATGCAGAACAGCTCCACTGCCTTAAAAAAAGAAATAATAATAATCTGCATTTTAAGCCTCTCAAATACAGTGGCTTAAATACTAGTCCTTTAAATAGTACTAAAGGTACTAGTCATCTCACTGTGACAACAACCACTTTTCTGATTTTGACTTTTGCATTTGACAGTATTGTCTAGTGAATCATGGTCACCTGAGTTAGCCAGCCAAGGAATTCATTAAAATGTTTTCTTTTCTACAGTCTCCAAAAGGTAACTAATCAGTTGATTTCATTAGCAACTTGCCTCAACTCAAAGTTTGGCAGCACTCTCCTTGCAACCTCACTTGAAGTCATAAAAACATTATCTATAATGAGAGAATCGTTGTGGTCATATTGCAGAACTCTTCTGAGCTGATCACAGAAATCCCTACTGAGCCTGGTTTTGGTTTGGGTTTTTTTTCTGAAAATGTGCTTGCCTAGGGGATTGACAACCAAGCCTCAAGGTCCACCTCCTCATCTCTCCTGTATGCTCTGACCTCAGCACACATCCCTGTGTACTTACCCAGCAAGAGGTCTGCCTTAAGCATTTTACAAGTCCACCAAAAACACAGGCTATTAAATTATCCATAAGTATTCCATGAGCTGCAATGAACACACCAATTCTCATCTCTCTTCCAAGACTACATCTACGGCACTATTGCATCACAACCAATTCAGGTTATTTAGAAATGGGCATATTCTATAGCAGAAGTAATTTTTCCAGAGCCTTGCATGCTTAGCAATTTTTCTAAGTTTTTATGTCCAGTACCTGTGGTAACCAAGACATTAAGGAAAATTCTCTCTTCGGAGTCATTAAACCATATGTGGCCAGGAGACACAGGATTTATACTATTTATAGACCCCCAGAAATTTTATCAGATAGGTGGATATATTGGCAGTTTCCTTCAGAAATATCATTATGCAAAAGTAATTCAAACAGAAATTAGAAATCAGGAAGAGACAGATGTGAATGCCTCTTAATCCCGTGGATGCTAGAAAGAGTGATACTATGCTATAGGAAAACAGAATAGTGAACAGTGGACAACACCAACAAAATAGGAAGCTACAGAATGGAAATGGTTTTAATCCTACTGAAAGTTCCAAACAAATAGTGTTTGATGACAAAAATAAAGCCTAATAAATAAATAATGAAAATTAATATTAATAAATAATAAAACTATCTGCTTAGCAACATTACATTAGAACACAAGGAGTACAAGTTGGAGTAAACTTTTTGTTTTCAAGCTGTAAAGAATAGTAAGGATTAGGTTCCCTGAGAGCACACAGAAGTTAGGAGGACAGCCCCTCAACATACAAGGTCTGCAATGAGTAGGTACAAATGAGATGGAAAGGGTCATTATGTATACTTTTCTGTAAATCTTCTTCCTTATCCCCAACAAGGCACATTAGAAGCAGGAGTGCACTCTCCCTTGGCACTTTCAGAGCAATTCTGTGCTTAAGGCACCAGCACAAATGATTATGCTTAATGTGCCATGATCTCACATACAGACAGGGACCAGAGGGACAAGAAAGATGGCGAGAATTCACTTATGTCATTCATCTAAAGGCTGCTGCATTATCACCACTCTTAGAGAGAGTTCTGAAACTTCTTTTCACCCAAGGGCTTTACTGGGCCTAGAAAGGCTGGGACGCAGCAGGCATGTACCTACCCAACAGCCAGGATGCCCGGCTTCACCTCCAGAGCCCAGCATCTCATCCTGCTGCCCACAATCTGTTTTAGCTGGCAATAACTTTCTGTAATGTGAGAGCTTGTGCTCAAGAACCACGAGATGGCACTAAAAGTCACAAAAACCTGTTGAATACCAGCGATTAGGACCTTGGCAGTTTATATAATTAATAAAGCAATTGAGTAGGACTGTTTCTTTTTCAGGCAGTACTAGAGATTACAAATGGATTTCTGCTCAGTGACTTTCCCAGACGGTAGCCAGTGTTTAGACTGATCCGTTTCAAACAGCTGCTGAACACTGTGCTGAGACAGACACAACAAACCAGTAGTTTTTAAAGGTGACAAGTGACCACAGATATCCAATTTCAAGGTAGTTTAAATCACATTTAGGGACTCTGTACTCACAGGCTGGTTCGTGCCCGTTCCTTCCTCCCACACCCCATTCAACTCCCTGCCTTCCCCAGTACCCTGCCTGGCACCCCACACTCCACCATTCCCATACAGAGCTACCTACCAAGTGGGCCTTCCTTGCCCAACATCTGCCATGCGGGCAGAAGAGGAGGGTCCCAAGGCCCTAACGCAGAGGGGAAAATGGTTACTAGGGTCCTTGGCAAGATAAGAAGGACTCTGGTATCCTAAAGTGAACGATGAGCAGTATCTCCTGATGTCAGCCTGGCCAAGACTCCAGCTGGAGGTTCCACCCATCAAGTAGCTTTACCTTTCTGCCCTAAGAAAGCTTTGTATCTTCTGACATCATGCAAGGTACAGGAGTATGTGCCTGTATGTACTCCTGGTCACTACAACTCACATCCCCTAGACTATAACAGTGGTTTACCTTCCTGCTTCCTATCTGGAACAGTATTTCTAGGTTTTTCCCTGTGGACTGGAGAGAGCACGATGGAATGATATTATGACATGGCACAAACTGCTTTTTGCACTTCTCTGTTCAACCTCCAATGATCACCAAGGAAACAATATCAAATCCAGAAGCCATTAACCCAATCCCTAAAATAACACACCTCCAAATAAGCTTTCTAAACTTGTACTCATCTGAATAAATACAGTACCTGTGCACTGCTCCCCAAAATGTATTCAGCCCTCAGCAGGCACTCAGTACTCCAAATTAAATGAAAGTCCTGACTGCTGTCACATTGCAGTTTGTTTGGTTTGTTTTTGTTTTTGTTGTTGTTGTTGTTGTTGTTGTTGTTGTTGTTGTTGTTTAATTCAGTGACATTAAGGTGCTCAGACATTTTTCAATATCTCTTACCAATTTTGGAATTTTTTGTTCTGTAGTACAATGAACAGGTAGCAGCACCAAGTCAAATCCTCTACAAACACAAGCAAAACTGAACTGTTGGTACTTGGAACTGGGATGCTGGAGTCCAAGAGCTGGAACCAAAGAGAAATCTTGGGGGTCTTTGTCTGGCTAATGCCAGGAAAATGGCTAGAGGGATGAGAAAGACAGTTGTCTCTTCCACAAGAACAATAACCCTGTGCTCCTGCACTCTTCACTTCAAGCTCTGTTGCAGGCAAAAGGGTCAACAAGGCAGATGCTGCTAATCACTGATGTGCTTGAACAGTGCATAATGCTGTACAAAGCAACCAAATGTTAGAGACCTTGGTCATGCCTGAAACTGCCAAATCTGAACCTACTTTATTTAAGAATAAAGCCTCTGGGTTTAGTTATTAAAACTTTATGGAGAAAATAAACATGATCAATAATTTAGCCAAATTCTATGCTTTTTTATATACTTATTTCATCATTCTGACAATACAATAAATAAAAAAGTTTTGTTTTCTTTCTTATAGAGCTATATACTGGGCTGATACCTGTAAAGCTTTTGCTTTAAGCTTCAGATCTTTTTCCCCACTAAAGCTCTGCAATACTGATTCCTGCAGTGGTTTAATTAAATTTCTTTGTAAATTTGCAGTCTGATCACAATCAAACTCCTACAGCTAACAGAGAAACTCTATAACCAACACATATTCTGCACAATAATGGCTCCATGCCCTAGAATAAAGATTTCACAGGACTGCTGATTAAAAAAAAAAAGTCCTTCAAAAATAAGTTTCAAATACCTAAAAGCAGCAAACATTAAAAATAGAGCTGGTGTAGAAAAACGCTAAGTCACAGCTGAAGGTGGCTATGGTTGTATGAATTCTTTTCAACCAATTTTCCTTAAGCAATTTGACCTAAAATTTATTGCACTTGCAAAAAGAATATGGGTCAGACATTTCCAGCCTAAGACTTTATTTAGCAACCCAAATAAGATGGGCTTTTCATCAACTATCCAAGCATGCTGAAAAGTTCTGCATCAAATTTATTGTGTTATCAGTGCACAGTCAGCAACACTCAAATAAGCCTCACATTGTGTACCATACCTGCAGGTTGAAAAGAATTAGCAGGTAGTGTTGTCTCTGTGTGTGACTAAAACACAGTCCCATCAAACAGGCTGTTTAGAAGAAACAAACGTATTTTCAGAAGTCCTTCCTAAAATCCACCATAGACAAATGCTTGTCCAGCTTCTTGGCATAGTTACAGAACATAATAGAAATACTGTTATTCATAGAATCTGCTTACATTTATTGCAAACACTGGCAAGAAACAAACACAGACAGGCTCCTAGGTCAAAAACTGCCAGGTTTGCCAGTCATCAAGTTGTGTCTATGAAGGTAAGTATCTCTGCTTTCTCTCAAGCACTTTTAGGAAGCATATACAGTACCAAGGCACTAAAATGCAGTAAAACTGCATTTAGCTCTTCAAATGAATACTCAGGTATGTTTATGTGGTTTTCATTGTAGTTTAGATTTCAAAATTCAGTCAGCTCCCAACAAATATGATTTAAAGGAATATATGTCTCTCTAGCAACCTAATATTTCTGCTCTTCAAAACAGAAGGAAAAGAAGAAAAGCTAATACAATTTTTTATAATGTACTGGTACTAAACAGCAAATGATGAATCCCAAATTTGTTGAAACTTGCTCCCTAAGGATGATTTGAATGAAGTTCATTGAAATCCAGGTTTCCTGCCGGCTTTCTCTTCTGACGGCTCAGAAGCCTCTCAAGCTGTGTTGCTGAGGATACATTTCCAAGGCTGGGGAACCCAGTGCTGCCAGTATTTGCCAGGCTGCCTGGGAAGTCCACATGTATGCTCTGGCTTCAACAGACAGTAGGTTAAGATAAGTAACCTGAAGCAAATCAACAATGAAAAGGTTTTCTTTCTATGGAGGATCGCAAGCTTTTGAGGTTTCTTTAAAAACAAAATTAAAATTTTAAAAGCCCAACTGCTCATCCTCTCTCAGATAGTTTTGCTTTCCATATATTGTTCTTCGGGTCTCCCCCTTGCTCTGCCAACTCTTTTTCTAATATGTCTAGTTTATTGTGTTAAGTCCATTAAGATTTCTTGTTCTTGTTGAAAAACACTAGTCTTACCAGAAAGCTTAAAATAAAAGAGAACAGTCACAGGATCAAATCTGCAATATATTCAAACACAGAGAAGCTATTCCTAGAAAAAAAAAAAATTCATTGGAAAAATAAAATACTTTGTTTCCAAGTGAGATGGTAAAATTTAAATTTTTTTAAAAAAACAACTATAAAGAAGAAAAAAACATAGAATTTTTAATGTAATTTAGTTTTGAGCAGAATCTTAACATATATTTCCTAACAGCTACAACTGGAGTTATCAATTGATCCTATATAAGAAGCCAAGATCACACTGGTTTTCAAAGAGCAAGTAGCTGAAGTTCATAAGAAACCCATCACTAACACCAGTGAGAAAATGCAGTTCATTTATATATTAAAAAATGTGGTATAAAAATCAGTCACAATTTAATTAATAACATGGCAGAAAAAACCTACATGAAAAATAAACAACTGACCATAACAGAAGCATCTGCATTGTTTCTCAGACTGTTCTGCATTCCTTAAACACTTTTCAGAAGGATTACTTTTTGCTGCTGTTGACTGCAAGCAGGATTTTCACAAGACTTAGAAAGACTAATAGCTTGTGTAGGTATTTGGAAATACAGGATGTGTAACATTTCCTCCCAGTAATGGAAACTGGTATCTCAAAAGCATTCTAAAATCCTATGCTACTAAATAGTAGCCAATGCATTGCAGTGTTTTCTTTATTTACCTGAGGGTGAAGCATTCTGCTTGCATATGGATGGTTATGTGCATCCTTCACTGATGATTAACTCTTTAGCTGACAGAAATTAGTTTCAACTACCCAGCTATGTGCTCAGCAGGCGTAAGCTACTTCACAATTCTGCATCATCGATGCTGGGAAATTAAAACCAAACCAGCAAAAGCTGTACTGAACAATAGTTACCACCTACCCAATGCAGGTACCACTGAGGCCAACAAGGGTCTCACCAGTGATGTTAATAAACTCACAAGGCACATGGACAGGTAATACAGTGACAAAAAGTCACCTCCCACTAGTAGTAAGCAACAGAAACAATAACAACAGTGAAAGACAATATGCCAGTCAATTTACCTAAGACAGTTCCACACTGTGAAATACCAGCTCCATACAGGCAGTCCTGAAACACAGATTCAGAAGCAATTTGCAATCTTTGCACTTCAAGGACAGCAATTTAGTCAACCACTGCGTAACAGCAATAAGGTCTTTTGCTTTAAATACCTCAGGGTAAATTTGGACTTCTACAGAAAAACATCTGGACAAACACAAAACAGAAGGGAGGAAGGGAAATGAGTCAAGACACGCTGTGTGCAGAAGTAGTTTACACAAGCACGTACTACATTTGGTATGATGGCACTCAAGTGCACAGCTCAAAACTTGAGAGAACCAACTCTTTATTCTGTTCTAGCCCACAAAAATTGAATGAAGACATAGACGTAGGCACCTCAAACATGCCTTGAGACAGTTTCAATAAGAAACAGCTTTTGGATGCCAAAACTATTATCCTCAGTAATGAATCTATTTAATATGTAACCACAACCATTAATCCAAAAAACCTAAAGCCACATCCCTTGATACTTTTAAAAGAATATATTGGAAACTAAGGCTAGTCTACAGCTAGAACAATTTAGAGATAAAACCTGTCTTTGATATCAGACATTGTGGTTTTTCCACTAGAAGGTTCAATACATCTTCTATCAGAACAGTCAGATTTATTACTGAGGATGGATGAGTTGCACACATATAGCCAAGTTTTCCAATAGCACTTTGATAGATGCTGAAGTTCACTGAAAGATCTAAATTGCCTTCTTTTAAGAAAAGCAGATTTACAACTTGCAGCAACAGAACTGTGAGTCTTACTACTACCCCTCGAAAAAAGAGATTTCATTAGTTTGGACATAAAAAATCCACAAAGCTTTCAGATTTGTACTAGATGCTTAAAAACAAAACAAACAAAAAAAACCCACAAACTAAAAAATCCACCAGCCACCCAAAAAAAAAAACCCCAAAAAAACAAAAAAAAACACCAAAGGAGAACAAAAAACTAAAATCCAAACAGAAGAAAAAGAACATTTACTGCTTAGAAGGGAAACAACAGCAGAATGTGTCACAGCACTTTCTATCTGAAAATATTAGAAATAGCAAAGCAAGTGTTCTCCTGTGGCAGCAGTGGTAGCAATGACTTGCTCGGTTACAACAGTAAACAGTCCAAGGGAAATAGCCATAGAATAATAAAAAAAAAAAAACAAACCAGCAATATAGAAAGCCCTTTATTTTCCTGAGATGCCACTAAGGTATGAACACAGCCATGTGAATCTGACGCCCACTATGGCTTGCACAAAAGTTGGAGAGTCTTCACTGACAGGACTGCCTATACGCTGATGAACTAGCTCCCTGTCCATTCTGAGGACCAGATCTTCTGAAACAGCATTTGCCAGATTTCCTCACTCCAACAGGAACGCAGCAATCTCCACTGACAGAGGCTTGAGCATTAAGTGCTAGGCATTCCAATCCATTCCCAGGCACAATGCAACTACAGAATGCAGCAACTCGAGCCCTCCCGTGGGATTCTGCACAATGGACCCACGAGAATGCAAGCAGTGGAAAGGCAGAGAAAGAGCATGAGATTGCTTTGTCCCCTTCCAAACAGGCCCTTTGCAAAAGATATTCCAAATCATGAATGGCTTAGCCAGCTCCAAGTGCAAGCAGACCACATGCAGGTCTGTCCGAATCTTTCCATCTCCTAGGCTGTGTACAGAAACCACCACAGAACTCCACAAGCACGGTTTCAGTAATTCCTCTTTGACAATCGAGGCAACACACACCATTCAGCCTAGAAGCATAATGACAACTACTAAATCTGGGATGGGCAATACTGCTTAAGAAATAGATAAAACCATTTCTTAACACTGATAAGTTGCTGTAGCATGTGAAAAGAAAGTGCTCATCCCTCTGATGTTATTCCCTACATTGAAAAGCATTTCTACTTATCAAACATATAAAATTCAGAACCTATATATAATGTTCACACATACACAAAAATGAGAGCTTTCTGTATAAACAGTTTTTATTCCCTTCACAACTATCATAACATTTTTTTTTCACTCTGATGGGAATATAAACTTGAGGAGTACGATATGGTTAGTATATAAACATTTCCCAGAAGTATGATCTGATAATCTCAGGAAAAACATGTACTTACACATCATCTTGACCATCATGGAAAGTAGTTCCTTTAGTATATCCTTCTAAGAAAAGGTGTGGCAAGAAAATCAAAGTCAACCAAGTAATGACTCACCAAATTACCACCCCTCAAGTGATAGACTGGTGGCTAGTTGATTTAAAACTGTAATTCTTTATTACAGTTTGAATTCCCTACCCTAAAAGTGCACATTTGTATATTCACACAATTAATTTAGCAGAGCTAAGGCTGGAGAACCAACTTAGAAATGACAGAAACAAATGCCCTTGAAGTCAGTGCAAGGCAAACCTGTTCCTGTCAAAAAGTTTGTATTGTGTTTACAACGTGGCTCAGTGAACTCTTCGGTGAGAACACAATGTAACATTTCCTGCTAACCTTCCTCAAATCCCACTCCCATCAACTACACTGCTACAGCTCCTCATTTCATCATGAAGCAAATGGATATGGTTAACAACAACAACAAAAAAATCAGCTGTGTTGTTTCCTTTTAATCAGAATAATTTCCCTAATTTGCATTGCCACAAGTGAGGAGCCTGAGGGGGCCAGATCAAGGAACTGGGGCAATAAGAAACAGCATAGCTAGGGCTGAACTTGCACTCTGTGCTCATGAAACTATGGTTCAGGTGAACGTGCATGACTCACTCAAACTATGAAACAGATTACCACAACCAAGAGATATTTTCTGTATTGTCCTTTGCAAATTAAATTTACTTAGCATTATTTAATTTGCATAAATTAGTACTAAGAAAACGACAGATCCTCAGTAGGGACGTAACAAATTGTAATCAGCTTTTGCCTGTCATCTCTGTAATTAGTGATTTACAGCAAGCAAGAACCTCCTCTGAGGAGACAGACTATGTTAACACCAAAAACCACAAAAGACCATTATGAAGCAACCACAGTTTATATCAGTGAAGAGGAAGCTTTCTGTCTGCTTTCTTGACTTCTTTATACATTTAATTGAACTGTGTTCTCAAAGTTGTTATTATAGTTAATGTGCAGGTAAAATCTGCAGATCACTTTTTAACTTTGGTGTGATAGGAAATTAAGGTGTTGCAGGCTGGATGGAAACTGGGACAGATGGACAGTTTGCAGGACCACAGGACGGTATGAGGCACTGGAAGAGCTCATTTGTAAAAGTCATTTTGAAATGTAGACTGTCTGTGGGACAGCTAATAAACTGGTGAGCATTTCTTTTTATGATAAAAATGCTTTTAACAGTGTGTCCTTGCCTAGTTTTTCTTTTGTGGATAGATTTCTGTAAAAGTCAGACTGACCATAATAGAACAGTCATAACAAAGCAAGACTGGCTGTTCTGGCAGATGATAGTAAACACAGCACTCCTGTGAGTCATTTTCCCCAGAAGTGATATGTGAAGCTCAGTGGAGTGGTTTGTCTTTATTCTGGTGAACAGGGACACATCACTAACTTGTGAAGGCAGGAAAAGGGCAGCGAGCTGGGGAGCAGTATTCACAGAAAATGTTATTATCACAATGAACTGTGATAGTTGAGTTTGCATGGTTGTCTGTTAAAAGTATTTTCCCTGAAACATAACGATACTTGGTCTGAGATCACTGACAGAAAACACTGAGTTGGATTCTCATGATGACATCTTTACAGTCCCTTTCCACGGTACAGACATCTCTTACATAATTAAAATAAGAAAATAAAATTCAAATAGAATCAAGGTGACTGTGCAACAGACAGGCACCGGGACTGCATATACTAGGATAGTAATCTGTACTTTGAAAAACCACAGTGGTGTTTTAAGTGCTAAACAGAAGTGGAATTACTCATGGTTTAACAAAATTTGCACTACTGGCTTTCTTGGGCCACAGATCAATAGGCAAGGACATATGCAGCTCATTCATTCATAAGACCTAATTCAGGAAAAAACTAAGCCTCCTACCCCAAACATATTCATCAGCCGAGAAACACTCCAGCAATGTCTCCGTCTTGAATTACCAGAGGACCAGCTTGCACCCCAAAATCTAGCTGCTTGAGGGCTACATAAAACAGAGTTAGAACATCTGAACTTTTCCAGAAATAGGCTTCTCAACCTTCTTTTAAATTGTGAAATGGCTCAGCTATTTCTAAATGCCAGTGTATCAAATCCATGAAGAAGACATTGACATTCTTAGACTTTGTCTAAGGAGACATTGTGACAGTAACCTTCACCATCACTTCCTGAGTATATCTGTGTTTTGCTTTTTTTTTTCCTTTTAACAAGACTTGATCTTGCTGTCTGGCTGAACATTAATCCGCTTTCACCAAGTACCAAACTAAGGCTTCCCGCATTAATACACTGCAAATCCTCGAGGTATAAGTTACACATGATTTAGTATAAAAGGTGAGCACAGGGCTTTCTCTTCACCACAGCTGTTACCAGGAAATCAAGAAAGAACACAGGTAAGTTTTCATTAGACCCTGATCTAGAAATCTTTTTTCAAATTTCAAACACTGTATGAAATTAACTGCTTCTGAAAAAAAATATATTATCTTTTTCTCTTCTTTTTCTTTCTCCTTAAAGACAGGACACATTCTCTGAACAGAAACCTAGATAAAAATATTTCATTCAGAGTGGTATGGTACTCTGCTATCATTAGACAGACTCTGCAAAGACTGCTGACATGCCATTTCAGTTGCTTAGGAAATTCAAACTCCTTTAACAATAAACATACAGATAGATCTATTCAGTGTCTTTCTCCTATGTTCTCACTGATGTTTCTGAATGCTATTATAGAACCACTTGAGGATAAGGTGAAGACACATTTTTCCCTGTTTCTATAAATATTTTCTGTTGAAAATAGCTACAGATTTCTCCAATATAGGGTTTTTTTTTCCCTTCTATACACAGGATGAAGACCATTAATTGCTACATACTGTTATTTTGCTGGAAAGCAATTTGCTGCAATAGCTGTCAGCTCACCAACATTACTATAGCAGTGGAAAGAGAAGAATGTGAATTCTGCATTACAGTGAATGCCACGTGGTGCTCAGGGTACTGCTTTACAAGGGTAAGAATCTCACGTTTCTTTTCAGGCACCAGAATTAAATATTCCAATGAAATATGAATAACCCATTTCTACAGTCTGTAGCAAACACACAGGCAGGATGAGCTGTGTGAAAGAACAGACTGAGTAACTGCTGTGCTATGTGACAGCAAAGTGGATACATGGCCAACCTGAACCACAAATGGGAGGGTGAAAAGATGCTAGTAAAATTCAGATTTTTAACTAGATGCATATATTGTGTTTATATTGTATAATTAGAGTTAAAAGTATTACAGTCTGGATCTCTGCTTTGTGTTCAATTTGTGATTGCAAATGGCTACAGTAAAGCAGCCATTACTATGAAGACTCCTCTACTTTTCCACATAATTTGAAGAATCAAGCAAGTGGCCCTTAAGATTGCCTGGTGATGGTATGACACAAACTTTCCATATCAGTCCTCCTGAAAGGAGAAATCTAATTGAAATTAAGAGTCAGATCCCAATAGTTTTGATCTCACGGGAATTTTCCTCACCTGTTTAATTAGTTGTCACAACAGGTCCTTTATTTTATTAAAATTTTTAATCCTATCCCATAAAAAAATTTAAAATAAGCATTTCCTTCTTGTAATTTTCAGGATCCAGTATATAAATATCCACCAGTATCATCTGTTCAGCAAATCTGTACCTTCAAGGAGGTTGTGTATGAAACAGTGAAGATCCCTGGCTGTGGTGACCATCCTGAATCCTTTTATTCGTACCCAGTAGCTACAGAGTGCCACTGTGAGACCTGCGACACCGACACCACTGACTGCACTGTGAGAGGGCTGGGGCCATCCTACTGTTCCTTCAACCAGAATGGAAGTAACCAATGAAGGGTACTGGAGAGGGCAGTTTGGCTTTAAATCTTCATTTCTAAACAAAGGTACTGACAGGGCTTAAATGGAAGATAATAGGCAAGGTTACTTCGAAACTGTCAAGGTTGAAACAAAGATTTTTAAGGCCAAAATGGAGAGCTATTGACTAAACTTTTATTCAGGCCTTCTGTACTTATCCTATCAGTTTCCTTTATATCATTTTCATAGGACATTTTCATATCATTTCTATAGAACACTACTTCCGATTCCTTTTGCCCTTGCCTCCTCTTCTGTATTAAAACTTCAATCTTTATATTACTGTATTTCCACTGCCTAGCTCACTTAGCTTATTCTATGCAATCCTACGCTTTCACAAAGTTCCCAACTTCCAAGTCTTTATTACCCTCTGCTTTCCATCTCTCCTCAGCACACACTTACTTCAAAAAGCCTTGGAGTGCTGGTTGTCTTAACAATCAACATCTGTGCCCTTGCTTTCTATTAGTTGGACTGAAAACCTCTGTTAGCTCAGATCCTGACTTTTTTTTTCTGAAATATTTCATATAGTCATTATGCTCTGTAAATAACAACAGCATGTTTATTTAAGAGCCGAAATCTATGTTCAAATGTTGAATGCCACCTGAGCTCTTGTGCTTCTCGGTAGGGCTTGTTAGCTCAGGCTCAGTGCCACATTAACACAAATAACATGAACTCTAGTTCATACCTGGCTAACTTGAAAAAAGAATCATCTGCTGTCTACTTCATCTCAGTAAACTTATCCTAAGTCAGTTAAACAATTCTGAAAATTTTTCTGCATATCAGAAATAGTGGATTTCCTCTCGTTATGACTGTAAGACTGAGAATATTTAACACTATTTAACATAGGATTCTCACAAGTTTTTTTAGAGATGGATCTAGGGGCATCTGATCATAGTAGTGCAAACATGGTGTGATACCATGCCTTGAAAGTAATTCACAGTAGTCCCTTCTGAAAAAATGGAAGTTCATAAGAGTTCTGCAGCAACCTGATTGTGTGATGGACAATATAAAGTCGGGCTGGCCTGGAAGCAAGCTGGAGGACTGACTGAATAAGAATGGAAAATTAGGTCAGTTATTGGGAAAATTATCTGAATGTGCAGAATGAAATCCTATTATGAAAATGAAAGATACTGCTCTTCACCACCTACACAAACACAGAATGGAGAGCAATGGGTTCAGTAGCAGTTTGGCATCAAAGAGTTGGAGGTTATGCAAGCCAAGTACAACTCAACAAAATGGCACCACTGCAGAAAAGTGAAAGTAAGGAGTGGAGCCTCAAGACACAACCTACCTCCACCACTCAGTTCAAGAAGATAAAGGGCTACAGCTGAGTTGTTATTTCCAGCTTTGGACACATAACTTGAAGACATTGAAAAACTGGGAAAAATCCACAGTAGAGTAATAAGAATGGCCTAAGAAACATCTTGGGAGAAAAAAAAAAAAGATTTAAATAAAAGTGTTTGTGTTGCTTAAGGAAAGTAATACTTAGGCAGAAGGAAATCAGTGGAACCTTTTACATGCTGGAAGACTGTTACAAAGGGAAAGAGTCGGTTCTCAGTGTTCATAGTAAACAGAACAACTAATGAAAGATTCAGAGTAGTCACAAGCAAATCTTCCAAAAGGTACAGACACTGAAATAAATTGTCAAAGAGCTGAGGAAGGAAGGAAAGGAGTGGGATCTGTGGACCAATGACCGCTACAGGTCTTCACGATCACAGTTAGGAATAACAGAGATTAAGTTAATTTGCCATGAACCAAGGGAACCTCTTGAGGTCCCTAACATGTCTGATTTTGAGACCACTACAGACATGTTTATTTAAGAGATATTTGTCTGTTACTCTGAATCTAATAGTAGATAACAGATATTTTAACTTATTTATTTTTTAGTTTTTTTATTGAAAGATACTAGTTCTCCTTAAGTTTATAAGATTAATCTGCATAGACTTTTTTTTGGTCTAACAAAGTTTTAAAAGTGGTAAAGCAATAGGTAAATCAAATTGCCTCTCACTCATTTCAGTTATAAACATAAACTGACTACAGTTAAAACTGAGCATATTATTCATATCAGGAATTTTTCCATTCTGGTTGAGAGAATTTTGAACTAAAATTGCCACGGTAGTTTGTAGTAAAAAAGTTTGAAAAAAATACATTTTCAAAACATATCTTTAAATGCCTGTATTGTCTATTATGCATTTTGGAATAATAAAAATAATTCTGCTGCACTTCTGTTGTATGTGTTTAAAAGTGTCCACCTTACTATGCATTCATTTGCATTTTTTCTTCCACCCTCATAAGTTTTTTCATGTAACTAATACACCTACTTAAGCCATATTTGCATTGCATGGCCAAATGACATAAAATAAAAGATGGGTATATTTTAAACTGGTATATTACATAGCTGTGAAACAACAGAGCTATGGATGGAATAATATTAAAATTTTGTTTAAACCTTAGGGATTAGAGCCTCTCCAGAGCTGTGTCAACATCTCTGCCACAAATTAGCTTGCATATTGAAACAAAATCATACAGCTCTCATTTCATCTATCACACCAATGCAGCCACCCATTTTCATTTTGCAAACAAAGTTATTCAGTATCTCGAAACCAAAACTACAACTAATGTAGTCAAAAGAGTATTAACGTTAATATCAGAATGCTGGCAAAAAAATTCCTTGGCAAGCATCATTGCAAGCTTCCATACTCTCACTGTGTATCTCACTCATTTTAGGAACCAATGCTGAGGTAAATACCAAGCTCTGCAGACTCAAAGATCCAAAGAAAATGGTGCCCTCCATATAAGTACTAATCCTTGCCAAGAAAATTATAGCCTTTGGGAACACTATTCAAATACTTTCTCAACCCCTCTCCTGCACCCAGATATGAGTTCAACCTGAATCTATTCCATAAAACTAGCTTTTTAGAAAATTGTTGTATTGTGCATCAAAAGCTTTCTGTTTTTCTAAAGAAAAACAGCAAACAAATAATATATTGAATTTATATTCTTTTTCTAACCACGTTTCCTGTGCCTTTTGTGTGGTCTCTTATAAGTGCCATGTGAAGTCTTGCTGTTAGTATCAGTGAGCTTTGAATGCATGCCTCCATTTATATGAAGTTAGCACTGGTATTCTACCCTGAAGTGAAACCCATTCCAAATCATGGTAACAATTACTTGCTGTCCTACAGACTGATAGCATATATTTCACTGTCCGTCATTTTACTGACCAAAATTCAGAAATTCACACAGAAGGTTGGTCTGACTTAAAGATATCTGGCACTGCCTTTGATAGTTTGTAAAACAGACTTTGTTTTTATCTTATCGAAGTTCACTTTCCACTCAACGCCCAATAATAATTTAATTAAATATACTTGTAGGCTATAGTTTTTCCAAAATTTAATTAAGGTACGTGAATATCAATGTAGTCTGAGGTCCAAATCTGCTTTGTATTATAATTTAAGAAAAATATTTAAGCAGTAATTTCTATTCTTTTTTGCCTAGCTCTATCATGATGAATAAATGGCAACTCTGCCTAAAGGTGAAAGCCTGAGAATGACAGGGCTACTCTAAATATTAAATTGGTGGATAAAATTTAGAAACATTCTTATTAAGTCAAAAGTAGATTTTCAAAAAATGGGCCTAACCCATTCCATTGCAAGCAAAGTTTAAATGCTTTTCAACTTCAGTAGAACTATGGCAATTGTGAATCTTTAAAAAATTGCCCATTGAAACTATTTTCCAAGGCAAACTACAGAAACTAACTTTAGAGGTAGTAAAACTAAAATGGACTGATTATATATGTATTTACTCCTAGTTAAGTAAAAATACTTCTTTTCTTGCATCTCCCTGAAATCAGGAAACCTGGAAAATGATAATTTATGATGCCTGGTGAAGGCATACAGCATAGAGGCACTACATAGTGGTAGAACTGTCCCTTAAAGATCTTCGAGAGACACACTTAATGAAGGATTCATTGTATTGTAATTAATTAAGTCTTTCAAATACCCAGATGTATAGATAAACTGCATGAAGCTTATTCATCTCTGCCACCACATCTGTGGGTGAATTAATACTGTCTATCATTTATTATGCAGACAGTTTGACCTTGATCTTTTGAGTGTCTGTGCCAGTTGTACTTGAAGCTCCCCAGACATCAAGATGGGAACATGAAGTGCAACAGCAATATTCATAGTTTTGCTAATTTAAATGACCATTTAATCCCAGCTGCTTTTTTAGATAGAAAACACACCCTGATTTTTAGAGGCAAGCCAAGAAATAAGTATTCTTCACCCTGAAGCCATTAATGAAGCATAAACATTTGCATCACCTCGCTGTTGTCCATGCTCAGCTATTAACCCCTGCCTAAATTCTCTAAAACACTCCAAGTTTAAAACAAGCTTACATTTGCATTTTTAATTCTGGCATACAACTAGTCTCATAATACTTTTTACCATAAGCAAGAAATATAAATGTCCTCTCCTTGTATTAACCCCACTGATGGAAAAGGATTTATTTGTCATCCACAAACCCTCAGAAAACTCTAGCCTGAGACAGAATTAATTACAAATAATAGGTGGAAAATAGTTGAGGCTGCACTTAACATTAGATATTTGAATGGGAGAGAGACAGACAGTTGATCATGGTGTTCATATGCTGCACTCCTCCTTCACTCTCCCACCGCGGCAAGTGCATTTTGTTTTGTTAGTATGCAAAATTTAGCTGCACACTTCATTTTAATTTAAAAAAAAATATGTAGAATCTTGTTTGAAACTGTAGAAAAACAAAACATAAAAAAAAAAAAGAGAGCTAAGTAGCTAATCTGAAAAATTCATTTGGAGATGGTAGCCTTGAGATTAGTGGTTCCCCTCCACTCTAGCAACAGGTTCTATAAAATTTTTCTATCTCATATTTCTCTTCAATTTATGTTATTAACATTAGCTATCAAAGCCTTGGTCTTTCAATGTGATTTATACTGATAGACATTACAGCAGCCCACAAGGCTGCAGTCTCTGGGAAATATAGAAAACAAGACAAGAGCAGGGTTAGAGAAAGGACATGCTTTTGGGTAATCAAATGTCAGTGTTTCATTATGTGTAGGTGGGGACGAGAAAGAATTAACTAGTCATGCTTCACAGTCATTAACCATTAGTTTTCTTTCATGGAGGAACTCTAAGAGGCAAGAGGCAAAGTCTTACTTCACACTGATGACCTCTTAATTCCCTGAAAAAAACCCCGGGGGTGGGTGGACGGGGGGGTGGAGGAGGGCAGTTAGGGCAGGTAGGATGTATTATTTGTATAGTATGACATGATTCTGTATGAGAAAGGAAGGTAAATTCCAGATCTAATATCTTTGGATTACATTCAGCTATACTTATATACACAGAATGCTATAGACAGAGATACTCAGTCATAATATGAGTCTAACCCTTCTTAAGGTACTAACATTCAAGACAAATTAATGTAACTTTATCCAGTGGCTCATAGAAAAAACCTTCAAACTACTTCAGGAACCCAATTTTCCTCTTGCTTCACATGTTTAAAGCTTCATTCCAAAATTACCTTAGCTTTCATCATCTCAGCTTTCATTATCTCCCTCTCTCATTATACAGCATGGGCAAGTCTTGATACTTTTGTAAATGCTGTGGAAATTCCCCATTAAATAATATGACAGTGAAGAAAAATGTTAAATTAGGAAGAAAACTTTTTGTATGGACTCTGTAAAAAATTATGTCACAGTGTTACGGATCAGGTCTAGGCTCTGGTAATATTTGCCTTTTCAAAAAGGCATTTAGAAGCATCTACAGCATGATTCTGCATAACAACCAGGTAGGGTATTCACTTCAGCTAGCCAAATGTTTGAGAAATAATAAAGACAGCTTAAAATTAATTCTGCTCCCACTTCCAAATAGTACCAAAGACAGCTCTGCCAAGTAATGACAACCATTTAACTATTGGTAACTATATTTATATATTTATAAATATGTATTTAACTACATGGTCCACTATTTAAGCTTTTGCCGTATATGACTTCTTGTAGAATAAACATTTGAAACTTCATGAGAATTCTAAATCACATATGAGCTAATGCTTTAAATGTGAGACTGATTTACACCGTCAGTGTGAATGGATACAAACTTTACCAAGCTAGTTTTGTTTACACAATCCAGCCTTAAGACAAGTAGATCCTGATCTTCAAGTATCTGGATGTGTTCATATATTTGGATTATTATGTCTGGAACTCAAAACCACTTTACAATGTGATGCTTAGTTCAGGGACAATTTAAAAGCATAACCAAATCAATTACTGTCTATGCCTAATCTAGTTACTTAGGATTTGTTACTTAGCATGCACAACACATGGAGCACTGCTGTTTTATTAAGCAATTCTCTAAGAAGAGTGTGGAAACCACCTTGCCAAATGCAAATATCCATCTAATTAATTAATTGGAAATAATGAAATTTGACAAGAAATTGATTCACCCCAACACAAGCCCCAGACACATCTCTGAACAAGCACCGTGGAAACTGTTTTGTTTTTGGTATGGTCTTATAGACTTGTGAGAACCACTCTAAACATCTGTTTAACACTGTAACATTTTAGAACATTTTTCTTAAAAATATTAGGATAGTTTAGTGGGATTACAGAGCATTCTGATACAGCATCTGAAGAATATCTGTTTAGTTTTACTTGTACTGTGCAAACTAATATTCCTCTAATAATAAAAAATAAAATAGCAAGAAAACAGTGCCAGGAATGAACAACATTACATCAGAATAACTAAGCTTCAGTTATGAATTTCAGTGCTTCAGGGGTTAAATAGTCAATGGTTTGAGATGCCCTTTAATAATTCAGTCTATGTCCTTTCGGTAGATGTCTGATCCATTAAATATTTACTAATACTTTGAAGACTGGAATAGTGTCAGATCTCAAATTAGAAAATTTCCTTTTAATGTCACTGTTGTGTTAATTTCTGTCATATTATTTCAGGTTGTTTGCATCTCAAACTAGATAATATTAATAGCACAAAAAAAAAATCTTCTCTTTCTTGATAACAGTATGCCACATGAAAGAAAGAAGCAACTCTGCTTTTGACATACACAGCCCCATTGAATTGGAAATGGGAAAAGTGACGTGCCCAAGGATATGGAAATCGATAAGGGAGATTCCCAACTACACACCCTTGCAAAGTTTCATATAAGACACAGTTTGAAGCATTATACAATAGGTAACACTACTATACTACACCAGTTTATTACAAATGCAGCCTCATATTTGATCAGAAAAATAAAGGTTTATTGCCCATCAGAAAAGGGAAGAAAAAGAGATAAGTGTCAAATTGTAACTGTACTACCAGATGAGAAGAGTCTAATGTTGACTTGCCAGGTTTTGAAAGCAGACAACTAAACTGGGAAATCCCTTCAGTCTTGGCATGACATCACTACAGAAATCCTTGTTATACTAAATTGCTCCAAAAACATTATGCAAGCAGCTGTTCAAAAAGCTCTGAAACAAGATCTTTAACATATCAGGACTCTGTCATAATTGGATTCTCCTGCTTGAGGTATGTCACATTCCCTCAGTGAACATGTCCATGCTAGGCATAGGATTTCCTGCTTACCTCAGATGATTCCTAATAAGAAATCCATATGATCTAGTTGTTCTTTCAATATGTGAATTGTTTCCAAGTAGGTGTTAACTGTTTGTGTGCAATGGATACTGCAACCCAACAACACTATGAAGCAAGATGGCTTAGTCGCATTTCTTCATATCAATGAGGGGACACAGTAAAGGACCTATTTGCCCAATACATTCCAACCATTATGTGGAATAAATGCTGCTGGTCTGTTTGTGAAAAGGTCTTCTTACTGTAAAGTTGGACATAGACTCATAGAATATCCTAAGTTGGAAGGGACCCATAAGGATCGTCAAGTCCAGCTCCTGGCTCCACACAGAACCAGCCAAGTCACAGCATGGGACTGAGCACATTGCCCAGATGCTTCTTGACCTCAGTCCAGCTGGGTGCTGGGACCACTGCCCTGGGGAGCCTGTTCCAGCGCGTGAACACCCTTTATCAGTTAGGAACCTCTTTACGTCCAGCCTAAACCTCCCCTATTGCAACTTTATGCTGTTCCCTCAGGTTCTATCACTGGTCACCAAAGAGGAAAGATCGGCACCTGCCCCTTCACTCCCCCTCGCCAGGAAGCCACAGACCACAATGAGGTTTCAGCTTCCTTTTCTCCAGGCTGAACAAACCAAGGTACTTCAGCCTCTCCTCATAAGATGTCCCCTCCAGAGCCTTCACCATCATCACTGCCCTCTGGACACACTCCAATAGTTTTGTGTCCCTCTTGTACTGTGGCACCCAAACCTGCACCCAGTGCTCAAGGTGAGGCTGCACCAGCATAGTATAGAGCAAGACGATCACCTCCCTGGACCATCTGGCAATGCTGTGCTTGATGTGGTTGATATGGTTGGTTCTCTTGGTTGCCTGGGCACACTGCTGGCTCATGTTTAATTCTGGTTTTGAGATCTTATATGAACAATAATTGTGTTCATAAACTACAACTGGGTTAGTTTTTGGTCTCCATATGAAAACTCCTGCCCCTATTCATGTTCTAAAACAGTTAAGCAATGCCCAGAGACACAAATCTTACTGTTCTTTCACTCTCTTAAGTGATGCTCAGGATTTCAAGTTATTTAACTCTTTAAGCCTTTTTAAAGCTTTAAGGTAAAGCAAAAGAAAGAAAAAAAACACCAAAACCAACCAAAAACTATCAAACAAAAACAAAAACAAAACAAAAAAAAAAAAAAAAAACAAAAACAAAAACACCCAAAACCTCACAGCACAAAACCCCAAACCTACTTATTTGGGTATTTTACATCTGCATTTAGAAGTTTTAACCAAACAGCTACTTTCCTCTTCCTGTCCTTACCACATTTTCTGTAGCAAAAAAAAAGAGTGAGAAATGTTCTTGAACATTTTCAACATGATGTTACTAACATTTCACATCTACTTCACAGAAAGTCTTTTGACTTCTAGTAAATTTTTCATGGCAGTAACTTTGTCCACATTCTTTTCACATGTCAAGCATCTAAAATCACATCTACTTTTCCAAATTCTGTGCACAGCTTTATGCCTATTTTATTCAAGCTTACAGATTAGATGTTTCAGTATGAAAATACCCAACTATTCAGTAGCTTTGCTCTAAAATCAATTGGACACATTCTCGCTTTTGGGCACATGCAACACCACCCACAAGTTTGAAAGTCAAATTTTCAATAACTGACAAATGGCAGTGACATTAGGTACCAAAAACCAGCATCAGTCACCTTCTGCTTCAGATGTTAAGTGGCTGTTTTTGATACAGCCTTTGACTTGAACGCACTACAGCATGTCTCTTGTTAAAAAGTTCTCAGCTGAAGGACATATATCAAAAGCTTGTCAACACAATTCACATGTATGCAGCACTCCTGCAGTAAAGAAGATAGCAAAAAAACCTTGTGAAAGACTTAGACCTCTGGATCTCTTGGAAAAATGATATGTTATATGCTAAGTCCCTCTAAATGAGAAAAAGGTATGACAAAGTGTAAGTAATCACTGATATTTTAAATTGTTTCCTTAGATGTCTTTCTGCTTCAGCTGGGTACAATGTTCAGTCTATCTTGCTGCTTGAGCAAGAATCACAAAAAATAAGAGAATGCAATTGATACTGTGGCAAGAAGAAATGCACATGTGAGTGATGAAACTCAGTCTGCTTTCAATGTAGAACTAAAGATAATTCCCCCTTTCACCTATTAAGCTCAGACAGCCTTTGGCATTTATTGAACTCAATGTTTTGATTTCAAGTAATGTTTTGCTTTGCCTGGATAAGAATGACCTTTATGTGGCACCTGCACTAAAGTAAGATTCATTGGGAAACCAAGGCCAGACAGATTTTCCTGGTGAATACTTGAGTTTCCAAAACAAATCACGTTGTAATTCAGTGTAAGCAATACTTTCAGGAACCTAGCTTTAGTTATCTAAATTAAAATCTCCACAAGTCAGGTTTGCTAAATCTAATTTACTCTTTAGTACAGTAATGTGTTCTCAAGTAGCTCACTAGAATAAGCTATGAGTCTGTGTAATAGACTCCTGGTTGGGCTTCAAAATTCCATTTAACTTTTAAGTCTTCCTGCTTTTGAACTGTCCTTCCTAAATGCATCATTCTTTTATGATAATGGGACAAATTCTAAATCACAAACAGGCTTTTCAATGTAAGAACTCTTCTCATTGCTCATATATAATTAACAGCAGCAACAAATTCATGCAAATCAAAGGTCTTGTGCTAGTTTTGAAACTCATGGGTGGCCTCCCATTCTCTAAGTATCCCGAAGTCTATTCAACTCCAGTGTAATTAAAGAACATCTCTGGGTTATGCCTCTCCCTGAAAGTTGAGAAAGATGAAATGGAGTCAGCTACTCATCATGAGGGAATGTCTCGATACCAAATATCTTTAAGTGTTGGAAAATAAAGCACAAAAGACTTTGGAACAACCAAGTGAGGATTTATCCCTGAAGCATTATCTACAGGTCAATGTGCTATAAAATTTTTATCACAGACACCTATTTACATGTTTTATTTGCCTCAGGATCTAAAATGTACATCTAACTTTCTACGTTCATGATACTGTAGGTTCATTTCAGAAAACACAAAACCTATACACACGAAACATACATCTGTTAACTGCTATCATTAAGAAAGATAAAACAGATTCAAATTTTACAAGGTAAAAAAAAAACAAAAAAAAACCAAAACTGACCAAGCAGCACTACGTCAGAAAGTGAATCTCTGAGTTCCAGGGATTAACAAAGAAATTATGATTTAACCATGTGCTCTTGCAAACATGTAAAATCTCATTCTAAGACTTATTAATAGGAGCTAAAACAAGCTATAAGCCAGAAGAAAAGTAGGGGTTTTTTCCTCATTCCGATATGGTCTCAGTTTGGTTAACATGCCTGGTCTGAGAGTTTCATGCTTCAATTACAAGGTTTCTCAGAAACTAAAGCTACATAATTAAAAGCATAAGATTGACTTTGCATTCACCAGAGCAAAGTAAAGCACATATTCAGCAGCAAGTGCCCAAACACACAGCATGTACATCAGGTCTGACAAGCCACTGCATACTCTTGACTTACTTAAGATCAAGAAAGGACACACTCAAAGTGGGGTTAGAGAAAGAACGCAGAAGAGAAACCTTCAAAACAGTGCTTTTCTACATGGCTCCTAAATGTAACTAAATCCAAATTCTATCTTAAGAACCATCTCTGCTTTCCTGGTGAAGAGAAGCCTTAATCTAATAGAGACTTACTGTCTAGTATTTTGTAAATATTAACAACATATTATGCTGCAATGAACCAAAAAGAGACATACTGCCTAGGCTTTTGTAGATAACAGAAACATGGGTTTGTAGCAATGGTGTTGTGGAGTGTGTGTACCAGCACCCTGCAAGCTTTCTAGCAGGACTATCTCTGAGAACAAGAAGACTCAAGGCTACAAGGGGCCCTGAGACCAGACCTGTGGCTCTGGCAAACGAGAAGAGGAAGAAAAGGGCTATAGTTCACAGCAAAAACACAGTGATGAAGAAAAAACAGTTTGATTTTTGTTTAACTAAGTATCTCAAACTTCAAAAACTGAGCTAGAGGTCAAGGCTCAGGCCCACCTGGAGTCATCAGGTAGCAATCTCATCTCATTTCAGCAGTGTTGAAAACTATGTTTTGATCTAATGATAAATATTTCACAGTTTGATTATTTATAAGTCATTCTTTTAAAGTGAAACATAATTTCTATGAAAGCCTGCAGTATTGACTGCAGAAACAGTGCATTTTCCTGAATAAGTCATCAGTAAAACAAGGACTAGAGCAGAGCCTAAAGTTTTTTAAAATTTGGCTGTATTTTCTTTTTTTTTTAACGCATACCAGAAAAAGAAAGCTTCAAAAACTGTATGTGTAAAAATTGCTGGGGATAATTTAGAAGTTAAACTTATGCTCACATTTTAAAGAAAGGTTCAGCATTCAAGAAACATTCCAGGGTGATAAGCAACCGATATGCAAATCATCCTTGTTGCTAGAAGTTCCTAAACATCCTTTCCTCCCAATAAATTCCAAAGCAATCTTGACAGTTGACAGCAATCTTAACATCAAGGGAGCTTGATGTCCTTACATTGAGATAGCTGCACAGAGAATGGAGCAGAGACGCTGCAGCCAGGCTCTGATAATACGGAAACTTGAAGGTTAAATGGAACTAACAAGCAGCATATTTGCTACCCTGAGCCAACAACCTGTCATGAAGTTGACAAAATGCTGTCCGCTAATAAACCTTGTTCATTATAATGTCATTATAATACAAAACCACACCTCCACCTCAAAGGCTGCCTGCCTCCAAAGTATCACCACTCCCCATTGAACATGCACTCTGAATTTTGCTAGTCTGTACCTTTAAACACAAAGCGAGAGATTTTTACACCAATCGTAACAAAGGTATGTGTGACTAGAGCCACTCTAACTTCACCTTAGAGATAATAATATAAAAATAGTGTACGGGAGAGAGGATGTTAGGGAAGATACCATTGCATACAGGAAGACACCATCACATACCATTCTGACCCCTGGGATCAGTTGACGGGCTGAGCATCTCTTCCCTGCCTTTAGGTAAGATTTGAACACTTGGCCACACCAAGTGCCTCCACAGGAAACTTTGAAATCTCTAGAGAGTCGGTTATATATCTTTTAACACATTAGTAGTTAAGACCCTTGGTATTTACAAATGATTTGCAGACAGTGAATTCATCACTGGCAATCCAAAGAATCTGTGTGTCTGTTGCTTAAACTGCACTTTGATTAAGCCAGACATGCTAGTTCTCATTGAACACGACAGCAACCTTAAGACAGCCATGGTAGTTCAAGGAACATGACTAGGCTGAAGGTGTATTTCATTATTGGTAATGCCAAATCATGATAGTTCAGTGCATGGAACATCACTGGACTTCTAATGATAAATTGGGCATATCGCTACCCTTTAATGCAATAGAAAAATCGGTGTAGTCGACAGGATTGCCACGGATGAACTGCTGCATACTTATAACTGTGCCCCCCAAGCTGGAAAGGAGTTGGCTCAAAAGTTTTTGAAGGATGAACAGAAAGTGACAGAATACATTGAGCAGCATCAGGCTGTGCAAAGGTTTGGAGCAAAAAAACTAAATGTGGAATTTGTGCTGTGTTAGGAGAGCGTTTGTCTTGCGCTCAGCAAGAAGCTAACAAAAGTCCTCCTCAATTAGTTTCTAATGCAGAATATGAAGCTTTAAAAACAGAAAATGAGGTGTTAAAGTCATCACTAGCCTTTAAGGAGACAGGAAAAGTGTTGGAAATCAGACTTTATAAACTTATGAGTGAGAATAGTTCTCTTAAGCAATTGCTTGAATAGGCTGTCTATTAGACAAAGTGCAGCCATCTGTTCTGGTTAAGAAGGCTCATAAATTAACCTACCACGCAGACCCTGAAACCTGGAATGGTGATGTTTGGTCTGATAGTGATAACAAGAGAAACCCCAATTATGAATCCCTATTGATTTCTGCACAACCTTTAGTTAAAACTGAGACCACTGTTGATGACGATGCAGGTGACCATGGATTGTTTGCACAGTAGTGCAGATTTTGTCAGAGATGGCAAAAACACTAGAGAAATTCTCAAGATGGCCCAGAGAATCAGAAGTGGTGAATCTGTGGTGAGATTCTCTTGAAGGGGGAGACTGCATCATGTTAGGTGAGGAAGAACAGGTAGGTTTTTGGGGACTGAGTGTATTTTTAACTACCATGCCAGGAAGGCAAAATTACTCCTTAACGGCATGAACTGCATACTGAGCAGGCAGTAGAGATCCCCAGGAGAGAGAGGAACTGCTGTAACTTAAAGGCACAGGCCATTCCAGTCTGGCTGCAGCAGTGCAGAAAGCAGCCTGCATACAAGAAATATGAAAGAAAGAGGAAATTCCATTATGACGGCCCCTATTGATCCAGCCCAACTAACTCCTCTTATTTGTGGTTTCCCTGATTGTCTCAAGATATCTGTGGCAACCGCCCAGGATCACATACAAACTGCTCACAGAGATGCTGATCGCAGCTGCAGACAATGAGCACTACCCCATACCCATGTGGAGTGAATTTTTACAAGACATGGATAAGTACAGCCACCGAATGGGCTGGATCATTCCAGCCATTAGTACCAGTTGAACTGGTACTAATGGCTGGAATGATCCAGCCAATTAGTACCAGTTCAACTGGTACTAATCCCCCAGATCATGCTTGGCAGGTATTTATCAATTCAATGGCTCTCTGACAAATACTTTGACCCAGTCATTGTCATTCCTGTTGGACCCCAAAAAAATATTCGTAAACTTTCTTAGTGATACCAACGCCCAAATGTCAGTATTCACCAGTAAAACAGCACAGATCCTTGGCATAAAACCTGACTGACATAGGGTCAAATTCACAAGAACTGATGGTTCAGAAAAGGAATGCCCAACTGCAAAAATTTCACTCTAGCTGCCAGAGGGGTGAAAATTAACCAGGGTGAAAGTATTAGTCAGTGCTGCATATACTAATATTTTAGGATTGGACATACTGCGTGACCAAATGTGGAAAAACCCTGATGAGACTGTGTGGAGTTTCACAACAAAAAGGAGGACGCCAGAACAGTAAAATTGAGCCCATTACAAACATCTATACCCTTAATGCCCTGTAAAATCTCTAATGCTCAGCAATATTCCTTGCCAGCAGTAGTTATGGGGATTGATGTGATGGTAACAGCACTGGACAAGAGACACCATTAAAAAAAAAAAAAAACACCAAATCAGCACCCAGTGGATCTCACCACCTTCTTACAACGACATATTGGGCATATCGCTACCCGTAATGCAACACTATAATCTTCTGAAACAGCTGTAGTACCAGATATTCTGGTAAAAAAAAACTTAAAACCAAACCACCCCAAGCAAACCAAATCAAATATACAAACTTGATTCTTATATACAAATATACAAACCTGTCCTCTTAGTAAAAACAATGTCAGGGCAAAGCAGCACACACACACTTGGACTTCTTGCTTTCAGGGAGGATTCAGTACTCCCTATGTCATCTGTGAACAGCCAGCAAGCAGAAAACTGACAGGTCAGTCTTTGCTATCAAAAGCTGCATGAGAAAACATATAAGGGAGTGATAATGCAGAACAATCAAAACTGCAATTTTTCTTTTTAGAACATACAGAGTATTCGCTCCATCGTTGTTAGTTTACACTGAAATGGACAGCATGGGAGCAGTCTATAGGACTCACTGCCACTGCAGAGCCCATTCCATAACATCCTGTAGTTCCTACTCAACACATTTCCCTCGCTGAAGCAATGTATTTTGCTCAAGTTGACTGGCCCATAATGAGTGCAGGGTGACATTAACGTATAGTGAGAATTAGCATAGCACCAAAACAGGGACTCAGCTGCTCTATGCTATTAATAAAAGTACCCAGCTAGCTAAAGGAATAAAAAAATCCCTGCAGTGTTATTTGGTTCTCCTGAGTTTCAAATAAATTCCTCTAAAATTATTGCCAGTGTAGATGATGGGTACTAACACTGCAGTAAAAATATGGCATTATGAGATTTCAGGGACCAGCATCACACCAAGATTAAGCCAGTATCTTCTCAAAAGCTTTGGCAGGAAAGTGGTCTTGAAGGATGCATACCAAGGCTGAGACAGAATTCTACAGCAAAAGACAGATGCCATGAACTATAAGCTCTCAGAGACTGACCAGATAATCTAAGCAGCTAGAACTATTTCAGGTCTCTTGCCCACATATCTAATTCTACCTGCACTATTTTCAGATAAAACAGATTTGTATCAAAACTGTCACTTATTTAGTCATTGTCCTGTTCAGAAGTTCATAGAGTCATGGAATCAGCAGTTCAGTGTGCACCAAAACTCACAGTGCCAGGGAAGCTTCATATCTCCCAATAAAAAAAAAAAAAACCTAAGTAATATAATTTACCACTTTCCCAGAGATCAAGTGATGGGGGAGTGTATTAAAACAAATATCCATGACGGCCTCTGCTTTGTTGTTAGTTTCATCTGAAACACTGCAAGCCAAATCTAATTCAAAGCCACCTGCTGGCTCAGGATCAAGCCTTAGCTGAGGAAGACTTTTCAGTTATTTCTTTAACAAGGCACTCCGTTGATTAACAGCCCTCCTGCCTGCTACACTAATGGGAATGCTTTTATTTTTATGCTTCTTGGGGGTAGCAGATAAGCTTGCACAGTCATCAGCAAGAAAACTTTAAAGGAGAGCTGTGTAGCTGCAGCATCCCCTAGTGTATTTACACTGCTTAGCTGTTACAGAAAATCCCAGCAACTTCAGCAGAGGCAGATCCCCATGTCAAGATGAAGCTATCATCACAGGAACTGAAATTCTGATTCTAACAGGAGAGCTGACCTTTTAGAGTGTGCTTTCTCTGAGTATTAAAAAATACTGGTGATTAAAAAAAAACAAAAACACAGGAGACAACAGTGTGAAAAAGCAATAGCTCTGAAGACTTTCTGAACTGAACAGAGGTGAGGGACTCTATTAATAGAGATCACAGATTTTTCCATCAACTGCAAGATGCAAGCTCGATGTTCAGAAGATATATACTGGATTAAAAACCAGAGAAGAACGTTAAGGGGCAATCAGTTAGGAAGAAGCAGAAGTTTATGAAAGTGACAAGCTAAGTCTAAATACTATCTTCCCAACCAGGAAGACTACAATTAGTATGTAAGGGGGAAGGAATGGCCCAAGGCATTGAGTAGTAACACAGCAAGCACCTGGAGCTGGTCACTCCAGTCTGGCTCTTATCTGATGTTACGTTTCAAGGAAAATTTCATGTATAACATATTTCTTTCCAGCTACTCTGGAAAATCATGAAAGTTGATACAAAAGGCTGGAGACATGCAGTGGGTCTTGAGGAGCAAACAGGGTTGAAGTACTAGACTGCCCAGAATATTTCTTCTTTGTGAACTCTATGGGTCACTTATCACACTTCATACTGATATGGCATATCTTCTATAAAGTCATAATGAAGTATTGGATGTTATGCATTGGATGTGTCACAACAAGATTTTAGTTATTTTTCAAAAGAACCGAGCTTAAATTCTGATGGCCATGTCCACATCACATTTATGTTGCTACAAATCTGGAGTAACCAAGTTTGAAAAATACTTCAAATTACATCTGACTACTGGAATTCTGCCTTGGGCTACAGTGGCTCAACCAGTTCTTAATGAAACTGATACATAAACTGGCGTTAACATTAAAAATTGATGAATCACAAGATGCTTAAAATACTAAAGACAATGTCACCGTAAGAAGTTGAGAATTTTTTTTTTTGTTTGATAGCATGGAGAGCCAGAAATGTCTTTTCAGATTTAATCTAAATTTAATTTTACTTGCCTGTGAAAAACTAATGAAAAGTACCAATGCTCAAAAAACTGAACTTGTGGCTTAGGATTTAGGGCTAGGATCAACACATGATTGAAGTGCAGTTTATGTGGAAAAAGGCACAAATGATGTATTTCTACTTATAAGCTCTGTCCCCCACCTGCTATTTACTGCTTACCTTTTTATGTCTGACAGAGAATACTTCACTGCCTGTGCCAGAGAAGGCTGAGCTCTTTGAATAATGTCAAATAACTGCAACAGACAAAAGGTAAGAGAATTGAGAATGTGTTATTTATTACATTCTAGCAAAACAAGATGATGCACTGGTATTTCTTTCCATTTAACATAAATTAGAGGATATTATCTCTTTCCTGCACTTGACGTTCAAATGAATGACTGAGAACATAACGGAAAGTGTAATTACATGAGTATGTCAACACATAATTAGAGGGATAAACTGCTAAATCTAGTCAAAGTGCTGCAGGCCAATCCAAACTGTCTGGCTCCTGGTACTGGAAAGCCCCACCCATGCATTTTAGTAATTTGAACTGGACAGTTGATTGCAGATCCATTCTAATAACCTTCTTTAGACTTTTCTTGGTTTCCTCAGAACTCAGAAAAACTGATTTGTCTATTGAATAAATATCCACCTCTAGCTGCTTTGTCTGCTGCATATATAACAGTCTTCTAAATTAAAATTTTAACCTGAAATTCTTTTTTGTAGCCCCTTTTAACTCCATGATTTCTGGTTGTTGGTTTTTGTTTTTTTTTTAGTCCAGGATATTGAAATACACTTAATAAAGACTGTATTAGTCCTGAACAATTTATATCTATAACTAAATTGCAGTAATAGTCAGAATTGTTTGACAACACTGAATACTGTTCCTCAAATTTTCAAAATAAAAAAAAAAGAAAATTTAAAACCTGTTATCACCTCATATAAAATAACTGAATGGAAAAAATATTCACCAAACATGCACAGCAACGAGGTAACTGTGGTGATTTACTAGTTTATAGCCAAGACTAAGCATAGCTCTGGGAGACCAATAAGTAACACCTTAACTGATGGAATATCAACATGGGACTGCTGACACACCTCTGGTTTGTTCATTAAGGACAAAGCCTACAAGCAAAAAGAAAAGTCAGTGCTTCTGTCGCTTTCATCCCTGTACTGGGTCAAAAAGCATTTGAGCTGGCTTCTCTCGTACTGTTGGCGCTCTCGTTTTGTGAACTTTTGTGACATTTCTGATGACCAGAAGAGAGGGAATGAAGAAAAGCCTGGCATACTGAATCACAATTCAGTGTAAATACAGTTGCTATCAAATATTCCTGCATACAGAGAAATTACTCTTCTATATTAACTGCTGTCAACAATTGCTTTCAACTGCTACAAAGAACTACTCAGTTCTACTCAAGACCTAACAGATCCTTGTGGGGAAACTTATCAAAACGCATGATTTGCACAACATTGTGAAATGGAGATATAGGCTGTTAGAACAACAAACAGCAAACAGAAGTCAGAAAATTTTCTCTTCTATTTGAATTATGTTTTGGGCACATACCTTCCTCTTGAGTTTTCTCATTCTAATTTATTCATAGCAAAAGTGTTTGACTTTTGGGTAACAACTGAGTGTAACAAGACTCTTGAAACAATTTCTCACATCATGACATAACATTTCAATATGAATAAGATATTGTATAATTTTATTTGCAAATTTCATCAAGTACTATGAAAAGCTCATTTGCTTCAATGCATAAGCCAAACTAGAGTTGGTAAGCTTATTCCTAACCCAGGGTTGGTAAGATAGTTATCTCCAAACTGATTTCCACTTGCCACCTTGTGTTTTCTTGTTTTAACAAAATAAGAAGAGCGTTTACAAAGTTGGAAGCAACCACTAGTCTTACCTAATGTTTTGATTCTTGCATGCCTATATTCTTGTCTCACAAAATTATATAAAATTATATAAAAACAGAGGAAAAAAAGTGCACAGTTGGTGACCAGGTCAGTATTCTGCACCACTTACTTGACAAATTACTGATACTTTGTAAACTAAAGAGAAAGCCATTATTGGACTGGATTTTCTCATGCTTGCTTCCTAAAGTTAAAACATATTACCTTCCTGCTATTTTCTCTAATTCAAGAAACCAGTGTTCCTTGACTGCCAGAAGGACCAAAGCCAGACTTCTAATACATTATAACTTCATTGAGCAAAATTAACCAGAGGGGAAAAAATTCCTTTAACTTCAGAGCTCTGGTCTCCTTCACTACCACCATCTATTTTGTTTCTGCTTTATTTTTTTTTCTGTTTAAATTTTCTTTTGATCCTTTCTCCCCCAATCCTTCCTCTAGTCTTACTATCTTGTATTCTCAGTTCATACCAAACAGGTTCTCAGTCAGCCCTCAGTGTTCCCACATTTATTCTGTTCCAGTCCAGCCTAGTCTCTCAATTTGTGTTTTCCCCTTCTGTTCATCTACTAAGTTCTGGCATAAATTCTTTCTGCTCTAACACCTCCTTTAGCTTCTCAGAGTTACACATTTTGCAAAACTCAATATTTCCCACAGGGTTGCACTGTGCAGTCATCAGCCTGCTTGTGCTTCTGCTTTGAAAAAAAGAAGGGTTCAGACATCATCTGGTGCTTGGGGAGACAAAAGCCTGTAAAAGACAGGATGTTACGTACAGTTTTTCTATGCAAATTACTGTAACATGGCTCATCACCTTTTTTCTGGTAGTCATGGTACTATCTGGAGAGTAAAGTCAAGTAAAAATAATTAAACCCCATACTTGGTGGCATAAATAATCTGTTCCAAACACTACATCTTTTTTTTATACATTTGCCATTGTTTTCTGATGCTTTCCACTATTCAAAACAGTATCAGTGTTAAGGCAGAAAACCACACTGAAAATAGTTAAATACAAGTCTGACTGAAGACCAGAATACTCACCCCGCTCCAGGCACAGTACACAGGGACCATATTTCACGTCATTAAATTAGCTTCCCCCTCGTTCAGCAAAGGGCCACCAAAAGAATGAAACACTGTGTAGAGTACAAGTTACCTCATGGGAACAAACACGGAACAAAGCAGATGCTTCAGTGTACTTCACCGAATTACCCAACTCCAAAGAGTTTGTCACCACTGAAAGAGAGAGCACTTCCAAGTCAGAGACATCTGACAAATACAAAATTGGGAATTTATGAGAAGATATTCTCCTGAAACAGAAAGCTCTGGTTCCACTGCATGTCCCCAGACTTGAGAAGCCACTAATCAAAGAGAGGACTACACACCAGGGTCTTTCAAGCTTCTCTACATTTTGCAAAGATTCAGATTAAAGTCCAGATTAAAAAGCATCTCTCCAGTCAGATCAATACATATTGTAAAAATTCCAGTGGAAAGTTTCCAAGACATTATAAAATATTAACAATACAAAGCAGCCCTTTGAAGGAGAAACTTCCTCAGCCTATGTCACTCATAGCCTACTTGCTGAAGCATTTTCTAGACAGGTTTCCTAACACCCATCTGCTTGCAACACTAGAAGAGCAGACGTCTTGTGTTTGCTGGGGAGTTTTATGTAGCAATTGATATACAGATGTTTTGGCCCATAAATGTATCTCCTTGCTGCCAAAACTAAAAATTGCACTTGTCCATATGACTCATATTTTCAATAGGACATTTATACAAAGCTACAGACTTTTGATATGCTAAGGACTTGGTTCCAAGGACTTTCTAATATTTCAAAATCTGTAGAAAGCATTACAAAGCAGATGAATGGTTATCATTTAGAGTAAGAGCCATAGAGACTTCTAAAATTCTTCCACTCATCATAGTACAGTACCGTAAAGAGGCTTTATGAACATAATATGCATAAACTTCAAAATAAAGGACAAGAAAGCAATATAAAACACCATAAACATAGAAATTACAGAAAAGAAAGGAAATTGCACAGAAGGAAAATAACATTTTGGTCACAGTCCATTAAAGTGAACAAATAAGGAAATGTTCCAGTGGTATGTTTATATACTTAAAATGACATGAATTCAAGATGACAAATGGTCCAAATGTTTGTCTCCTATAGCTGGTAAGTAATAAAGACAGAAAAAAAGAACAAAAACAAAGCATGTACAGGAAGGAGAATATTCATTTCAAATGTCTGAAATAATAGCCTTTTAAATCCTCCCCCCTTCAAAAGCCTGAGAAGCCTTTTCATTAGTATACTTCAGTTAGCATCAATACACAATAATGAATATTTTTGTAACCAAAACTAATATGTGTATGCATGCATGTTAGTATGCATGTATGTACTGTCCTAACCACTTTTCTTTAAGCACAAGCATGAGATCTGTGAGCACTTCCCAGCTTCCAGATGCCAACTGCATATGTGGCCACCATCCCATTCTTGTCTTTCAAACAAATGAAGAAAAGGTAAAATGTGCTCTTGCGGCCCAGAAGGCCAACCGCATCCTGGGCTGCATCAAGAGAAGCATGGCCAGCAGGTCGAGGGAGGTGATTCTCCCCCTCTACTCTGCCCTCGTGAGACCTTATCTGAAGTACTGTGTCCAGTTCTGGAACCCCCAACATAAGAAGGACATGGACCAGTTGGAGAGGGTCCAGAGGAGGGCCACAAAGATGATAAAGGGGCTGGAGCACCTTTCCTACGAGGACAGGCTGAGAGAGTTGGGGCTGTTCAGCCTGGAGAAGAGGAGGCTCCGGGGAGACCTTAGAGCGGTCTTCCAGTACCTCAAGGGGGCCTACAAGAGAGATGGGGAGAGGCTGTTCTGTAGGGCCTGTTGTGACAGGACAAAGGGTAATAGTTTCGAAGTAGAGGGAGGGAGATTTAGATTGGATATCATAAAAAAGTTCTTTCCTGTAAGAGTGGTGGAGCACTGGAACAGGTTGCCCAGGGAGGTGGTGGATGCCCCATCCCTGAAGATGTTCAAGGCCAGGTTGAATGAGGCCCTGAGCAACCTGATCTAGTTGGGGGTGCCCTTGCTTCTTGCAGGGGGGTTGGACTAGATGACCTCTGGGAGTCCCTTCCAACTCTAGCCATTCTAGGATTCTATGATCTATGATTCTAAAAGCTGTCACAGATTCCAGCAGGTCACTCAGTCTGGACAATCAGAGACAACACTAAGCACATCGGAGAACATTCTTGGTCTGCAACACAGCCAAAACTCTTCATTATCTTTATACATTGTGTGACCTTTGATATTCCAGTAGTCAGTTTATCATGTACATATAAAGGAGGTCATAAGCACTGGGAATAGAGAGACCATCTCACTCACCAAAATTTAAAGATTATTTATCATCTATTGTCCTTTATTAGCTCTGCTCTTCAGAGGTCTCAGAGAAACAAACACCCCGAATCAATGACAGAAAATTCTAGTGTGTAATTTGAGAAAAAATGTTCAATAAAGATGAGTCTCTATGGTGGCACTCTGACAGCATGGCAGTCCTGCCCAAACAGTAAAGATATATTAAGTAAAAAATAAAATATTAGCAACAAGATTTGCTTCATCAGACTAACTAAAATGCTATACATTAGAAATGAAAGTAAGAGTCAAGTATTGACGGCATAAGAGAAAAGGCACCTGCCTGTACTTGAAAAAATGGGGAAAAATTTGTTCAAAGTGTATTACAATAGGAACACTGTACTGATATATAGCTGACTAGATACCAGCTGAACAAGCAGATAAAGGAAATGTTTTTATTCATGCTAAAGAATGAGGATTTGGAGTCTTGATGCAATGGCATAAACTCCTGATATCAAAACATTTCTTTGTATTTCAGGACTGCATGAAGCAAATTTCAGAAGCAGAATTAACCCCACGAGTCATGAACTCATCATTTCCCTAGGATTTCAGTCACCACTGAACATGTTTTTATCAGCTGTGCTAAAGCACGTGACACTTCTTAACATAAACTGATTTGGAGGAGGCTGGATGGCTCAGTAACTACAAAAGAAGTCTCTGTCATGAAAAAGAAAAAATATATTAGACATCTTGATGCTGACTAGAAGAGCATATTCTAGCCTCAGTCACACAGAAACATTGACACTCCCACATAGAGCATTAGCATAGTACACTCACAAAAAAAAAACAGTACTAACGATCAAAACATTAATAAACAAGAAGGCACAAAGCAATTCCATTGTCTGAGAATGACATGAAGGCATTCCAAAGTAAGAAATAGAACATACACTTGATAATTAAACATGAGATCAGTTTCTGACATTTCTTGTCACAAGCATTTCTGGACTCGCAGATCCAAGAGTGTAACTGAGACAACGTGATAGATGTGACGTCTTATGAACCGCAGGCTCAGCACGCAAAGGTACTCTTGCAACAGGGCCTCATTAAAGCAACAAGCTTTGCTAAAATATGTTTCCTATATAAATTATGACAGTACAACTGCACCAATAGAACCTTGTGCAGGTGCCCTCACAGACCTAAGTCTACACTGAGACTTCCTACATGCTATTCTTACTTCGCTTCAGGATTTCAGCAAGTCCTCCAACTTCTCTGTGGGATACTGTTTAGGACCTCCCTGTTTTGTAAGATAAAAAAACAATAAGTGATAAGATGGATTTAAGGAGTGATTTCCTCTCTAAAATATCCTTTAAAAAACACTGTGTATCAGTTACCCATAGTATCAGAAACACTTTTATGCCAGTATAACCATTCCAACAGAGTAAGTCTTTTCCTGGAAGAAATTTTCACAGGAAAATTTCTGCCTTTGCAGGCAGGATCATACACAAAGATTTCCAGGATATGGCTAATTTTCACTGCTAGCTATTTGTGCTAGATGGGTTTTCCTAAACTAAGGTTTAACCACAGTCCTCATCAATAGCTGGTGACAGCTATACAACCAACACTCCTAGATCTGAATACTGATCTGTCCATTTCTACTTAAGTGTTCAACTAAGTCAGCTTGTTCTCTGTGGCAAACAGTATAAAAGAAACAGAGTAACCACCGATCAAGCCCCACTGATGAGCAGGAAGCAATCATAAAAGGCTTCCTGGAAAGATTCACGACCCATACACCCACACTTACATTCAGACATAATGCCCACTCATTAGCACCTATTCATTATCTATGATGTTTGCTTCCTTGGAAATACTAGTGCAGTGGCAAGAAGTAATAGAAAAATAGGCAAATGCTTCACCATACACCAACACAAAATCAGTAGCTTCCCCATTTGTATTTGATTCACCTACTGTCAGATTTACAACCTTCATTTTGCATCAAACCAAGAGAGGGTATTTTTCTTACCAAAGGTCAAATCCTAAATTCCTTGAACAACCTAACCTGTTACCAGTGAGTAAGCATTAACTTGGCTTAGGACTGTGGAAGGCCTAGTTGCTCTCTAAGAAGCCAGAAAGAGGCTGGATGAAATTAATTTTAATACCAACAAAAACTAATGTCCAGCTTTCTCAATCAGAAATAAATCCAATACCTTTACAGACTGAGATGGGTAAAGAAAACTTCTGAAAATCAGCACCATCTGAGATACAAATGTTAGAACAAAATGCTGTCTACTGGGGCTTTCTAATGAGTTACAAACCTGGCAGAGAGACGTCGCACCAATTCTAAAGGTCAGCAGACATCCATGTTTCTAAGCACATTCTCTTCCTCCCCAAGGCAAAGAATACAGTATAGCAACAGGGTGATGCTATGTCATCTGTGAAGTTGCCTAAACAAGAGGATCAGAATGGAAATAGCAGCCAAAATCCTGTTCAACACCCCCCAAAAAAAAAAAAAAATCTCACTGAGCAGACAGAATGTTCTAGGCAATAGATTTATAAAGGCTACGAAGAAGTGGGCCTGGAAAGGGCAAAAGATTCCCAAAGAGGCATCCCAAAGTCAGATGCCAGTAAAGTGGGTGATTCTCATGGTGACCCAGTGAGAACCAACATTTTGAAGGAATTCTAGTGGGTTTTTTTCAGCCTGACAGAAAAGAACTGTATTACTCAAAAAAAGCAGCATGATATCAATCCAAATACTCAACATCCATGCATCAAAAAGTATATACAATTTTTTTAAATAATCTAAACTTTATAACATTGTCAAATTAAAATGAAAACAAACCACAACCAAGCCAGAAAGTGATTTAAGCCAGTACCTGTATGCTTTTATATTCATACCTCACACAATAAAAGTTTTTATAATGTTACAGAATATCCAAATATACTTTTAATTTTTTAATTTTTTTTAATAGCTTAATAGTGATATCCAGACTTCTGGAAACTTTTAAGATGTCGTGTGAAAGCAACAGTTCTGTTGCTGGCAAGACACTACTTCATGACTCTTAGATGATGCAGCACTTGGCATCATATTTTTTACAAGGAAAAGCGCACGTGGCTACTTATTTACAACTCTATGATTTAATTAATGTCTTTATGCTACTATTTGAATTTGTGTGGACAAAAGCATGAAATCAGCACTTATCCTTATTTGAAATAAAATGTATTTATTTAGATGCCATTCAAATGAAACTGTAGGTTCCTGTAAAAGGGGAAAACAAGACAACAAATGGAAACACAAAATTAAAAACTCCAAGTAATTGGACAACATAATTTTAATGGCAACATAATAAATTCTCTAAGGTCCTTCTCATTCACCTTCCACAAACTAACATTTTGGTTCCCAAACAATATTTAAACAGGCTAATACTTCCAGACTGTAACAGTCATAAAAGAAAGAGCTGGGGAGTATGCAAGTTTTATATAAAAGGCAATATACACGTTGTAAGAAGAGTAGCAGCATCCAAATACATCTTAGGATTTCAGCCAAGTTTGTCACCTGTTTCTTTGATCAAACCATTATTTTTTTATTATCAAGTGCCTAGCAATTCACAATAACCCTTTCAACTGATACAGCCCCCTTTCTGCCTAAAATCTTCCTACTTCTTATGCAGCTTCAAAGGTTCTGAACTGCACCTCACACACGATTTCTCCCCTCCACACTGAATTTACTAGGGTACTCCTGGAAAGTAAAGGTTTTCTTTTCCCCATTTACACCTAAATGATTCCTACCAAAATTGTCAGCTTTTTTTCTTGTCTTTCTCTTTTCTCTCTCTTTATCTCCGATATGTTTTTGAAAAAGCTCATGACAGTACTTCTTAAGAAACTCATAGAAAAATTCAAAGCACACTTCATCTATGCCTACTTAGTGCTCTAGCACACTTGCTAGGAGCCAGACACAAATGTCTGTCTAAAAACTTTGAAGAAATGGTTGTAACAAAAGTATTTTTTAGATTCCTTTTTCCTTATAAAATATGCCAAAGACAATATGATGCAATCTGTAATTCGGCTTAACACTTCAGTTTAAAAGAGACTCTTCATGCGAAACAAAAGGTTTAATAAAAAAACCCACAAACGCATTTTAAGGGCATCCTCAAACTTGCTTAGACTGAAGAAGAAATTAAATCAAATCTCAGCATTTTGCTGGTTTCTAGGCCAGTCTACCTCGATACTCTGTAGATGAAATTTCACGGAATTTCTGGAAGCTATGTATGGATAACCTGTAAGCTCTTAAAACAATGCTGCTCCTGTGATAAGGTGAGTTACAGCTAACTAAAAGCCCTGGTAGTGCTCCTGGACAAAAAATTACCAAAAGACCTACTTTTTGTGCTTTCCCAGGTAGTCCTCTATGGGAAAACAAATTTCACTTTATTACCTCTGAAACTGAGCTGACCTACCTGGCATTTGTCCCGTCTTGAATACAGTGCTAATGCCACTTTTTTTCCTCAGTCTGTCCTAGTGTATTGTAGGTCAGTAACAAGTCCATCACTACTTCAAATTCTGAAAAAAACAGGGCACTAGAAAGACATGGCAATTTTAATACGATGATTATGTCAGTATTACTTTATTAAATTTTATATGTGAGTGAACTGAGACACATTCTAACCACAGAATCTTAGCAAGCAGACCAAAACTGGATTCAGAGCATGACTTTTACTCCTCTTCAACATGAGATCCATTAAAAATTATGATGACATACATATTCCTTTGCAGCACAAACTTTGATGGTTTTCAGATGCGCTTATGTCTGAAACTGGCATATTGAGTCAACTTGGCAAAGAAATAAATTTAAAATCCAACCCAGCATTACCAAAATATATGACAACATTTTTACCGTATCAATCAAGTTCGTAATCCTATTATCTTTCACATCTAGAATCCATTCACTCTAAAACCCCAAACTTCTCCCTCCTTAAGGCACAATCAATCAACCAAAACCCATCTAAATCCATGAATATCAGGCATGTTGCAAGTCAATGCCTGGATAACACAAAATCTGTCCCTAGGCCAATACAAACAGCCTCACAGTTTGACACTAACATAGTAAATACACACACCTCACTGCTCTTCCTGTATTTAACAAAAATTGATGTCACAACCTGTACATCAAATATTTCTCATGAATTATGCCCTTTCATCAATTCCACACATTTCATCCTATGTCAGCAGAGAAAGCCTTATTGAAGCCTTCCTAAATGATAGCACTTCACAGCCTCTCTGTCATCATTGAGCTAATGTATGACTTCAACAAAATATATGTTATTTATAATGGCTTTCCTTAATGGTCAGATGAAGAAACAGAAAATGGCACAGCCTACATACTGTTAAATCTTACATTACAATTAAAGCTTTATATTCCTTTTCTTTAGAATTCTGGGTATACCATGACGCAACTATAAAATAATTTGACCTCCACAGGGTTTTAATTGTTTTCAGGCAACTATTCTACCAATCCTGTCACATTCTTACAAAAAGTTAGTTGAAGACACCCCGATTTAGTGTCTTCTATTTTAAATAGTTACAGTCAATTTAAAAAACTTTATTTCTACCTGAAAGTATCCTCTAGCTGATTTCTTTACCAGTACTGACTAAGGCTAGTCAGTACTCAATATCAGAGTACAAGAGATACCCAGCCCCCCACCCCAACTTTACTCCTTTGGATCTTTGGTGCCATTTCTAACTTTTATGCCCAGTTGGCTTCACTACTTCATTATGGGGTTTTAGTTTGGGTTTTGCTTTTTTTTTTTCCTAATGGCAAAAATGTATCAGAACTGTAAAAAAACACCATACTGCTAGGCCACAAGAAAGTTGTGTATTCTTAACAGTTTTACATTAAGTTTGCTACATATTTTGAACCAGTTGTTTTGCACTTTAAGACAAATTTAGTTTCTTTTAGCTTTGGGAAGTATTTGCCAAATCTAAAGAACTGACACAGGTTAAGAAAGCTTCCAGTGAAACTGTGCCCAAAAGCTGTTTGAATTAAAACTTTAACCATCCAGAGCTTCAGCCGAAACTTCTGGTGAATCAAGACTGGCTTCTTTTTCACTAATCAACACTGTAGGTCAGTCCCAAATTTGTTTATTTTTTAGAAAGAGGTGTCATCTGTTATCACACTGTCCATCAGCCATGTCAAGCCCCAAGTAATGGATTCAGAATTACTATTCTTTTACCGATATTGGTTTCTGTGCTCATTTATTGGTCCCTGGTCATGCTGCTAGCGGTCACAATTGCAAAGAACTTATCTACGCAAAGCAGATAAGCAGGTACTTCTTTATTCCAGTGCTGGGGAACAGATCCTCCAAAAACATGTTCACAAGTAGGCACAAAGCACAACATATTTATCCACTTTTGTAAAAAGCTATTGCTCAAAATTGCATAGAATGCTCACTTTTTAATTTGAATTTTTAACGATTGGCTTTCAGTTCACTCACCCTATCAATATTCTTATTCTAAACAATCATTGGTTAACTTTACTGATTGTTTTAAATACAAAGATGGGGGGGTATTAAATAGTATGCTCATGTTTTTTTTCTGGAAATCGTTATCATATGCAAATGTCTCTAACACACATGTAGTTCTGTTGAGCAGGGGTCCTCTGGTGGTTGTCTTCCTCACTGTATCCACTGATGAACTCCATCCTTGCATGTGCTCACTTCACTTTTGGCTGATCCTCCGAACAAAAACCAATTTCTTCTGGTACCTATTGTTTTAGCTCAAGGTCCATAACCAGTGTCCATTATTTTGATTCAAGGTCCACAACGGTCTCCATAGTGACCAAGGTACACACACCACACACACACACACACACACACCCCCACACCCCCTGTACTAGTTACCTGTTCCTAAGGACCTTGACATGCTGTATATTCTCATAGCTGCTACCATGTTCTAAACCAAGATCAAAGTAATCTGTGATTCAGACAATTTTGTTAGGGTGATTGCAACAATGCCATGCCTTTTCTGTAACTGCTCTATTAATTCTGTTTTCTTACTATTATCATCCTCTGAAAATCTTCTGGAAAGCCAGGTAGCAATTATTTAGTTAAAATGATCAGGGAGGGAACTTAAACCACTGGTATGACTAACAGGGTGACCTTAATTTGTTGCTAATGTTATCAGGCTGTGATCTGATGATGTACTATGGGCAACAGCTCTACGTGGGCAGAAACATAGCAGAGGATCTCACAGATCTTTCTGTCTCATGTCATAACTCAGCAACATATAGTTATTGAGCAGGACAGGAACAACACAAGTAGAGCAGCCCAGCACTTAACAAGTCTGTGTGTCTCGTCTTATTTATGAGAAGGGCAACATTTTCAAAAGGCTACTCTGCCTCTGAAGGTTTGGAAAGAAGAGTCATCCTCTGAAAAATTCTAGGCTGAATTCAGTCAGGAAAGAAAGCGACCTGGCAAAAAACACAAGATACTTTTTTTTTTTTTAGCTTGAAAACTCTAAAAATCTAAACAGAAATAGATAAAGCAACAAAAACTTTCTGTAGGTATAAGTAGTAATTTAAGGAATATGACTAATATGAAATCAGAAACAGTGTTATAAATTCAGGGTATTTATTAAGACACCTGTAGTCTGCTTATCTGTTTCCAAATCTCCAAGAGTTCAGCAGGGTGTGGTGTCACCATCAAGCAATACAGAACAATCAAAATTTCGTTAACTCCTCCATTGTCCTCAAAACAGAATTAAACACCGAGTTCTAAAAGGCATTCTACCGACCAAAATAACTCAAGGGCAGGTTTGTTTTTTTTCCCCCCTAAGCGAACAGCTTCTCAAGAGTTGTGCTTTATTTTTAAAAAGCAAAGCTTCAGTAGCACGGACTCCGTGCGGGCCGGGGGATAGAGGGTGTAACTCGCAGAGATCGCCCTAGCCTTACTAACATTGAAAGCTCTGTATTAGTTAGGCTTCCCATTAAGTACCCCACAGCTCCCGTGATACTGGCAAGGCGTCAGGCGGCTGCTGAGCCCCCTCTGCAGGGCACGGCGGGGCTCCCGCGGGACACAGCACTCTGCTTCGCCCGCTTTTGCCGGGAGGAGGGCTCTGCAGCTCCGCCTTGAGGCCCAACATGTTCCCGATGTCTTCGCTACGCCCAACAGGCGGCAGGCCGCGGCCTGCCCCCAGAGCTTCCGGCGTCAGCCCCAGCCGATGACGGTGG
>VXBZ01002398.1:289600-302805 GCA_013399135.1 Heliornis fulica
CGAGGGGCCGCGGCTTGCGAGGGACCGTTCGCGGCCTGGGGCCACCCCGGCTGTAGACAGCCCTTTCCGGTGGCACCCGGCCACCCTCGGTCGCGGGCGGGCCCGCTGCTCGCTTCCCACCCTGCTCCCCGGCCAGCCGGACTGGCAGGCTGGCCGCTCGAAGGGTCAGCGCTCTCCGCAGAGGCGAGCGGGCAGCCGGGCTTTCCGCTGGGCAGAACCATCCGGCCGAGGGCTGGCACCGCTTGAGGAGGGGCTGCCGTGTGTCCAGCGTAACGTGGGGTCACAGCTGCAGCACAGCCCTTTCCCTTCGACGCCCTAGAGCCCAGTGCTGCCGGTTAATCTGCAGGTCCCTCCCTCCCTCCCTTGTTTCTGCTCGCAGCAAGGGGCTAGAAAGCTTCCCTGAGTCTCGGCCAGTGCCGCGGCCTTACCTTGAACAAGCGCTCGCCGTGTCGACCCTCGTCACTGTCTTCTGCTTTAGCCTGCTGCATTCGGTGCGGTGAGGGCTAATTGAGGATTTCACAGGCGTGAGTACAAGCCTTCATTGAAGCACTTGCTTTGTGCTTTTGCCTTGGTTTGAAAGACAAAGTTTGTACGCCCAATGGAAAAGTTTAATTCAGAGTATAGCTGGTTTACTAAGACGGTGAAGTTTGACAGACGATCTTTAAGAGAGGAGGGGCAATCAAAGTATCACATGAAAAGTACATAAAGAGGGAAAGGAACTGTTATGTCTTACAGCACTTTCACTGGCATCCATACTTTACTCCTTTTATGTATTCTTCAGTGCAGATCTGAAGAGCTGTGCAAGATCAAAAGCTCCAGGCAGGTCTTGGTTAACAAGTACAGAAATTTCATTGAAGAGCTCAGGTAGTATAGCAACATAGTAGCGACTCATTAGAGGCCTTAAAATACAGGTTTAGGTTTCGAGCTGAGAAATTATGCTAACATTTCTAATATTTAAGTCTTTCTGTTTTCAGATAACCTGCAAAAACAAAACAAGTTTGCTTTGTTTTCAGGATGAGATAACACACCTTTTTTTGAAAGCTCAGATGTTTGCAGCATCATGCTTCTATGCTCCAGACTCCTTATGCCTCTGTTCTTCTGCAAAGCTGGAGCATTCTTACAAATGGGCTGAGAAAACTTACTTTAAAATAATTGTTCAGTAATACTCAGTTCTGTCTTGAATCAGGTACAAAGTTAACACTTAAAACAGAAGTTTACTGGCCTGACTGTAGCCCAGCATATAATTTATACTTCAGACAGTTAAACCACTACATAATAGCATGTCTTATTCAAGACCTCTAAATTACTGTTCACACAGTTTAATGTATGGAAATATGTTGGGCAATTCCTTCAGATGTACACATCTGTTTCAGAAAACAAGGCTCCAGGCATTGGCTTTCAGGATCATTTGAAAAAGCCTATTAATTTCTCATTTTCCTCTTAAATGTTTGCGACACTGTTGTCATATTACTGAATATTGGATAAACTTGCACATATGTCATTATGTTTGTGCATAATGCTATTTACTTTTATTGAAAGTTGCATCCCAGATTATCTTTCCATGATACAACTGGCTGATACTTTCATTGATTAAAAGGCCATATTGCCCTGGTCAGTGGTTAGCACAAATGTCATGGTTTAACCCCAGCCAGCAACTAAGAACCACATAGCCGCTCACTTGCTCTCCCTTCTGTAGGTTGGGAGTGCAAATCAAAAACATAAAACTGAGAAAGAAATTTGTGGGTTGAGATTAAACACAGTTTAGTAAGGTGTTTGTGGGAGGGGGAAATATCACACACACCCCTCCCTAAAAGAACAATGCAAGTGAAAATAGTTTCTCACTACCAACCAACACATTCCCAGCCAGTTGCAGAACAGCGCATCCACCTCATCACCAATCTTATTGCTGAGCACCATGTCCTATGGTATGAAAGGGGTCGGCTGTCCTGACTGTGGCCTGTCCCAACTTCTGCACCCCCAGCCTACTCACTGGCAGGGCAGTCTGAGGAGCAGAAACAACTTGACACTGAAGTAAGCACTGTTCACAAGTAACTAGAAATCAGGATGTTATCAGTGATCTTGCCAGTACAAATCCAAAGTGTAGACCCACACAAGCAACCCTGCAGAAATGTATCCCAGCCAAAAGTGGTACACAGTGCTTTTTACTCTGATTTTTTTTTTTAACTTTGCAGAGTAGCATGTAGGTGAACATCAAGATACAGTTGGGCTGTATTTATTTTAATTAAGGTTTCAGAGGTTTTGAAAGTAAATTAATTCCTTCATTTTAGTAGAAGGTTGTCCTTTATATTACTGTAGAAAACATTACAAGATGGCCTCAGGCCCTGTGTCTGGGCCAGCATTGGCTACATAGCAAGCTTTGGCATGTGCCACTGCAGTAGCTAGCCTTATGTTTCTCATTGAACTAGTGTTTAGCTCAATATTTATGTCAGACAGGCATGGTACTCAGCTGCACACCAAGGCCAGGTGACTACCACAACTGCACATATCTTGAACCACCAATATGCCTGTATACCTCAGGCTCACACTTGTAAAGGCTTGGATTGGTTCTGTGTCTGTTGACTTGTGCTTGGTATACATGGGAAGAACACACAGGAAAGGGCCATTGGATGTGAATTGCTAACACATCAGACAGCCTGTGCACTCTACCTTCAGCAGGCTTTTTTCCTACAAGCTACTTAGGAACAGGATGGGTGAAATGGTTAGCTATCAGCAGTCTCTTCCTGTGGGCTGTCTTCACAACTCCTCTTTCCTAGCAGGGATTTTGCCAAGCAAGGTGACCAGAGCAGACTGCTGTCTGAACAATTCATCCACCTCACTCCCAGATGGCTTTTCAGAAGGAAATACTACTGAACATTTTCGTTGATACTTACTGTAGCTGGGGAAAAAAAAAAAAGGCCTCAGAGGAAAATAAGAGGCATAGTTTAATTCCAGAATTAAATTCAGTACATTTTTAGTCTTATCTAGATTGAAAGGCTTAATTTTGTTACCTTTAAGTTACTTAAGCCTAGTCTGTCAAGCTTACAGTTAAAGCTTTTCAGCACAAATCTGATTGATTTTAATGCTTTCTCTAGGGTGATCTTCATAGAAACTACTAAAGACTTCACAGAATTAATTTTAGGGGAAAATAAGTTGTTCTGATAAAGTAAAATGGATCCTTGCTCAGTTGGAATTCAGCTTCAAGCTACCAATGAGTGCCATAAAACCTATTATACCCGTCACACTGGCTTCAAGACTAAGCAAGATGTATCTGCATCTGACCTAGTGTTACTTCAGCTTAGGACAGGAATAACCCTGTCCGAGAACAACACAATCTGCTTCCACCACGCCAAAATTTACATTGAAAGATTTGAAGACTTACAGAAATCCTGTTGTGATCCCTTTAACATACACAGAAAACTATCAAAGAAAAACTTACGTGCAATTGACTTAGATGATGCAGCTTTTCTGAGTGCCAAGTTTGGAAGACAGTTTGTGCCTGGTTGGAAGCTTTGTCCCAAATGTATGCAGATAATAAATGGAAGCGTGGATGTCGAATCAGAAGAACGCCAAAGAAGAAAACTTGATTCAGACGTATGTATATGGAGCAGTTTTCCCACACAAGTTCTGCAAGCTATTGGAATTGGGCTTCATACAAGTCCTACCTCTAAAAAATTAAGTTTATTAGAAATATGAGAGGGTGTAGTCTTTTAGATGTGTGGGAATTTGTGGTATTTAAACTGGTATTTGAAGAACTTAATTCCTCTTTCCTAATTAAAAATGCCTACCTTTTAATTTAAAATGATTGTTTCTACCAAGGTGGCTTACAACACAAAATCACAGAATGTCAGGAGTTGGAAGGGACCTTGAAAGATCATCTAGTCCAATGCCCTGCCTGAGCAGGATCACCTAGATAAAAATCATACAAGAACACATCCAGATTGGTTTTGAATGTCTCCAGAGAAGGAGACTCCACAACCTCTCTGGGCAGCCTGTTCCAGTGCTCTGTCACCCTCACAGGGAAAGTTTTTCCAAACATTCACATGGAGCTTCCTATGTTCCAGCTTGGACCCATTGCCCCTTGTCCTATCACTGGCCACCACTGAGAAGAACCTGCCTCCATCTTCAGCATATTCATAGACATTAATGAGGTCACCCCTCGGTCTCCTCCATGCTAAAGAGACCCAGCTCCCTCATCCTGTCCTCAGAAGGAAGATGTTCCACTCCATCTTGGTGGCCCTCTGCTGGACTCTTTCAAGGAGTTCTGTGTCCTTCTGGAACTGAAGGGCCCAGAACTGGACACAATACTCCAGGTGTGGTCTCACCAGGGCAGAGTAGAGGGGGAGAAGGACCTCTCGACCTACTAGCCATGCCCCTTTTAATACATCCCAGGATGCCATTGCCCTTCTTGGTCAAGAGGGCACGTTGCTGGCTCATGGACCTCTTGCTGTCCACCAGGACCCTCTCACCTTCACTACTCTCCAACAGGCTAGTCCCCAACCTATACTGGTACCTGGGGTTGTTCTTCCCCAGATGCAATACCCTACACTTGTCCTTGTTAAATCTCATTATACTCCTCCCTGCCCCACTCTCCAGCCTGTCTAAATCCCGTTGAATGGCAGTACAACATTATGGTGTGTAAGTCACCCCTCCCAGCTTTGTGTCTCAGCATGCATCTATACCAGCAGCAGTCTGGTACTGAAAAGTTGTTACTCTGGCCTTGAGAGGAAAAAAAAAAGCTTGTCTGCTAAAGACTGAACACTGCAGAGTATCCTTCTAAGGATGTTGAAATAAACTTAGTTTAGTCTCTTCTGTTAAAAAAAAGTCCATTTTCTCTAGCAATTCATTATGATGCAAACCTGCATTGCTGTGAATTAAGTGTACTCTTGTTGTGTCTGAGCTGTTAGGGTCATGACATTCAGGGTCAGTAATGAACTAATGTGGGAGGATGATGCTTTAAGTGCTGAGTTCGGAATACAGCTCTTACATGGCCGGATGCTTTGTTCAAGATGTATGCAGGTAATTAGCAGAATTGGGGGCAACCAAATCCACAAGATCTTATCTGTATGTGCCCCATAGCAAAGCAGAATCACCTGGGAGCTGTTGGCCCTTTCAGCCCAAGGGCTGTTGCCCAACTGTATTCTTCAGTTACATGTCAGTATGATTACAAGACCAGTGGGAATGAAATGTGAAAGCCTTGGTTAAAACTGCTATTACATAGCTCGTTATTGGGTTTTGAAACTGATACAGTTCTCAAGTATAAAAATTTTAAATCTTGAAGTTGTTTCTCCTGGGAAATCCAATGCTTAGATTTGAGGGCAAGAATTTAGCTAAGTTACTACAATATCCTGGCTTGACTGAACATTCTTATGAATTTGGGGTTGTATTTGTAATTAAATGAGATTTTCTATCTTTGTTCAGGGGCGTACAGCTAAGGCTTTAAAGTCTCTGCAGTTTGCTAATCCAGGACGACAGACTGAATTCACTCCCGAGACCAGTAAGAGGGAAAAAAGAAGGCAGCAAACAAAAAATGCATCATTCAATTCAGACAGGTGGATTTTTTCCTGTGTTGTCTTTAACTTTCACTTCAAAACAGAATAGCCTTGATGGTCCGCGTCCATGAAACACTAACTCTTTCTGTGTGGTTGTTTACATATTTATGGGTTGCCTTTTTTTTTGTTTGTTTTTGAGGATGTTAAAGCTCATTACTGAGACAAAACAGAAGATAAAGTGTTAGCATACAGTCCATATTTCAGCAATTAGAATACATATTTTTAGTAAGGCATGACAGAACTACAGAACCCTAGATGTGTAAACTAAAAGTCTGATAATAGGTAAAATTTGAGTACAGTAAGATTAAGTAGACTACACTTAAAATATTGGAGTTATCTTTCAATAAGCTCAGTGATTACACTTTGTAAACTGAAGTGTGCAAGTTAGAATCTTACCTTCCATCTTTAAAAGGAAATTAGTGTCCAAGCTGGAAATACTAGATAACACATGACAACCTTCTACTTTGTCTGATTTAAGAAAAAAAATAAATCACTCTTTGTACAGATGAAAGGTATACACAGCTGAATTTTTACTCTAATTTTGCACTAAAAGTTTGAACCAATTCAGTCTTGTCTTAGCAGGAGAGTGATAGAAGTCCCAGCTTAAAATAATCATACAGTAGTTGTGGAAACATGCATGAAAGATGAAGTTAGTACCTCTCCCCTGCTCTCCACTCAAGTTTAACCTTAAAAGGCAGAAGCAGTCACTAGTTGTGCTGTCCAGAAATACCTCCTTTTCCCTTCCATTTATTTCTTCTACTCAGTTTGGGTACAGGTTGCCCCTAGGGAAATTATGTTGCAATGTTAGGAAAACTTGCATGTATGTTGTCAAACACTAGATCGAAAGTGCTGGGAAAGTTCTGTCAGTAGAACTATTCAGAATGCCATTAGATGTGGTCCTGAGCAACCTAATTTGAGGTCACCTGACTGTGAACAGAGGGTCAGACAAGGTGAGTTCCAGAGGTCTGTCATGCTGCAGTTTAACATAATTATTAGAAATGGATAATGTTAAAAGCCTAAAATTTTTAATTAGGATGTGTGCAACTGAAATGATTCTACATGACCTTTAAATTACAGTTGCAGATTACAAAAGTAATTTAAGGGAGCGTTTCACACCATCTAAAAGGTAATGTGAAGACTTTATTGTATAACTAAGAATACTAGTGCTTGAATAAATGTGCTATTGAAGAAAAAAACACTTCTCATTCTTGAAATAACTTCAAGAGCACAGTAATGAAGATACAGTTAGGACTGACAAATGTTGTCAGATACAGTAACATATATAGACTCATAGAATCTCCTGAGTTGGAAGGGACCCATAAGGATCATCAAGTCCAGCTTCTGGCTCCACACAGAACCAGCCAAGTCACAGCATGGGACTGAGCACATTGCCCAGATGCTTCTTGACCTCAGTCCAGCTGGGTGCTGGGACCACTGCCCTGGGGAGCCTGTTCCAGTGTGTGAACACCCTTTATCAGTAAAGAACCTCTTTATGTCCAGCCTAAACCTCCCCTATTGCAACTTTATGCTGTTCCCTCAGGTTCTATCACTGGTCACCAAAGAGATGAGAGTGGCATCTGTCCCTTTGCTACCCCTCATCAGGAAGTCATATATCGCAACAAGGTCTCCCTTCAGCCTCCTCTTCTCCAGGCTGAACAAACCAAGGAACTTCAGCCTCTCCTCATAAGACATCCCCTCCAGACCCTTCCCCATCCTTGTTGCCTTCCTCTGGACACTCATTAAGATGCTCTCCAGTAGCATCTTAAATTAGCAGTATTAAAATACACACCTGAAGTAAAACATCTCTCCATAACTCTTAACAGCTTGGTATCAGAATAGGTAGATTTTCTCTAGCAGAGATAACTTTTGTTTTTCAATATGCAGGCAAGTTTTACCAGCCAAGAGTAAAGTCTACGACAGCCAGGGACTGCTGCTTTACAGTGGATTGGACCTCTGTGACTGTCTTGATGAAGATTGCCTGGGATGTTTCTATGCTTGCCCCAAGTGCGGCTCCAACAAGTGTGGAGCCGAATGTCGCTGTGACCGCAAGTGGATGTATGAGCAAATTGAGATAGAAGGAGGAGAAATAATTAAAAATAAGCATGTTGGTTAGTGAATGTTCCATGATTTAATTAAACACAGCACATTCATCTTTTAGTGGTTTAATGTAAGTCACTAGAATTTATCACATTGCATATGAATAATGTACTCATTTTCACATTTGTGTTCAGTAGAATTAGGGAAATAAGCATACCACTTTCTTTTCACACTTCATTCTGCCTTGTACTGTCTTGTTAGTAAAGTAAGTTCCCATTGAACAGTCTTTTGTTGTATTTAAGTACAAAGGTGGCAGGTTTGTACACAATGTATCCCAGCCAATCACTATTGTTTCACATCCTGTTTTGTAGGGTATACCATCTTAATGTATAACTCTGTTTTCCTCCTTTAGTTCAAGATCTCATGGTTTTGAATCTGGTTTTTGTAAAGCACTTAATACTGCATTGAAATTCACTGAATTCTTAATAAGGCTGTCTCCAGTATTAATAGTGAGTACTGTCTCTTCTGAACTTTTTCCCAGCCACATCTGATAAATTCCATCCTGTTCACTTAAATAGATGGAGGCATTTAGGAGTTCAGATCCCATCCAAGTTACTGGTATTTGAAATCAGTTTATCCTTATTGATTCAAGCCTCACTGTTCAAAGTGTTACTAAACTGTCAAAGCCTTGAAAGAATGTTACATATTTAATTATGGTATTGTTCTGTTGGCTTCTATGTATCAGAATTTCCATAATTTTGCTGTATTTGTTACCAGTCTAATTAGAGTGGTACTTCAACACTGCTCTCCCCTTTTTTACCTTTTTATTTGTTTTTAAGGTAAAGGTTTAATGCAGCTGAATTGAACTTGAAGGTCTGTTCCCAAACTAAGAAAACCCAGAGTGCTACAGAATCAAAGTTCAGCTGAATTCAGCTACAGCTGAATCAAAATTGTTTGGTTAATGCATTAGCTATCTGCAGAACACAACAGTTTTACAATATGACAACATTTATGGCAAAGAGATTTTATAATTTAAAGCTTAGTAACAATGTCATTCCTTGGTATTTTTGTGGTTTTGGATAGATTTTTATTTCTGTGACAGACTTGGAAGATCTGCATGATCATTGGGTCATGTTTATTCAAGAATAAAGTCTTGGTTTCTGAATACTTATTTGGTGAAGTTGTATAATCTTGATGTTTACTGAGAGTGTTTTCTGGTAAGCATCATGAAGGGTGCATTGCTAAGTCCAAGGTTGTGCTTGGAGTCATACTGACATCTGCTGTCATAGCAAAGTACAAGCATCAATACACTGCTGCAAGCCTGCTGCAAAACATGAAGGGACATTTTTGTCAGAGCACTGGCTGTTCTTCCAACGGATATCCCTCTTAATGGCCTTGGATTCCAGTCACATTTATCACTAGAACCACCATGGGGGTTTTAAGAAGAGCATCATGCTCTACACTTTTCCAGATAGCAACACCCATGACTTCTTCCCTCACATGTGCGTAGCATCTTACACATTTTACTTTGACTACAGAACATGCTTATCCTGACACAGGAGTTAATCTTGTGTGCTTGCTCCATGTTCAGAACTGTTTCATCTCTTAAGCAACCTTTTGAATCAGATGAAAAGGTAAACAGATACCTCCAGGAAAGAGAGGGAAAAGACTGGTCCAATCTTGATTTTTTTTTATTATTTTTAAAATTAGACCAGACTCATCAGTACCCAATGTTAATAAATTTAGCAGGCTTCCAACTGTTTGAGGAACACCACTTGTCACTTAAATCCAGTTTGACTTGGATTCAGTAACTGTTAAGCATTTCACAGTGAAGTACAAGTCTACCAGTAGCATAAATTTCCTTGAACACCCCATTATTAGAACCGTATTTTGCCACCTCCATCAAGTCTCTGAAGTTGAAGTATGCAGCCTCTCACTTGAGAGATTCACCAGCAATGAATGGTTTCCCAGATAATACACTAGTTGCTTCCTAACAAAACACATAGGACTGCTGTTAGACTAAACCTGTGCTCAGTTCTGCGTGCTGCTGAATGCTGTAGAAGCTACAGGAGACAAGGTTTCTCACCATCTTCCCCCAGTAAAACAGGACCCTCTTGTTTGCTCACGTGTCCTGCTTACTGTATCTAGGACAATGCCCTTTTGCCACATTTCATTAACATGTCTAGGTTGTGCATTAACCTCAGCAGTAACCTCCCACATCCCCCTCATTTTTTGATGTGAGGGCATTGTTAGAAGTCAAGCTTCACCATCCTGCTAGATTTAGAGCCCTCACAGCTGTGAATCTCTTCAGTTATCCCAGCAACATAATACACAAACTGTTTTAACATCATCTAAGTGTGACGGCATATTACTCCTAATATCATAGGTAGTTTCCCCATCTTAAAGAATTACTCTACAGCTAGACCTGGTAAACAGCATCTTCTTTGAATGTGGCCAAAGGAAGCAACTACTTTCTATAAAAGCTGGAGTTCATAAACCAGGTGTAATAACCACTTAAGCTCTGCATGCATTAGAGGAAAGCTAACTGTAGATGTACTCCAGTTACCATGTTAACACTTGCTGTTTGATACTAACTGCAAAAATTAATGCCCTGACAAGGTTCACATGTTCTAAAGACAGAAATTAATGACAATAATCTAGTTTATGAATAATACATATCCTATGAATCAATTTGAGCTTATCAAACAGAAGTTCCAGATTTGTGATCTCATAAGTACAAGTACAGCATTAAGTACCAGTTTATTCTCCCAAAAATTTTCACATCCAGTTTAGAACATTATCAGATTTAGCATCTTCTAAAGTCAGCAAGAATTCTGTGGACCATACGAGTTACCGCTCAGCCTTGTCATATCTGAAACAGAACTCCCACCACCTATTCCCACTCCTCATAGCAGAGTTGAAAGTTTCAAACTGATGAAACATGCCCTGGGATGCTTTCTCTGTTAAATACTCTAACATTGAGTTTAAGTATTCAAATAACAATATAGCACAGCAGGTGATTAACTCAGAGAAGGTGTTACATTAATGTTTTCAGCATTTATGCCTGTAAAAGGCATTTAACTTTGAGATATACAGTATAACCTTGTCCTTAGACACTGTATGAATTTGGGATTCTGTTCTAATCAAGTTTATAAGTCTTAGAAAGTAACATAAGGAGACTCCACTTTTTTACCTCTTGGCTGACCATTCAAGAGATCAGAAACAGCAGGAAGCAGACAGACCTACACAGAAAGATGAATTTCATAAAACCAGAAGTGAGAATTAAAGCCTCAGGGGGAGGGAGGAGCAAATGAGTGCAGGTGACTTTTTAAATGATTTCAGACATGGTTTAATGTTCTTTTCAGCATTTTCACATCAGTGTTACCCATATTAGCTAGAATGAATCTATGGATAACAGCACAGGGGCTTGCACTGAAACCCTGCAGTGACTCTGTTACATAGGGGCTTATGCATTCAGGTGGACATCTGTCACTTGTGTGACTGCAAAAGCTACAACTTGCTGGAATCAACATTAAAGCTTTTGACATCTATTCTCATGAAAAGCATAGATGTGTCATTTTCAGTTTCAATTTGTTTGCCTCAAATTGAAGCTACATTTTTGGTCATATTTGTATCTCAATACAGAGTTTCACCATTTTTCAACTGATTTCTCAGTAGCTTGCAACTCATGATCCAGATTATTTTCCCCAATAGTTCTTCAGCAAACATTTATCCACCTTATCAAAGTCATCTTTATTTAAACAGGCTAAACAGTTCTCTGTCTCGGCTAAACAAACTTTTTAATTCTACCTTATTAAAAGGGTTATATTTGTATTTCAAGATCTTTAACTACAAGTTGCATCTAATGCTTAGCAATAAGGAAGCTGTAACCAGATCTATTCTTATATCCCTTGACTGTAATTAGATTTCAAATTAACAGCTCTTCTCCAACCACATATTAAAAAATATTCTCGGGAGGAGTGAACAGTTCCAAACGAACTTCTCCCTTCACTTCGTGGGGTTTTTTGTTTAAACCTCACTATCCCGCTATGAAATAGGGTGTTTACGTTTAACAGTTTCTCATACCCAGCAGAGGGCATCAGCTTACTGCAAACCTAGCCATGAATTCCCGGTGCATCTCTTCGAGGTTCATCCCCAGCCATCTGGGGGGGGGGGGGNATTGGACAGATTGAGGAATCGAGCCCAAGGCTCAAGAGGCGTTACCACACCTGCAAGCTTAAAATACAGCAGCCTCAGGTACAAGATTATCACTTAAACATAAAAGAATTTGGTTTTCTTTTTGGTCTTCATCAAAACTTCTCACACAGCACCCACAAATATCTTGCTGAACAGTGGTTCTTTAGAGATCAACAAATATTTTTTAGATACATTTACAGTGTTCACCATGAAACCTTTGTTTAAAAGTCCTACCTTGGCATTCCTGTCAAGATTCATTATTAGTCAGCCAAGAAGCCTGCTCTCAGCAGGTCCTACCCTCATTAGCAAAACAGGCTTTCCAACATCCACACTTGTTACTGCCAGCATACAATATGCAGCTGAAGAACCACCCCTGCCTGTTTCCCAAGCAAACAGATAAACACTATGAAAGGATTTTACCAGAGTAGCTATAATAGCAACCAGAAGCAGCCTCGCATAGGTCAGGGCAGGGAAACACAAAAGGGACAGCTGGAAATGGGAGAGGTTTCCTTGGGTGTCCTGCTATTCCTAAACAGAGGTAAAGCTGCTATAAATCTGCTCTTCTTCCCCCAGGATCTTTTGGCAGCCCTGCACATGTACTCACCAGCAAACTTGGTCTGAAAAATGCACGTCATTTTAGGCTCTAGCTAGCAAAAAACCGAGCAACTAGAGGGCAACACAATCAGGTCTCCCTCTCAGCCACGGGTGACAGCACTATCTGCCATAGCCTCCTGAGGGTAGAAACCAGAGATCTGGTGCTCATGCAGACCCCAGTCCACAACCAGCGGTAACAACAACCCTCTTTAGCCACCTTCTGATTTTCTTCTTGTTATTCTTCCATTTGTTCTTGTGTTTTAAGTGACAGCTCTACCTACTTTAAATTGTTCATTTTAACTACTAAAGTAATACAGGCAACATTCATTTACTTATTAAAAAAAACCCAAACAGTTCCATAGGCACTAGCCAATCACCCCAAGTGAGCCACTTGGCAGACCATCAGAACTTAAAAAAATGTCATACACAAATCACTAAGACAACTACTCAGCTCTCAAACCCTCATAAGTCATCTAAGAAACTAGAACTAAAGATTAATGTTCTCCAGAACCCAACCCAGATAGAGAAGGAACAAGCATCATTAATGTATATATAAAGACTACAGAACTACTCCATTAACACAATTAATTAAAGGTAGAGAATCAGTTCTTAAGGTCAGCATTTCTTATTCCAGTTCATGCTTCCTAGGAGTACCTGATAATCCTGATGTTCCCAGTAGATGAGTTTTCACTTCATTTTCTACTGCAAGCTCATAGAACAAAAAAACTCTGAAACAAAACAAAAAAAAAAAAAAAACAAAACCCAACCAACCAAAACAAAAAAACAAAAAAACCCACCAACCATAAAACCTCCAAGTTGCTTTTCCTT
>VXBZ01002398.1:306167-377467 GCA_013399135.1 Heliornis fulica
CCTCGAGGTGGCTTTTAACACCCATCAGCCTTTTAGTCACTATATGTCCTCTGGATGAAATGAGAGAAATGCAGCCAGATCACCAGGCAGGGACTGCGCTTGTGGAAGCAAGAGCCTTTCCAGTGAAGGAGTGTTTCAAGACAGGGCTGGCTGGAGGCAAGGGGCTGGAGCAGGACGGAGTGCTCAGCAAAGCATGACGCTTTGCCCTTTCTCCTCTAACAAGAAGACAGAAGTGGAAGCTGGACACAGAGAGAATATTAGCATTTAACACAAGCCTAGAATAGTAATAAATAAAAAAATAATATTAATTCATAAATATGTATAATATTTATTGAAAAACAAAGCTGTTTATTTCTAACATCAGCCGTACTTCCACAACATTTATTCTGCCTGCATCCCACTGTACCCAAGGCAGAAAAAAAGACCCTTCTGTGCAAAAAATAGGCAAAAAGGGCAGAATACCACAACAGGAAACAATGATCCCTATGGAACAAACAAAAAACTTAAGAGCAGCCACATTAAAGTGTTTCCTTTTTTTTTTTTTTTTTTTTTTTTTTTGGGTGCTTNCATCCAGCACCAGCTGATGATGCTACTTGCATGTCAGAAATTGCTACTGACATTTCTATTTTGATTTATTTTCCCTCTTTCTTTGATAGTATTATAGAGAACATTTATATTTTAATAAAAAGCAAATAATGCATGTCAGCGTACGCATCAGGGAATGAATGTCAAATAGTTTTTTCCAATTACAACTCTATTTCAAATAGGGTAATGCAATTAAAGGATAATTACTAGAAGTGCAAAGACAAGGTTATGACCAGAAATGGCTACCCTTTCACTTCCAAGTCCTGTCTTACTAAATGCAACATTCCTTCAGGGCAGGTTACTGTACATATGCTCAGGTAACCAGAAGAAACCAAATGTCTGTCACTACTAGTTGAGAGGATCTTTCTGTATAATCCACCAGGTTCTGAAAGAAGGACAAATACAGGCAGCTGTATTGCTGATTAACAATGGCAGGAATTGCTTCAGATATTAACAATGTATTGGTAGTGTTTTACAGGCAGGTTCCTAGCGTGCTTTTAAATAGCAGCCATGGTGAACCGATTATTTACATAATCCTGAGCTCTCGTTCTTTCGACAAACTATCAGCCACAAAATAGAGAAAAAAAAACCTTTCAGTGTTCTCCACGCTTTGTCAGGTGGGTTATCGAGCATGTTTAGCACAGCACTCCAGGGTAACCACAACAAGGACCAGGGGAGGTTGTCTCCCCAGAAGGGGTGGCAGGCAAGCTGCAGAGCAGAGCCTTCACTCAGTCCCTCAGTGGAAGTTCAGCCCAGCAGCGAGGTGCATCAATCTCCTGCTGCCATAGATGTGTCCCACTCTCCAGTGCAGCCCTGCAGCATCCAAACAAACTGACGATGGTGGTGTGGCTCCTGGTTTTTGTTCCTCTGACCTGTACAGAAAATGAGTTAAACAAGTGTGTTTGTACTGCATCCCAAGGGGGGCCCTTCAGCTGTCTGCAAGACCATGTTCACTGTCCTTTCAGATGGCACATCTCCACTCCCAGCCTGAAGCACTGCCAGAGGGGACCTCCTGCCTTCCTGGGTCCTCCTGTGCCCATCACTGCCAAGGGCTGGGCCCCAGACATCCCACTCTCTGGAAAGGAGTTTCAGAGCATCCCCTCCCTAGGGGAGGGAGTTTCTCTCTGCAGTTTGGCTCTGTCCTAAAAGGAGTGTTGTGGTGAGTCTGACGTTTTCAGAGGATTCAGATCCAAAGCTTTTTCAGAGCTGCTTTTGCCTGGATGGGGAGCAATGCAGTGTCGCTCTATCCTAGTGCATCTCAGGCTCCGTTTGATGGGCAGCCAGCGACAGTAGAAGTCAAGCTGTGCGAACTATGGGGAGCCAAAAATTATTTTCTCATGACACGAGCATACATCATTAACTATCATGAAACATTAATTAGCATTGCCCTTTGTCAGCTCCCTGCCCCGGGAAACAGAATTTTTTTTTTTTCAGCTGGGCTCAGAGGAGACTAAAGGAGATCTAAAAGCAGCCAATAGCTATGGGAGGGGTAGTTATAAAGGTGAGGATGGTTCAAGCTTTATTCAGCTGGAGCCATGGGCTTGCATCCTTCAGAAGACTGGAGCTAGTGAAAAATCTGCTTTTCTGCAGGGGCCCATCTCCAGGAACCGGCTGGTGTAATGCTCGAGTGTCACAAACCATTAGTGAGGTTTTGCCAATCGGTTTTCTTTAAGTGCATGAAATAAACCAGCAATCCTTTATTATTAGCTGCTTTATTTGACTGGTAATAGTGCCTAAAAGGGGCCGGGACTCCAATTTGCTCCACTTGGAACCACTCTGTGCTGTGAGAGCACTTATTCTTATTTTCTATGTGCAGTTTCAGTGGGACAGTGTCAGACTATTGGACCTATTTTGTTTGTCTTCAACGTTCTTATAGGGGTGGCTGCCAGGCAATTCAAAATGTAAACTGCATACTGGGAACACAACATGGTAGTGAGTGTGCAAAATTAGTGTTTGTATCTGAGCATGCTAGCTTTCCTCTGCTGGACCCCCAGACACTCGTGGTACCTTCTCAGCATCCAGCGCCTGAGCCCTTGGGAGCAGCACACCTCGAGGTGGCTTTTAACACCCATCAGCCTTTTAGTCACTATATGTCCTCTGGATGAAATGAGAGAAATGCAGCCAGATCACCAGGCAGGGACTGCGCTTGTGGAAGCAAGAGCCTTTCCAGTGAAGGAGTGTTTCAAGACAGGGCTGGCTGGAGGCAAGGGGCTGGAGCAGGACGGAGTGCTCAGCAAAGCATGACGCTTTGCCCTTTCTCCTCTAACAAGAAGACAGAAGTGGAAGCTGGACACAGAGAGAATATTAGCATTTAACACAAGCCTAGAATAGTAATAAATAAAAAAATAATATTAATTCATAAATATGTATAATATTTATTGAAAAACAAAGCTGTTTATTTCTAACATCAGCCGTACTTCCACAACATTTATTCTGCCTGCATCCCACTGTACCCAAGGCAGAAANTTTTTTCTGGAGATATGTCCTTATCTCAATGATTGGAGGGAAAATAAATACATAAATAGATAGAAAAATAAATAGATGGGAAAATAAATAAATAATTGAATAAGTAAAATGTCTTATTTAGCTGTGGTGGTGATGGAGTCCTTTGTCTGTAGCATATTCAGGAAAAAAAACTTTTTGATTGATCCAGGGGGCACAGCCCGATTTTCTATTAAAGTGTATTAATGCCAGGTTCTGTGCAATTAGTGAAAAGTCAATTCCCATTACTAGTTAACACTATTGAGTATCTGCTTTCTTTAATAAAAAGCTGTGTCCAGCATAACGACTATAAATCGATGAGCAACCACTTTCTAAATCTATTCTGTCTCCTCCAAAAAGACAGGGAGCACGCTGTGGTTCAGAGGGATCCTTGGAGAGCTGGCTCGCCGGCTGCCCACACTGCCTTCGCACATGCCTCGCAACGGCAGCGTGGGCCCTGCCCTGACACAGCTCTGCTTGGGAAAAGCCTTTGCTTATTTCCAAGAGCTGTACACATGCAAACAAACCGGTCTTAAAAATCTTTACATCCATTTAAGTGGCATCAAAGACCGGGTTTAGCATAAATCCTCCATGGAATGAAGCCTTCTCGCATGGTTGAATTGCCTGTATGCCTTATGATCCAGCAGCTGCTTGAGGTGCCTGGTCAAACTTGGGGCAGACCTGGAGGGTATCTCACAGATCTTACCTACGGTGCCTGGTGTCTGCTGGGGACAAGCCCTATTGACAGGGCTGCTAAGAAGGGTCATATCTCGCTGTAATGAAGAGCTTCAGCAATGCAGCTGGCATGCAACTGTCACCTGGCATTGCCTATTTGCTATGCCAATTTTGTACATAATTCTTACTTTCTGGTAGAAGTCATCTCCCATGGTAGGACTTGCAGTGCTTGTGCTGGAACAGCTGCCTGAGCAGCTTAATCCTTACAGTGCCTAACAGAGCAGTCTACAGGTTCCGTAAGCAATTTGGTCACATTCTGTGATTGCTGCGGCAGACGGCTGAAATTTATACTGTCACTATTGAGGAGCAGTGGAGAGCAAGCTCTCCAAGGTATGCTTTGGCAGTGCTGTGTCCTAGGACAGGTTTTTCCACCTTGGTATATTTATTTCTACCCTCATTTGGGGGTACAGATAGTCAGGGCAGTGAACAAGGGTGACTCACCTCACAGGAGCCACTCTGCCCGTGAGGCTTGAGCAAATAACTTACACTGCCCACACAAGGGGATTACGCCTGATTGCATTTTGTCTTCTGCTTAGATCTGTGGTACATGGCAAGGACTTCAGGCTGGTGGGACGCTGTCTTTCCAGTTGTAATGGAAAGAAATTGCTCCACAATGGCGGAGAGTTCCGAGTGGGAGGAGAAACTAAATGCTTAGCTGAAAAATCAGACAGGGAGAAGTCGCAAAGGTTTGTTTAGCATGTTTTAAGCTCCTATGTGCAAGTTGCATGTCTTGTTAGCACCCAATAAATGAGGAATATAATTAGAAATTACTAAAAATATAACTAAAAAGAGATGAAAAATCTTGTTCTGGGTAGGAACAATGACAACAAAAAAGGAATTGAGGGAAGAGTCAAAGACAATTCATCATTCTGCTTCTGATACCCAAGGTTTCTTTGGTTTAGTATTGGTTTCCACTTGTGGAAACCCAAAGGCTGCTTTTCAGAAGTGAATAAAAACTAGCTAAAGGACATCTGATGTCTGCAGCCTTTCATTCATTAATGGCACCTGTAGAACCAGAGGGAAGGGAAAAAACTGGGTAGTGGAAGTGAAAGGTCACTCATGGAAAGAAAATATATTTTCTTTCTTTACAGTGAAGAAGAGAAATAAAGCTGTTTTGCCTGTTTTAATGATCATTTGCTAAACATCTGAGAGGTTGACTTGTTGGTCTGAATGAATGTAGATGAAATTCAGACATAGACAAGACTATTTGTAGAATTTTATTTTTTTTTATAGACACATGGTCAATACTTTTCCTCAGAAGTATTACATTTTGATGTATCTGAGGATCAGAAATTATGTTTGTGAGAAACACTTTGTTACAACTATGGAACAGTGAAAATGGAAGCCAAATACAAGGTCCTTGGTAGGTAAACATTTTAAATCATTGACTGAATTTGAATAATGAATAAATAGAAGGAAATTGCAATCTGCTCATGGAAATTCCAGAAAAAGAAAAAGGAGCTAAGCTCATAAGGTAAATTATTCATGTTGGTATAATCGCTTTGCTCCAGTTATTTGTAACACAGGAAATGTGATTTGCGTGTGTATGTCATTTTAATATTAACTCAGTTGCCAGCTCAGATCTCAAATAATGAGACCGATCCAAGTCTTTCCTTCCCAGAGAAGAATTTTCAATGCAAGCAGAGTCAATATGGCAAAACATTCTGCCCAAAGCAAGGCTAAAAGCTGAGCTTAGCTGTAATGCCTGAGGACAAGAGGGTTTCGACCCACCATTTGCCTCACCCATGGTGTGACAGGCACACACATGTGGCAGTTGCTCAGTAAGAGGTGAAAGACACGCGATTTCAACTTTGAGTTCAAATGCATGCTGTGATATTAACTGCAGTGAGGTTGATTAGGAACAACTGCAACAGCATAAACAAGAGTAAAGGAGGCTGTCACGTGCTGGGCCACAGCTGCCAGGGTCTGAGCCAGCCACAAGAGTTAACGGGTAGGAGTCAGCATCCTTGGTGGGACTTTGCTGGGGAAGCCTGCATCTCAGCAGGAGTGCTGCACAATGTCTCTTCTGTCCAAGTACACTCTTCTTTATTAGTCATAAATACAACTGAATTCATAAATTCAGGCTTCTCTTTTACACCATCTATAAACAGCTTTTGATTATAAGCACAGGAATAAATTCTATTAAAGGAAACTTTAAGTTACTCTAGCTCTCTTTTTAGATTTGAGTATTTTGTTCATTTGATTTCGGTATTTCCCAGAAACACTGTGATTTTAGTGTTTACAGCGAGTAACTGTGGGACAGCTGATGAGATGCATTCATGGGTCCTGAGGGAACCGACATATGAAGCTGTTAAGACACTATCAGTCATATTTGAGAAGCTATGTCAGTCCAGTAAAGTTCCCACTGACTGGAAAAAGGGAAACATAACCCCCATTTTTCAAAAGGGGGAAAAAAGGGAGAGCTGAGGAACTGCGGGTCAGGCAGCCCCATCTCCATGCCTGGCAAGGTCAGGAAGCAAATCCTCCAGAAAAATGTGCCAAGGCACATGGAAAATAAGGACATGAGTGTTGAGAGATCACAGCTTCACTAATTGTGCCTGACAAATTAGGTGGCCTTCTACAATGGGGTTACAGAGTTGGTGCATAAGGGAAGAGCAACTGGCATCTACTTGGACTTGTGAAAATGTTTGACACTGTCCTGCCCAATATCCTTGTTTCTAACTTGGAGAGACTAGAAGTTGACAGATGGTCAATAAGGAATTGGCTGGATGGTCTCACAGAGTTGTAGTCAACAGCCCAATGTCCAAGTGGAGATCAGTAGCAGTAGAACGAGTAGACAGTCAGCAGAGAATGGTTTGAGAGCAGCCCGGATGAGAAGGACTTGGGAGTGTTGGTGGATGAGAAGCTTAACATAAGCAATGTGCACTTGCAGCCCAGAAAGCCAACCTGGGCTGTATCAAAACAAGTGTGGTCAAGGGAGATGATTTGCCTCTTCTAATCTGCTCGTGGGGGAACCCACTTGGAATGCTTCATCCAGCTCTGGTGTCTTTCTTGTCTGGTACAAGAAAAACAGAGAGCTGTTGGAACAGGTCCAGAGGAAGGTTACAAGGATGATTAGAGGGCTGGACCACCTCTCCTTTGAAGACATGCTGAGACAGTAAGGCTTGTTTAGCCTGGAGAAGACATTCATTAGAAATGTTCATTAGAAACCTGTGGAGATCTCCAAAAGAACTGTTCTCATTGCTCCCCTTGGTTTCAGGTACTGAAGTAGCTCCCTCTTGCTCATCCTTGCTGACTCACACCTTGTGTGCCAGAAGGGGAAAACTGAACCGGTGCTCAGGCTCAGCCTCACAGGCTGGCTGAGCTCCCAATGCCCTTGTCAAACAGCGTCAGTGTGAACAGGAAGGGTCGTTGTTCTCTCAGCCATCCTGTGCTCTGCCCAGGTTGAATGATGGGCATAAGTGAACTTGACTTTGCTGAGACTTGAGTCTCAGCAAGGTCAAGTTCACTTATGGCCTTTCCAGAGACCTCTGCAGTGTGGCCACGCTCTGTGTGTGAATGAGCATAATGCACAAGAGGGGAAAATTTGCTCACAAGAAAGGCTTGAACCTACCCATATTCACTGTGGGTATGACCTAGGCTTTTGGCTCCTGAGTCATGGAGAATACAAAGCTTCAAGTAGAACTGTGCACCTTGCTGTAGCTGATTGTTTTAGATTTCGAACTGGTAGTCTGCAGCACTTTCTGGCATCATTTAAACATTAATTGCAAATGAACTGTAGTGCTGCATGGTCGCTTTCTGATACATTTTACAGGTCATTGTCTTCTACCAGGGAAGGCAGAAAACAGTGCAGTCTGCAGGCTTGAGGCACTGGAAGTAATTTTTCAAAACAGAAATACCTAATGCAGTAAGCTTTACATCAGCTGCAATGCAGTTACTCCTCAACAACAGCCCCATGCCCGGTGCTTGGCTAAGCCACGCTGTATTATCTGTCCAGTCCACACAATGATTAATAGAGGCACAAGAATGAAACATTATTCATCTGGTCCAAAATCTGCTCTCCTTGTGACATGTATGGCAGAAACAATAGCAGGAGTTGGTTCTTTTTTTGGTGACATGTTCAAAGCTTGTGCCGAATCCCCTAGAAGGATCATCTATGGGCTTCAGAGCACAAGAACAAAAGTCAGGCAAAAGGTTAGTGACTCTGGTGGAGTTATATCCAAACAAAATTACCTCCTTATTTAAATCCAAGGGTACTACAGCAGAGGTGAAGTCACTGTGGAGTTTGGTCCAGCATCCCTCTCATTTGTAAGACTGGCAGGGACATACATCTTTTGCTGTCTTGGGGAGGATCCAGCTTTCAAACTGAGCTGATGTTGCTGCGTTGCCCTGCACAGAGGCCAGGAGTATACTGGTTTCTTGAGGCTTAGAAGTTTCCCCTTTACTTATTTTCCACTGACAGACTCTGTATTCCCCAAAGGCTCTTTGTTAACAGCACAGGCCATCACCAAAAATTAAAAATAAAAGAGGAGGGAGGATTTGGGGATGGGAAAAACAAGACATAGCTGCAGCAGTCCTTGCTGTATATTCCCTCTGTGTCCCACCGACGGTATCATGTGGAAGGGAAATTGTTCTATCAGTGACTATGTTAGATTCATGACCCCACCACAACCTTGAATTGGCCTTTAGTTGTCGCTGATGGAACTGAAGAACAGCTCCTGTCGACATGATTGCTGCTCTCCAATGAATCAGAACACGCAGGGCACAGAGCAGCACATTAAACTAGCAACAGAAATATATCACTGTACTTTTATATAGATGTATTGCTTTTGCCCAAGCATATAAATGATTGGGCTATCCACTTATTTTTTTTCCAAGGACTATAAATTAAAAATAAGCTAGGGGTTTTGAAATTATGTTCTCTCTCTTTCCCCCCTCCCCTTTTCTCTCTCTCGTTTGGGTTTGGTTTTGTTTTTTTTTTTTTTAAGTCTGGGTAGCTATTTTAGGTCTACAGTAAAACATTTTAGAGGTAATCTTACTGCCTATGTCTATTTGACCATCCTTTTTCTAAGAGAAATCTACTACTGCAGTTCTGGCTCAGGTAATTTAACACTTCACTGTGATCACACTAACTGCACATATCCCTCAGCTTCTTTTGCTGCTAATGAACACTCATAAGGCTGTATTGTTTTAATTCAGTAATACAAGTATCTGAAAGGGCAAAAAATCTATGTATGTCATGTGGTTCCCCACCCCAACAAATATTTCGTAAAGTCAGATTTTTTCAATCTACCTAAACCAAAGGTCACTTTGACTTGAAAGTGAGTTTGATGCACAGCTGCATAATTTAACGTAGCACCTTGAAAATGGAAATGTTTCACCATTAAATGGCATCTAATTTTTGCAACTTTCCCTGCCCGCTGATTGACTCACCTTGTTAAATCCTCCATTCAACTCAGAGGCGATGGCACCGAACTCACAGTGGTTGGGATGTTTCTCCTGTCGCACATGTTCATCTCTATGCAAGCAATTTATCACTTACCAACTTTGCAGCCAGATATAGAAGGAAGATGCTTCCCTTGCATTCTTGCCTCATCTTTGATTCTTCTGGGATCAAATGCAGGACAAGAACCGCCCAGGAGTCCAGTGTTTATGGCACGAGGCCAAGGCAGGCAGGTATCACAGCCCTTGCTCCAGAGGAAAGCAGGAAGCCCAGCTACTGAGCCCTGGAAACCCTTGCACATGCGAGCAACCCCTGGTCACGCAAGTGGAACAACTGACTTTCGTGATGCGTTTTCCTACAAGAACATGTGGGACTGAGCCTGCCAGGGAGGGGTGGTTTTTTAGTGTGTTACAACAAGACCATTATTGTTTTAACTTTACCTTCCTTGGACCAGCTGCTAAAGAAGTTTGGTGTTGACCACGTGTGAATGTGTCACATGAAATGAATTTGCTGTCCACCAACATGTGACCTGGTCAAAGAAAATAAATGAGCTGGTTACAGCTATTTCCCCTCAGCAGTCATAAACACCGTTATAACAATTAGAATCATAGAATGATTAGAGTTGGAAGGGACTCCCAGAGGTCATCTAGTCCAACCCCCCTGCAAGAAGCAGGGACACCCCAAACTAGATCAGGTTGCTCAGGGCCTCATCCAACCTGCCCTTGAACATCTCCAGGGATGGGGCATCCACCACCTCCCTGGGCAACCTGTTCCAGTGCTCCACCACTCTTACAGTAAAGAACTTTTTTCTAATATCCAATCTAAATCTCCCTCCCTCTATTTTGAAACCATTTCCCCTTGTCCTGTCACAACAGGCCCTACTGAACAGCCTCTCCCCATCTTTCTTGTAGGCCCCCTTGAGGTACTGGAAGACCGCTCTAAGGTCTCCCCGGAGCCTCCTCTTCTCCAGGCTGAACAGCCCCAACTCTCTCAGCCTGTCCTCGTAGGAAAGGTGCTCCAGCCCCTTTATCATCTTTGTGGCCCTCCTCTGGACCCTCTCCAACTGGTCCATGTCCTTCTTGTGTTGGGGGTTCCAGAACTGGACACAGTACTCCAGGTGAGGTCTCACAAGGGCAGAGTAGAGGGGGAGAATCACCTCCCTCGACCTGCTGGCCACGCTTCTCTTGATGCAGCCCAGGATGCGGTTGGCCTTCTGGGCCGCAAGAGCACATTGTCGGCTCAATTCCTATGTACCTTTTTGCCAAGCTTCGGATAGACTGAATCTTTACTGTGTACCACTTACTATCAAAACTAATAAGGTGTAAATAAAAGCCTGGCTGCTTTATTATCCTTTTAGGAGACCAGTAATTTCCAGTTCTAATGATAATACGGTCATTTGACATTTTGAAGCTTTGAGCCAAACTCTATCCAGGCTAGCTATGCTTCACCACACCACAGTCTTCACAGTATATAAGAATTAAGTCATTTTCCATCTTCTGAATTGCAAGTGTGATGCCAAGAAATGCTTCTTAATGTGGAGAGGTTGGGAAAGTGCAAAGAAACCCCTAACCATTGAGCTGCCCAGCTAGTAACAAGACCCCTGTCCTCCCACCCTGCGGCCACATAGCCACGGTGCTTTAACCCCTTTGGTGTTTAAGTATCTTCCACTAAATCTTTCTCTATGCCCTTGGCATAGCCAGGGTTTGCTGAAACCTTCAGAGTGCTGTGCACTTCAGTACCTAGCTTGTGCTGAAATCCCATCAAGGCCCACAATTAACTCAGGGATTACTGGCTAATGGGTGGAGGGGAGCAGCTCCTCTCCCTTGTGTTTTCTCAAGGAAGGGAACTGGGGATGCAAGAGAAAGAATTTATAGTGAGCACCTACATGGAGACAAAAGCTTCACTGGCTTTCACAGGAAAGTGCTGCGACAGGGATTCAACCGCCCTTTGATGGCCACCCCAGGCAGCTCAGAGCAGCTCTCCATTGAGCTTGTGATCTTCCACAAAGTGAGACCAGTGAAGCGCTGCCCAGAGGGGCCAGCTGTCAGGCCAGGGCTCTGCCCTCACAGTGATGCCAGCTAGACCAGCATCCCTCTGGATGTAGTCCCTTTCACAGCCTAGGGGAAAGTCTGCACTCTTAGGGTAACAGGTGATGATAACTTCTTCTCCAGGTTATTATTTTAAAAAATATTATTAATAAAATAATTCAATTCCAAGAAAACAGATAGTTGCTTTGTTGCTGACGGACTGCCCAAAGCATCCAGTTCCTTCTGGATTTGCTGTGAGGCCTTGGGGCAAGCCAAGTAGCTGGTACTTGTTTGCTGAGCTGCGGAATTAGGAAGTTTTAAGCTCTTTTTTTTTTTTTTTTTTATTATACAGAGCTGCTGTAACTCTTGACTCTCTAATGGCTTTAACAAATGGCAATTGTTTACAAATTAACTTTTGAGCATGACTGGAGCTAAATTCTAGATCTAATGAAGTTACGTGTCCAAGGGTTCACTCCTCAGCTGGTTCAAGCTGTGAGACTGAGTGTGTTTTCACTGCTCTCCTGCCAGGCTCAGAGAGGGGCTGCTCACTGCATTTCTGCCCCTCCATGCCCAACCGTGGGCTGCAGAGGGGGCAATGCCAAGGGATGATGTCTCGCTGAGCTGGGGATCACCTGAGGGGTTTCCCTCTGCAGGAGAGGGCACGAAGATGAAGACTAAGGTTGTGAAGCAGGCGAGTGTCTGCCATCTCCAGGGAAGAGCACACCTGCACGTTGTTTTCTTCATTAAAATTCTGAATAATTCTCTAATCTGGTCTTAAAAGGCAAAGCAAAAGCATAAGCATCCATGGAAAAGAAAATTGGAAACTATTTGGAACCATATCAAAGTGGAGCAGTGGTATCCAGTGAGATGCAAAGCTCTCTAGCAAGCTGCTCTCTGCCCAGAGCCACTTGCACCCAATTGTAACTCAAATCTTACCTCTGATTTGAAGCAAGGTGAAGTTTGTTTTTTTTTTCAGCTGCCTTGTAACTGCCAGTCCCCAAACTCAGGTGAACTTGAGTACTTCTGCCTGGTAAGGATAGCTGGCACTCGAAGGACACATAGAAAGTCATCACTGAAAGGTGCTAACTTTTCTGATAATAAATTAGTTTTCTGACTCCAAGAATGCTTTGTCAGCCCAGACAGGAGATTGTTTTATAGCACAGGTCTGGCATGTTGTTTGCTTATTGATGTTATGAATGTCTGTGATTTTATTTAGGGTTTAGGTTATCACCAGATGTTGAGATTGTACGGGGAGGAGGGGGAGAATAAAATAATCTTGCAATGTCCTCACCTGATCTACTCAACTGTGCCCCCAGCAGCTCACATGAGGGGAAGCTTGACAAATTTCTGATATCAAACCCAGCTGTCAGGACAACATGGGGTAATAGCTGTCCTTGTCAAACGCGCCAATTAATCCACCAGCGTGTCAATGCAGGTATAATTGATAGACTCCACATCTGGCTGAGTAATGAAAGTCGAAAGCATTACTAAGACCATTTCACCTCCTAAGAGATCCCGTAATCTAACCTGAGCTGTCAGTGCTGCAGTGACACAACCCCCAAAACAACAGTTTTCTGCAACACTAAGTAGAGGTTTCATATGAATCTTCATTTTGAGGGTGGAAAACAATGTGAAAAGAAAGAATTTGAAACAATGGTGTAATATTTTGGAGTGACAGTCTTATCCAAATACTCCCTAAATCGGAATAGAAAACATAATTAAAGGCCTTGCTTCTCTGTGAGAATCTGTGTGTTCTGGAAGTTTTTCTTTTAATGAGTTCTTTTTTAGAAGAAAATGTGGCCATTGTCTAAAAAGCTGCGGCTGTGGGAAGGCAGTGTCAACTCAGCAGGCTCATTAGCATAATCTTTTGTCTGATTTAGAAATGTTTGCTAAGAACTTGTAAAACAACAACAAAAATTGCTGTTAAGGGTTCCTTGACTGCTGTGTTTACTCATCCTCTTCCAGTGTAGACTTTGTTTTAATAAATGGTTTAAGGTCTTCTGGCTTTAGAGAGTGCTTTTTGTATTTGCAAATTCTCCTTTTTTTCCTTTTTTTTCTTTTTTTCTTTAAAAAAAGGAAGTCTTTCTTCTTTATCACTGCAGCACAAGGCTACAGTGCTTGGATCTACAAACAGACCTACTATGGTGGCATGTGCAAGCCAGAACAGCTCTGAGAAGTCAGCTCCGCCAACAGATGAGCGCTCATAGCCATGGACTCAGCATCACCATAGTAAAACATGGCAAACTCATATCCTCAGGGGTAGATCCAAAAGTCACAAAGGCTGGCAAAGATAACAGCACAACAAACAAGATAACAACATGCAGGAACACACACTGTGCCTGAATTCCCCAGGGGAATGAGGAGGTACATTCCCACATTGACCCATGAAATTTGCCTCCCCCTCTTTCAGCACCCTGTGTTGGGTGAGCCGGGCTATCACAACTGGGGGTACTGAACACGAGTCGGGGCTCATCAGCTTCACTGAAACGCATCTGAGAAATACCTGCTGGATACAGAGAGCAGGGGACCACTTCCAGCCTGCTTCTCTGCCCTTGGGGGTGGCACAGAGCGTGGCCAGGAACCCTGGGGAGGGAAATAAACCATCTGGGATTTCAGTGCATGGTCCAAGAGAGCCTGAAATAAGGCTATGGAGCTTCTAAGGGAAGTTAGGGTGGCATTTTATGAGAAGGAACTGTAGATTCAGTTCTTTATGCAGTTCAGGAGATGATTCAAAGACATTACAACCACAGACAAGGATGAGAAAAGCAAGTGAAAAAGGGCTGTTGATGCTGGGTAGTTCTGCTTTCCTGCTTCCTAGGATTTATGTACTTATGGATGAGTTTAATACTTGGTGATCAAAAGAGTTCAAATAGTGGTTGTATTAATGATTTCAACATAACCTCTAAATCCCAGGATGGCAGTAGAAATCTTCAGCTTGGTCTTAATCTTCTGACACTTTTTATTAAGAGCTAAATTAAGTGCTGTTGCCTTATGATAAAGCAGCTTATGGGAGTGTGAACTGTGGTATTGTCACTATAGTCTATGTACACCCTGTGCTCTGATCTCAATTCCTAGTCAGACTGGCTAGATCTTCTCTCTACAGTGAATACCGAGAAGGGAAAAACCTCCTGTTTGACATTCTTTCAGCTTATTTTTTTGTTGATATTTGGTTAATTCTCACTCAGCCTTTTTGACTAAGGCGCTGAGTTTGCAGGGTGATACACATTATCATTGCCTACCTTTGAGTGTGTAACTGTTGCAGAGACTCCTGAACAGGAGAAAAGCTCAACTCCTCCCATCCACACAGACTGTTTTGGCCCACAGTGCCAGTTTTTCTTCCTGTTTTCCCAATAAATATTCGGTACCTATTAAAAGATACTTGTGGGGCTCCCAACTCATACAGGTATTATGCATCTTGCTGCAAAGACTGACCTCACTCTGGAGTTTAGGACACCTGTGATCTGTAGTTTGTGGCCAAGGAAATAATAATATGCCTCAAAGAAATATGAAAATCATCTCACCATTAATCTTCTTCTTTTCCTCCCATCCATTCCCTAAAGGACATTGATCTCTGATGTGCTTGCTTTCTTGAGCCAACATGAAGACAGCATGTTTGAATCAGGGATGGAAATAAGTGATTTTTGAAGCTTTTCTCAAATCTCAAGACAGTTTACTCTGGCTTTGCTATGTCAATCCCAAAGATGACTCAGTTTCTAAGTTAGGGGTAGTCTTATCTGCTAACTAAAGGTAGCTCCATCCCCAAAGACGAAAACTGTCAGCCCTAGACTTCATTTTGTAGCTACAAGGTATCCTAAGATCTGAGTGCCTTGAATGAAAGACAGGGACTTCAGAGTTGACATGCCATTGCACTTCCCTCGGTTGCGTTATCAGGGGCTGCTGAGGACACTCCTATTTCAGAATCAAACAGTAATACACAAGCCAGATAAGATAATTTTCATAGTTCATAGTTCCTTCATCTTCCTTACACTGGGGGCTCCAGAGCTGGATGCAATATTGCAGATAGAGTCTAACAAGAGCCAAGGACAGGGGCCTAATCACTTCAGCTACTGACTGTGCTCCTTCCAGTACAGCCCCAATGCTGGTGATTAGTTCCCCAGTACCATTTCACGGGGTTAGTTTCACACCCCCAAAGTGCAGGACTTTGTGATTGCCCTCACTGAATTCTGTAAAGCTCCTGATGACGTGTTCCTCCAGTCTGCCTGTGTCCCTCTGAAACACTCCCAAGATCTTTGGATCCAAAGTTAAATGCTAGTGTTTAAATGTTCCCACCTACGCTGTGAGGAAGGCAGGGTGTTACACTGGCAGATCCTATTTCTTACAATGCATCTAGGATATATCCAGAGGGGGGTGGGGGAAAGGGGGAAGGGTGTCATGACAGAGAGTCATGCCACCCTCCATGCCACTCTCCCCTTCCTCCCCCCTGACCTGAGGTTAGTTGAGTCCCTGCTTGGTGTAAGATATGTGGCAATAATACCTCAATGTTGTGGCCTTCAGTGAATGTGAGGTTTAAGACTTGAAGGAAAGACATCCATAAATTCTCTGAGTGATGAATGGTTGGCAGTTTCATCTGAGTACTTTCGCTGCAGACTGTTTTCCATTTTTCCCCAAGGGCATACGCAGGAGATCAGAATGAGAGGGTGCTTTCAGCTGAACACTTGCATCTCTAGTACAAAGCAGCCATGGTCACCGTGGGCCAGTAGAGACAGAGCAGTTGCACGTGGAGCACACAAAGTCATGAAGATGAAGAGCAGGAACACAACCGGGTTATGGTCTTGGCAAAAGCCCGGCAACAATGCGATGTGCTTTGCTGGGCAAGGTGGAAGATGTGATGCTCCCAGCTGGCAACTGCCAGTAACTTAATGCTCCCAGATGGAGGCTGAGGGTGATGTGATATTCCCAGCTGGCAGACAAGGTCTGCCTCAGCGCGCTCTCATTCATACACGTGGCTTCTTTGTATGGCGAGAAGGGATGGGAGAAGTGTAATAAAGCAGCTGGTCTATTAGGAGATAAGCTTGGTGGAGAATAACACAAACATGCAGAATCCCCTTAATCTTAAACTTTATTACCCTAGATAATAGGCTTCAGTAGTGACAACAATCAGTTGAAGCACAGAATTGTCTTGGCTCCCGCAGCACCTGCCGTGTCAGTCAGTCAAAAGCCATCTTCTGCCACACAAAACAGTGGCTGCTTGGTACGAGCAAGCTGAAGTTTTGTTCATTTACTCTGAAGAGGTGAGGGAAAGATGGGCACCTTCCCTGTGCAGACTTAGGTGCACACTCTGAACCTGCTGCAGGGGAAAGGCTGTAGCCATATGGAAGCCTGCTTTTCTTTCTCGATCTCTGAGGAGTAGGAGCAAGGCACTCTTTCTCCATGGGAGCCCACATGAAAGAGTAGGAGCTGTTATTCCTGCTCTGAATCAAATCAAGTCTCCCAATACTCAGCCAGCAATGAGGAAGGGAAATTTTTTTTTTGTAAAATCTTTACCTGTGCCATTTGTAACATCCCTGGCACAAAATTAATTTAGTTACCTGAGACATGATTCAGAAGAAGCATCTCTCATTGTCTTTCTGGTGGAAAGCTCGGCTTCTCGATGCCCAGTGCACACATGCAATCCCCACACCTGTAAGTGGGCTGGTAAGAGAGCTTTCAAATGAAAAGGCATTTACTTTATAGAGGGCACTGGATTTATTAATTTTTCTGGGTGTTTTTCCAAGGGAAGTTTTTTCCACAGTCCTACAATCAAAATACAAGGGGGAAAAAATTCTGATTACCTCAAGCTGTTATTTTGTTTAGAAAAAATTCAGTACAAACTTTGGTTGAAAGAATAACTACAAAGTGACAGAGGGCAATTTTTATGCCATGAGAAATAAGAACAGGTCTAGCAAAAAAATCTGTGCCAGTTGTTTCAGGTTTCTAGCACTCTCTAATAAGAGTTGCAAGAGGTAGTGCGGCAGAAGCTCAGGGTGGAAGATATATGTCCTCAAGCTGCGCCAGGGCAGGTTCAGATGAGATGTCAGAAAGAAATTCTTCATGGAAAGAGCTGTCAGGGTGTGGAACAGGCTGTCCAGGGAGGTGGTTGAGTCCCCATCCCTGGGTGTATTTAACAGATGGGTAGATGAGGTGCTCAGGGATATGGCTTAGGAGAGGACACATACGATTGGACTCGGTGATCTTAAAGGTCTTTTCCAACCTACTCATTCTGTGATTCTGTGGATGAGGGGATAATTTGGTGAGGGGGTGTTTATACAGATTCAGGCAGTTAAATAAGACTAAATGTTATGAATATCAAAGCTTGGTCTAGTGGGTTAGAATTTGATTCTTAAGTTTTGCCCGCAAATTCAGGATTATTCCCTTTTAATGTCTAGTATTTCACTATCTCCTCTGAAGGAAGGGGGATTTATTTTTTAAATAAACTGAAACCAGCAGCATGTTTTGACTTGTAGAGCGATGAACAGAGAGGGAACAGAAGGTGCACTGCAACCTGCATCACTCCCCATCTCTCTGAAGGCAGAAGAAGTTAAACCCCAGGCGAGGCACCAGCGATGGCCCCAGCAGCCTGCCTGCTGCACGCAGCGACTGGTGGAAAAGAATCGTCACGGCAGAGCAGATGCTGCCATGCAAACTGGCTGGGCAAGAACTGGGAAACAAGGAAACCCAGAAAAGGAACTTAATACCATCTCAGCAGAGCATTAGAAGTGCTGCTTCGGGTCTGATTTACCTCAGTTGAGCTGCCTTTGAAACTTGCCATCTGGTCCAAGGCCTTCTGTCCCATTCACAGCTTTATTGCCTCAGTGTCTCAGCAGTGCCAAGATGAGTTCCCCTCCTTCCGATGGTTCCACTTCCTCTGGTAGACATGACCAAGACGCCTCGGCTTCCTTTGCGATGCTGTATTGATTTTTTTTGCAGTCTCTTTTGCCCTAAGGAATTGACTGCACTAGATCAAATTAAGAACAATCTGAGCATTTAATGGGGCTCCTTCAATACGATGAAGTTTGATTGCTTGAAGTTGAAGTTCATGATAATTATTTATGCTGACAGCACCCTCACAGGCAATAAAGACTGATCCTTTCCTGAAGGCCTCGGTCTTGCTTAGTACACACACTTCAATCATGAAATATGAGAATGATGCTCAGGGAAGAAAATATATTTCCACCAAAGCTGGTATCAGAATTCTGGGTTTGCTTCTGTTCTCTGCAGCCAAATGAAACTATCTTTCCTGCCTGGTATTATCAGCACCAGATCTCACACGCAGTTTTGAGATTAGTGGCTAAATCTTCAATTCCACAGTTTACAGGATCAGGCCTATACCTGCTCTGCTGCAATTCCACAGTATCCCACAAAACCCCTTTCTGACAAAAGTTGTGGCATTTCTGCATCGTCTAAGAGGTTTGTCCTGAGGATTGCCTACAATCACAGCTCTTTGAGTTAATAAACAGGTTCATCTGTGAGCGGGTGTTTTTCATGAATGACAGAGAAGTTGAAAATAAATCTCTATTACAACTTCCTGAGCCCTGACACTAGAAATCCCCCTGGTTGGGTATAATGAAACCAGTTCCCAACGTCTGTGTGCAACGTGTGCATATACCCCATAAAACCAGCTGCCCTAACACCTGTGAGTGCTTACCAGTGTCCAAACCAGCAACCAGCTTTAATTTCTAGTGTAGATGTATATAAAAGGGAAAACATGATGTATGTACACACGTACCTAACACTATGCACACATCGTAGCCCTCCACCTGCAGCCGCTGTTAACGCTGCTCCTTGGCCCTCAGCAAAGCGGGCAAATGCACAGCGACAGTCAGCCTCAGAAAGTGCACAAGGTATGTAAGGAAAGAAGGTAGTTTTCAGATTTTTTTTTTGTTCCTTATGTTTTGGAGAGGGAAGAAAGACAATAGCTACATCTATCCTACTTTTCTCTGGAGCATTAACTGATGAAATACAATGCATTTTGGGACAGCTCTGGCCCCACATGCATTCTGCTCTTTTGTAGCAGGGAGAAAAACAATGAATATGGCTTTCACACGAGGAATAGGGTACTTACCTAGGTGTTGAGTCCTCTTTCTGTGGTGAAGGGGATGGCTGTGGTGCTTTGATGCAGCTTCATAGCATCCTCACCTTTGAGCAGCCAGGAGGGATCCTTGCTGTTTGCTACACTCCTCCTCCTCAGTGCAGGCTTATTTTCCCCTGCAGTTCTTCGTGTTAGAGTTTTCAAAAGCAGGAAAATCTGCCTTGCCAGACACCTAGTAAGTCCCCAACCAAGGGCCCAAGTAGAAAAGTTAGTCTCTGAACTCCTTTGAATGTAAAAATGATGTTACTTAAGAGTTTGCCTGTCAGAGAAGGTGAAGATTAAAATGAAGGTGGATGGAGGCAGCAGACAGTGCTCGCTTCTTTGCAGAAGCAACACATGCACTGGAGCAACGCAACTCCATACCCACTGCTTTGGCCAGGAGCTGATCAGGGAGGGAAAGCATGTTTGAGGGGTTCCCCTTAGATGGCTATGTTTGTTACGTGTTTTGGCTCTCATTCATCCTAACTTTACCTGGTCTATATCTTAGTTTGTTCACAGTAGACTGTATGTCAACATAGATCTTGTCTGAGGGGTCACTCGGAAACCTACTGATGGCTTGTTCCAGTACCCTGCGAGCTTGGTGGAATAGGGACAGAGCTGCCACCCCTACAACAGGTCAGGATTTGAATCCAAGGAGAGGCCTGGCTGCTCAGAGAGCGGGAGGGTGGTTTATGTAAATGGTTCAGGCCACTTCTCATAAAAAAAAAATACAAAAAGCGGCTTCCCCTTCCCCTTCCNAAAGGAAAGGCCAGAAGGAAGCCTCTCTGCCGCTTTCAGCGATGCAGCAAGTGCAGGCTGCTCTGCCAAGCGTTCAGGCCATTTACAGCTCTGCTCCAAGTTTTCCAGTAATACTGAACTCCGGGTGACCCTCACAAGCAATAATTGCTTTAACATAGGTTTGACAACAACAGCAAGAAACCCTCTAAAAATAAGCACAAGCTTAAAATAAATTTCAACCCTAGAGACTCACTCATGTAAAGAATCCAGCACATCTCCCGTGTTTTCCTTGATTAGCATCACAGTTGTTGGCAGCTCGGAAAATGACAGTTTTCAAGGGATTTCCAACGCCTTCTGCTCCAGTTTCTAACCTGGCAGGTAGCCAGTCAGGAAAGACAGCAGGCAGCCCTTAAAAGAACTTAACAAGGCAGCTCTGGGCCAGCATCCCTGCTTATTTACCCCAATATCTGGCTGATGTAAAGGTGGGATACAGAGTAAGCCCAAATCTCTGGCAGCGCCTGGGATAAGTGTCTTTCCTTTTTTCATAGCTGTTTCACAGCCCATGTAAATTAGGTACACAGACCTTCCCACTACACTGGACCTGGGGTCCAGAAATCCCCAAATCTCTGCTAAATTTGATGGAAAGTAATTCTTCTTTCAGTAGGTGAGACAAAATAATTTTGCTTGGAGAGGTTGAAGGTGGTTTTTTCTGGCCCCTTCAGCAGTGGCATACAGGGGAGTCCTCTCAAAGGCTGAGGACCTGGAGCTGGTGAAGTCAAAAGCTGTCAGCTGGGCCATAGGGGTCACAGGGGGCGTTTTGATCCTGTTGGTAATGGAGAACCAAATTATTCTTCTCTGGCTCTTCTTAAGGACATTTTTTCTCGCTTTGGCAGGTTGGCTTCTTGCAGACAGCTGTCTCACCTTATTAGCAACTTATATTTGAAAGTTAGAATTACTTGTCAAATTTGCATACTGTCCTCTCATTAAGGTTTTAGAGGATGGTGTGTTAAGAAAAGGTTGTTAGGACATCAACAAACAACAACAGACACATTCATGGAATTGTACATGGCAGTCAGTGAGTAAACCAGGCTCCCGTGTGTTGTCCCTGTAGGAAGACTTCAAGTAAAGTGAAAATCCTCTGTAGGCTCTAAGTACCAGAGGGTTCCAGCATGTGGTGTGTGTGGCAAGAAGAGATGTATTTCTCTGTATACTATTGTCTGCAAACATATGTGTGTGTGGGGGATTCCTCTTTTTTTCTGCCCTCACAGATGAAAGCTAGAGTTAGATCCCAACTGTAAACTGAAATATTCACCTGATGGCAGATATTCAGATATTCCAGGAAAGCACTTTCTCCTGTGACAAACCAGTGAGACCAGAATTCTGGGAAACATGAAGAAGCATATACCCTTCTCTAGTTTTCCGATTAAATACACTTTTGATCTGCCATCACTAATGGGGTCAATGTAATCCAATGACTTTCGATGAGGCAAGATGGTGGTCTTGCTGTTGGCTATTTAAGTGCCTACATCTTAGAAAATATAGGCCATATCAGTTCACTAAATAACAAAACTCATGAAAGTGCTTACTTCAGTCATCATTTGAACTAATAGCAATTATGCCTGTAATAGTAAAATGAGGTTTTAATGCTGATTAAAGAAACTGCTAAACTGTCAAGATTGCTAGTTACAATTACAGGTCTCTCTCTGGAGACTGTCCCCAAAAATATTTGCCATCATCTGTGTAATACGGCTTTTTTTGTAGGACCAGATGTGAAGCATATGGTGACCTATTACGGTAGGGATGAGCCATAAGTCCTGGCTGAATTATGTTGGACAAACTACCCAAATGGAAAGATAACGTCCAGTGATTATTATAGGATCATAGCAGCTTTCCAGAGTGTAAGGATGATGATGGGCTTGGGAAATTGCCTGGCCCAGTTAATCGTTCCTGCTTGATAGCGTAATACCGATACTCTTTTATGCTTATTTATATCCCGTAACAATCCCGTTCTGCGGTGCATGCCAACGTACTGTAAATCATACTGCTACTCCTTACATGCTCTGTGCCCTGCTCTATGTCAAGTATCCTTTCCCATGGCCTGAGGGGAGTCTTGTGAAGCAGTGGGTGCTGGCGTGGGGAACCTGCAGAGACACAACCTTGTAACTGGGCACATTTTACCTTCTTAGGGTCATCTGGTTGTTTGGGCAGGGTCCTTGCTTGCAGGAAACGGGTGAATGGTGGCACTGAGTTCCAGACGCCAATGGCAAGCTCGCCCATGTCCCCTGGCAGGAAATGAGGGCAAGACTCTCTCCTGAATCACGTTATTTCCCCATACCCATTAACTTGATTGCTATCCAAGACCATAGTCAGTCTCTGGTTTGTTGGCAGGTACTATCCAGACCAGAATATAATGGACTGCTTCTCTGTTTCACTACTGCCACTTTGTATTACTCTTCGGTATGATTCTGTCATTTTATGAACAGTTTAACCTATTTACTCATGTGTAAATGGACAATAGTTGAAGATTAGAGAGGCTTCATTTGCTATGAAGAGCTACTATCTTGTCTCAATGGAAAAAGAACCAGTTGACCTAGATGGTAGGTCATTTACTGCTTCCCGCGGATGTATCAGACTTTCACTGCAGTGCTGGCCTATGTGTACAGTAACACATATGCATAGCACAGCTATGCACTGATTCTTAGAGGCCAGGAAAGTATAGACAGCTATTTCAGTAACTAAATATACAAATACAGAGGGTGATTCATAAGCACATGCAATGTATTTCACATTCATTTCCAAAATCAGTGCTTCCATGGCTGCCGGTCAAACCTACAGCTGGTCAATGTTCTTGTATGAATGTGTATTTCGAAAAGGGAGTAAAGACTATGTTACTTCTTCCTAAACACCTCCAGTGTTTCTTCCATTGCCATATTCCCGGGCTTTAAGACTGTTCCATCAGACAGGAGTTCTCTTCTAATCCTCTGTCTGGTCTTGCTGTTTCGTCAGCGGTTTCACAGCACCCAGTCCCTAACCCACATGAGCAGTACCACCAACTTCACAGAGGTCCACAGGGGTGCTGAAACTACTCATTTCAAATCTGCAATCATGAGAGGCTGATTTACCACAGTAAAAATCCTCTTCAAATTGTTTGGCAACAGAAACTGAGGTATTTTGTTATATGGCCAAGCCTTCTGTGACAAATAATGGTGATGCAGCTTAATTGGCATTTATACAAATATTCAGGCCTGTAAACAATACTAGTGAAAGCCACAGCTACAGCTGGGGCTGTCTGCATATGGTTACTACACTCCAGATAGATAATTCGTTCCTTGGAAAAGTCTGTTTTCATAGTAACGTAGATACAAAGCAGTCTCTCAAGTGCCACTGTGTCAGGAAAGCACATCACAGACAGAAGGTAATGACTGCTGACACCAGACCAGCTTTCCTCTTGTTCCATATAAAAGCCAGCAAACTCTAAATCATCAGCGCAACCACACTGCTTACCTGCCCCCATTGTTCGAGCGTGTCTTTACAGCAGGGAGCTAAATCTATCAAAACACAGTTTAAGAAAAAATTTACTACGTGGCGAATAGAAGCCTGATGGGCTGGTCTGAAAAAAATTAAACTGGGATTAAGCTTTCAACAAAGAGCACTTCCGACCCACGGCACAGCGCTTTGAGAGCTACTGCGCAACCCCTCCTCCCCCAACCCCTGCTCTCCGAAAAATCCGAGCTGGGATGGTCCTAAAATTGTTCCTGTCTGGGGCACACACTGTTCTAAGCTTTAGTAGAGGAAGAAATATTTAATTAAACAACAAATAAAATACCATTTGTCTAGCATTTGCAGAAGTTATAGCTTGTGGACTTAAACCTGGAGATCCAGCACGTCTCAACTGTCCTTCCTGCACCTTTTGGCTCTCGTTGGTTCAGATGACAGCTTTCACATGAAATGTTGTGAGGGGTTTGAAACTCTTGTTTCTCCCAGCCAGGTTGAGGAAGCTGGCTCCTTCCCGTTGTAAGGTCTTTCCAAATAAAAAGCTGTGGGGAGCTGAACAAGCTGTCAGATCAGAAAATAAGGATCCAACCCTTAGTTTGGCTACAGGTCACTGATGAGACTGTGGCTGATGAGCTTAATTTTTGTTTTTGTCTCGTGGCTCCTCCAACAGCAAAAATAGCATCATTACTGGCTTTTTCCTTTCCCTCTTTCTTGCTTGAATTTGGCTTCACAGCAAAGGGATTCCCTTTTCATGTTGGACACGTAACACCAAGTCAAGAAGGTCTTAGCCTTGACTGGCATGCCACTGTCCTGCAGCTTTTCTAAGCAAGTGTTTGAACAAGTGTAAGAACAGTAAATTTTATCTGCAACTATCCTCTGGGCTGAAATCTAACTGGGAAATGTGGCAGCTCTGAAGTAATCTTGGAGCAGCAGGTAAGATTTTTTTGCATTTGTCACAAACTTGGATTATTCTTACAAATTTCTAGATACCATAAGATGATGGATTTAAGTGCCATCAAAGTGATGGGTGTCCAAAAGGATTTTGCAAATGTTCCTGGCAACATAAAGGTATTTGAAAATTTGGCCTCAGTTTAATAACAGAAACCCAAATCAAAGATAAAAGTAAACCACTTGAGTTTCATTTTAAACCAACACAGCTATTGAGTTTCAAAGTTTTACATCTAGTTTAACTGATTATGAATAATAAGTGCATGTATTTTGTAGTTTTAAGTCTACAGTAAATTCAATAGCACTTTGTAGTAGAAGTTGTTCTGTTGATTAGGAGACCTTAATCAATACAATTTAGGTCCTCTTAGGAACTGCCACTCCGCCAGCCCGAGTTGGGCTTGAGCCACATGCCTTGTAGTATCAATACGGTGATCACGTACATCGTCTCCAAAATTCTCTGGATACCTCATAACACAAAGCCAATAACAACGTGATGCTACTGACAGAGCTGTAGTCGGTATCCTACAGTAATGTAAAGATTTTGTACCTGCTTCAGACCTTTTAAAGAACCTACGCTAGTGATCATCTTCAGAGAGTTTAAACTAAGCTAATTCATCACTTCTTTGCCTGCTGAAGAGAAAAAACACAAGATGCACTTTAACACTTTAAGGTGATTGATAAAGGCTTTGAGGTGCATCTAATAGAGATTACTTGTTTTATTACCAAGAGCTTGTTTTTTTACCAGTTTATCCTCCCTCTATTCTAGCTTGATAAAAAATGCAGGAATTAGCTTTGATTTCTGTTTTCTGCCTAGCTGTAGGTCTCACCTGTCACAAGCCAGCCTGTGTTCCAGAATCCTGGGATGATTTTCATAGCAACAGCTTTGTTCTTGGGGAAAAAAGGAAACCGTTTCTCCATCTATTTGCAGGGGAAAGTGTACAAAAAGGAGACCTGTAATTAAAGAGCTAGAGTGCTGCTTGAGGGATACAGCTTCAGTGCCTGTGAGATCTGTGAGATCTTGGGCAAGTCGGTCACTTTTAACTGAAGAAGAGACTCCTTTTCTCCTGCCTTTTCAGCGCCCTGTCCCTTTAGACTCAGCCTGACATTGGAGCCCCCTTGTTACACGCATTATGAGCTCCCACACCAATGAGATCCACTTTAACTTTGGGATATACTAACAATACTAACGATTAACAACAACACAAAGGAAAAGCTACACTCCAACTGCAGAACTCTCAGCAGCCAGAATACTGAAATATCTATGTGCCACCGAAAGTTGACACCGCTTGCACATGCTATGCAAAATCCTGACAACTTCTGGGGCTCCTTCTTTTCTAACAGTTCCTCACTGAAAGCCTTGGCAACAGATTGACACATTTGAGACACGCTACTAGTACCAGTAGTACAAAGATACATTTTAATGGGATTAGAAGAATTTTAAGTATTTTGGTTTATACATTTAAGTCTATATACTTTCAAGTTTCCTTTTGAATATTTCATTGTTTAAAAATCTTCTCTCTTACAACTCTGGCAGTCCTAACTCTTCAGTTCATAAAACTGATGATCCGTATGGTACCACTGAGCCATCTACCCCAACAAATACTACCCAGTGTCCGAGGAAGAGATGGATGTAAGCCATTCATTCAGTTATCCTAAATTGAGTCTTAGGTACAAAACAAATTACTAAACTGTGCAGTAAGAACTCCAAGGAAATGCTCCCTAGAAGAAATGAAGGGCTCCTCTTAATTCTATTCTATGATAAAGCAAATTGAGCCTGAGGAAAATGTCCTCAGAAAAAACTTAGAGGTAAAAGAAAATGAGATGCGTCCTTACAGCCACATCATAAACTAATTACAAAACTGGCTGGCTCAAGCCAGAGATAGGTATGAAAAGCAATAACTAGATGGGGAAAAATATAAATCAATGTGGATGACTGAAAACCAATTTAGTGCACTGGAACTCCCTCAGACTTCTCTTGCATTTTCTCTTGATTAGACTGACAAGAACTGAAGCTGAAAATGTTAAAACCTGACTTTAGCCTTCCGTGTTGCACTTTGTCTGCACTCCTTGATCAGAGTCCCCTTCTCTGTGCTTCTGTAGGTCAGACTGCTTTGATGGCTGGGACCTTCTGCAGAAAGTCAGAGTGTCCTGCAAGGGCTGACAGCTCATGGAGTTGTCCAAGTCTGAGCATAATGTGATTTTCCCCAGGTAGCACATAATGATATCAGAAACAACAATTTTGCATAAAAGATTGGTTACTGCAAAGGAGGAGTGTACTTGGAAGTCAGGATCTATACCTCAAAATCAGGCAAGACAAAACACTCTGCTTTGTGTTGCAAGCTTTGTTCCATGCAGCTCTTGCGATGAATTTCTCTTTCCATAAGAAGTTATGGTGCTGGGCAAGGAAAATCAGGCTCACCTTCTGTAACAGCTGGAAAATATACTCAAGTTCCAGAAANAGGGGTGAAAATTCCAGAAAAGTAAATCGATCAGTTGTGGTCAAAGCAAGGTCCTGAAGAAAGCCCTTGGGTCGATTTAACAGAACAGAAGGTCTACAGAGTTTGGAAGTCTCCCTGTGACTTAAATTATAGATGGTTTCCAAGAGTTTCCCTAATAAAATTTGTCCAGGGAGAAAATATTGGTGTCAGTGAGGGGAAAAAATCTGATTCACGGAAAATGGAAAAGAGAAAGGCAGCTTCAACCAGAAGTTAGTCATCAATCTATTTCTTAGACAGAGTCTTGGCAAATCCCATTCTCCTGGTAGAACTTGCCTGGAGTAGACCAGATTGATTTGACAGTCTCTTAGCCTAATAAATGCTTGACCTCAAGGTCTGCTGAATTCACTAAATTCACTATGCAGAGAGAATTGGGAACCAATCACCTCTGGGCAACATCCTGTTCCTCAGCCCTCCCCTGATAAAGGCCTTGACTGCTTTCAGCCTTATCGAGATGACTAGATGAAAGCTGCTCTCGGAAGAAGAAAGGTTAATCGACTACGCTGCTGTTAATCAATCACTTGGAAAGATTCAGCACTTACAATAGGTAGGACCCTCTTCCTGCCAAATGGTTCTTGCATGTTAACCAGGGACCATCTCCTCCAGTTTGAAGGATGAGTAACAGACAGAAATACAATCCAGATAGATGCCAGGTTTCTGATCCAAAGCCAGCTGAAGTCAATAGAAAGACTCCCAGTGAGTTCAATGGGCTTGGATCAGACCCTGGAGGAAGACTTATTACCAAGTTTTATTCTACATACAGATATTGAGTAGTGAGGGGTCCCTGAAAAGAAGCAGATTCATCACTCTTTTGCCTCCCTGGGAAAACAAACTCCTTCGGATCACACCGTGTCCCCGATTGCCAGGTATGGCTGACATTCAGAAAAAGAAAATCACCTGCCTGTGACAGCAAAGATGATGCATAAATTTCAAAATCCATGAAGAGCACAGAAAGAAAAAAATCCAAACTCCTAATGTTTTCCTGTCCTTTTTGTAACTGCCACTACCAAAATGATAGTTTTCTCAGAAGAGGAAAAGCTCCATCAGTTTCTAAAAGGACAAAGGCAAACTGAGGGAATAAAATTAAAAAGATCCTGCCAGATACCAGAGCTAGCTCAGTACTAAACAACTGGGGGCATGCAACATGAAGCTGACAGAGCCACAGAGGGTAAAAAAATAAAGAGAAAACACACGCACACAGATAGTGTCCCTGAAGATGAGGCATTTCTCTGAATTGAAAAGCTGTACATAGCATCAACAGCTGACAAAGCAGTGACCATCCCTGATGCCTGTCTTAAGGGAAGCAGTGTTGGCCTGTTGTTACAAATCCTGGTCCTCACATCCACTTAGTAAGATGCCTGCTGCACCACAGAGTGAAAAAGCCCGATGGAGAACAGCTGAGACACACATGTGCACACACCCCTTTAGGACATCTACAGCCACAAGTACCCGTTTAGAGTTCATTGCAGAGTCTGATACAGGCTTTTGCATCTTCAAGGCGTTGCACTTCTGGCATTTTCTCCCTACCAGCTTTACCCAAGGCAGATTCCTGGCTGACCTTACTCCAGCCCTTACTCATCTGGCTCTGTCTGCTGCCAGAAGGCTTCAGGCTGCTCAAATCCTGGAAGAGAGACGCTGGCTTAAATTTTCTGCTTTAGGAATAACCTAGTTTTCACTAGAGGTAAATAGCTGAAATGGAGAATGACAGACTGGTACCATGGGTTTTACCTGCCCCTAGCTGGCACAGGGTCCTTCAGAAGGCTGGAAAGCAATCCAGAAGCAGTTACTATTCTCTGCTTGTCCCAAAGGCCATGGCCCTACAAAGGATCCCAGGCAATGGATCTTTCCTCTGTGTGCAGTGACAGCAAGCAAGAGCTCAGTGAAAGAACGGTCTAAGGTACACTATATATATGACTTCTGTGTGCTCCAAGAACAGGCTTTCTCTGAGGAAGGACAGCCATCTTAAATGTAGCCATGTTCTCTTGCAGTATACAGCTGTGGGGTTGCCAAAACCAATGCCCTGCTCTTCCCACCATTGTCTGGCAACAACCCCACGAGACGATCCTGCATCCACATCCAAAAAGGACTGATACTCAGTGATATTTTTTTTCCCTTTGTCTGAATTGATAAAACAACCAGCACTGAAAGCAGAGCAGGGCAGATATGAAAGACTGAAGATGCCCCTCATAAGGAAACCTGACAAGAAACTACACACACAGCGCCAACAAGAGGAGCAGCTTCTTTCCCAGGAAAGACTGGGATATAGCAGCCTTACAAATCTGAAAAACTCAGCCTAACTCCAGCTACATGTGATGTTCACAGCATCAAAATATACAAGCAGCAGTCCTCTTAGTAGTACTCTGCTGTAAGAGCCTGAAGTTTGCTGTCTAAAGCAATCTGTCTATTTTGTGTCAAAATAAAGAAGTTAACAACTTTCTAAAATAAACGGGAACACTCGGTGGCTTTCCAGGTCTTGTTTCATGTTACTGCAGGCACAGACTCATGAGAGCAATCCCTTTTCTTCTCATGTTTGGATTTTCACGGCCATAACTTCTGTTTTTTAAAGAAAGATTCTATTATTATTATTATACTTAACTGTACTGCGGCACATCCAGCAGGTCCTGTTCTGTCTGCACACACAGAGCTGGGCTCCCCTGCAGCTCTCTCATGGGTGCATCCTGCTGTAGCCACACAACTGAGAACAGATCCAGATAAAGTGATATACTTCATCTATGACTATTCATTTCTTCACCCACACTGGATGAGCCTAAGGCACCTGCAGCTCGGTCGGTATTAATGGAAGCACAAAGGTTACTGCCTGATCAATTCCTCCTCATGTCGCCTGCATCCTACAAGGTTTGACTGCACAGACTCAGTGGCACTGAATTAGAACATCTGAAGACAAAATCCCTTCTGTCCAAAAGGAATGGAAAGATGGATGGCAGAGAAACGGAAGGAGAAGCCTGAGTGCTATCGACCCAACTGACATCCTATGAATGGTAAGCAATAAAAATTTATTGAGAAAAATTCTTACTTACCTGTATCATTGCCCCCAAACTGTTAGTGCCACAGAAAAATGCAAAATTCCCTTAAACAACGTATTTAAAAATCTTGCAATTTTATTTGCATATAAAGGCCGCTAGATATAATATCACAATAAATTTAAAGAAACAACTGCTTTTCTAAATTCCATTAACAAGGTAACATAAAACAGAACAAAGCTCAATAGCATTTACAGTGGTAGAACAGAAATAACTATCTGCAACAATATTTTGTGCTAGCGAGATTGCATTTACACACAGTGCAAAATAAGAAAAAGGAAATAAAAAGACAAGAAGAATATTTAAATATAAAGGACAACTAAGCCTTATTTTAGTTAGGCTTGATTGTATCCATTTGAGTCTATACATGCCTGAACTACGACAAAGATTTATCTCTGGCTCTTGAAGGCCTTGAGCACTTGGAAAATGTGTCACATCCTTCATAATTTAGATGTGCTGTACAGCATAATTTTGCAGATGCTATACTGGCAATATTAAATCCTAGCTTAGTTATAATGCACAAAAAATACATATATATATAAATTCATATTTTAAAGGAGTCTGCATTTACATTTTTTTACTGCATGAAATACCTGCTCTTTGCAGCTTTCACTCCCAGTCTTTTAAAGCTAAAATAATTTAAAAAACAAACAATAAAAGGTAGGTATCACATACAGGCTGTAGCTATCTAAATCAGTCTTTAATGCATAAAGCAGGTAGAGACAAACAGCTGAGAAGTCTATTTTCCCCTTGCTACATTCTACTGTTAATAGAAACAAGTTTCAGTACATGCACGCGTATCAAGAGGTAAATGGACCCCAAAATATTGTTTGTGCTACTAAAAAAAAAAATTTAAAAAAATGGAGATTAAAAAAAGCTAACATTTAGACCAAGGGAAAAAGAAGACACTTAAAAAAAAACATCGACAATAACGTAAGTTGTGCAAATTTGGGTGTTTTTAAATGCTGCCTATTTTTAGCTTATAATATAATATTAAAATAAGGTCTTTCACTTATTAAAAGAAAGCTTGGCTGTCCTTTTGAGAACACTNAATCTCTTCAAATTCTCACCCACCCACCCCAATTTAGAAATAAGCATGGAACAGAATGCAAGTTTTATAATTAGAAAATGGCAGTTTATAGACCTTCCCCAGTTTCAAATGTGCAGTAGTGCTTCATGATCCTTGAGGGGTTGGAAGATCAAAAATAATTGGAGGGTTGGTTGGTTGAAAGCTGACTGTACACGTTGAAGCATTGATGTACGTTGTGTAACCGTCTGTCATGATGCCGTAACCTGTAGGGAAAACGTGTCACACTTACTGTAACATAAACAAACGACACGGCCCGTAGGCAGTGGCACTGAAAGCTCGTTGTGGGATCAATGCTTTGGAATAAAATTAAATTAATCCCTTCAAAATGATACAAGCTCTTGAAAGTGGCCACAAAGGCTTGATTGAAAGAATGCGATGTACTCTACTTGAAACAAAAACTGAGGCCTTTTGTTTGGGTAGGAACTTCCCCTGTTGAAACTGGATACAGTAAAAACAGAGACAAACCCATATATGCACTGTTTCTAATTACTTAATTAGCGAATTGTATGTTTGTATGCCTGCCATAAGGAGAAAAGACCAAACCTAGAGAAAAAGATTTAGAAGTAACTTTGGTTTCACCTACAAAACCCCCTCTCTGGGCAACGAACCAAACCCAGTAAGCTTTCCCCATGCTAGTTACTCATCACAGAACTGCCAAGCTGGAGCTCATGCTGGCTTGTGAAACCTCAGAAAATCGTTAGCAGGGTAAAAATATACGTACATACATACCTACTTCACATTTATATATGTGTCTGTGTTATATATCAGTGAAAATTATTATTAAGAAAAGGAATGGTGTGCTCTAAGCACCAGAGGTCAGTGGATGACCCCAAGTGGATGACCTTAAGGGAAAATTGAGGTGAAGGTTAAATAGATGACTGCTTTTCATTACAAAGGGATCTTTGAGAACTTGTTTTCAATTAAAAAAAGCAAGTAGTAGTAAATATTCATAGAAACACAGACTGGCTTGGGTTGGAAGGGACCTTAAAGCCAATCTAGTCCCAACCCCCCTGCCATGGGCCCTCCACTAGCCCAGTTTGCTCAAAGCCCCATCCAATCCGTCCTCGAACACTGCCAGAGAGGGGACACCCACAGCTTTGCTGGGCAGCCTGTGGCAGGGTCTCACCACCTTCTCAGAGAAGAATTTCTTCTTAATGTCCCCTCTTTTATCTGAAACCCATTTCTCCTTGTCCAATGACTTCCTGACCTTGCAAACAGTGTCCATCTTTCCTGCAGTCCCTTTAGGTACTGGAAAGCTGCAATAAGATCTCTCTGGAGCCTTCTCTGGAAGCCTTCCTCTGGAGTCAAACAATCCTGCCTTCCTAACAGGTGCTTCAGCCCTCTGACCATCTTCATGGCCCTCCTCTGGACTCACTCCAACAGGTCCATGTTCTGTCATGTACTGGGGACCCCATAGCTGGACACAGTACTCCAGATGGGTCTCATCAGAGCAGAGTGGAGGGGCACAATCATCTCCCTTGACCTGCTGGTCACACTGTGTATGAATCACAGGCTTTTCCGGATGCCAAGGACTTGACTCCTTAGTAATCCTATGGCATCAGTTTCTGGATTCTGAAGACTGTTCTCAACCTCATAAGTATCTGGCCAGTGATGCTTTTGTTCAGAGTGCATCTGAGGAACCAGCAGCAACGCTGGCTCTCTGCTGGCCTCTACTTTCTCTCCTACTTGTTGCACAGGAAACAGGACATAACAGAAGTAATTTTGGGCAAGTGAACTATAGTGACCCATTAACTTAGTCACACATGAGCCATTATTCAATAAGTGCGATGTCAGGAAAGAAATGATAACAGAAGTACAGAGATATGGAGAAGGCAGAAGCTTTCTTCCTACATTCTCTCTAGCATAAGCAGACAGGGACTCCAATTCCACCAGTGAAAAAGGTGAGAGAAAACTTTGCTTTTGTTTTCAGCTGATACCCACATGAAAACAACAGAGAAACTAGAAAAAAAAATCCAGGAAGAGTTTGGCACCAAATATACTTTAAAAATAAATACATAAAGCCCCCAGAGTTTCACGTAGGAAGAGAACTTCCCATCGCAAACCCACAGGGGAGAAACGTTTTTCTTTTAAACCATTATGATACAGTACAGATCACTGCTGTCTGAAAGCTAAGATAAATATAGCTACCCACAGTGTCTATCAGGAAGAATAATCACTTCAGAATTGCAGCACTGTCCGCCTGTATTACTTTATTTATTTAGACTGGCAATTTTGATTTAGATCATCTCATGGTGGGAAAAACCTTGCTTGTGGTTGTTCTTGCTTATCAACCAACAAAAAAACCTCGCATTACCAAAACATGTGTATAGCCTCTGTTGATTTAGTGGAATGTGGTACACGTTCATCTCAGCTGGAGCTGGATGAAAATTAATTAAAGCTCTTAACATTTGGCTATTTCTTTCTGTATTGAAACGACCTGTTATGTCTTCTGCCTAAGAACTGAGCACAATTTTAACTTTTTTCTTTTGTTAGCATGCTTGTAGGAATTCATGTGAACATTCACCTAGCATGTGCTGACACCTTTCCTATGAAATTTAAATGTCAGGTGCTGCACATGGTTCCTTGATGCCTTCTCGTAATAATGACCTTGTCCATTAAAATAACATCCTCCCACACTACCTAACACTACTACAACAAGAAGTTTCACAGTTCAATGTGCTTACAAAGACAGGAGAAAATTTACATATGTTTTAGCTGGAAGTCTTGCAGTATTCTCTTATTCTTAATATGGAAGGATTAATATTTCCACAAAATATCTAATCTTTTCACTGGGTGCAGTAAAAAACTGCTATTCAAGCCACTGTACTTAAGGTCATGTCAGTATTTCCATTATAAGCTCTTTATTTACAGATACCAGGCATGAAACTCATTATGTGAAGTCACAAGGGCTTCAGAAAAACCAACAGCACTAGTTGAGAAACCTGCCCTTTTTTATTTTTCTTTTATGAAGTCCTCCAAATCTTTAAGCGTATGGAGAACCTAATTAGAGTCAATGGAGAAACCTCCAGGGGGGACAATATAAAGCATTTAATGTATAATCTTGAGTTCTCGGGTCACAAGTCTTACACTCTCAGGCAGAACTCCTAGTGTTTTCTCTCAGCCACATGAAAGCTACAAAATTGTGTTAAATATTTAAGTATCTCCAAAGTGTATTTAATCCCTCAAGTCTCTTCTGCTGCCACAAACCGAGCTTATTGTTTCTGAAGCTTCACACTCTAGATTGGTGAGGCATTATCTCTTCTAAAAGATGAGACTGCTGGAAGGTAATACAACCAGTACAAACTGTATTACAAGATGCTTTTAGAAATGGATGCAAAGTGAGTTCTGGCAAGCTCTCCTGAAGACTGAGTCAAGATGTCCTCCTTTCTGCTTTTCCTTATGTGATGAGGGAGGTGAGCTGAGGCAGTAACTTGTCTTCAATTCTCCTTTTTTTTTTTTTTATTAGCACCTTTCTTGGCTCCTGTGCTTGGAATAATGGGGATCATTTTTATTTTGGCTTGCAAGTATGGGGAATCTCATCTGTTTCTCTAACCAATTTTGTCAAAATTTGAATTGCTTTCAAATAACCTGTATAGAACGACCTTTGCACAGTGAAAGATGTAGGTGGCTAAAAGTAGCACATGTTCCTGAAACACTCTGCTTTAATTCCTGCATAAATTTACAGAGTGCTGTACATGCAACTGCTCCCCTCAGTTCCCTACCTACTTTAACCCAATATGCCATTACCCATCCTTTGCAATGTACCACGAAAATGTGCTCCTCTGGGATGGAAGAGGGGAGCAGTGCTGCTCCTTACCTTCATGAATCCCACCGAAGACATGGAGTTTGGGTCTTACTCGCCTCTGCACCGTGTTCAACAGTTCCACACAACCCACTCTTTGCAGCTCCTTTGGAACCCAATCTCGAAAACCTGAAGGCACAATGCAATCAATACTCTTAATTTTCTCTATTCAGGTAATGTTTCACGTAGTCTTTCAGGAAGTCATAATTCATGGAAGGTTTATTACATTATCTGTAGTCGTAACCTCTCCATTAAAGCACACAATGGCTTTTAAGAAACGTTTCACTGTCACTTTGCCTTTCCTAAGATTTCCTCTCTCCATCTGCATTAATATTTTTCTGGATGAGATTTGTGATCTTCCACCTCGAAACCTTGGGACATTTATTCCCAGCACTGCTGCAGACTTTTCTTCCCTTTCCCCTGGCTCTCACAGCAGTCAGCTTCCCCAGCCAGCTGTGTGGTTACTCCAGAAATGAAACACCTCAGGAATTTCAGCTGATCTACGACCCAATACCTCTGCCCCGAGATTTAAAATAAAGTCTCCTGCAACTTCCAGAGAACTACAGTCTGCAAACGCTGGTGTCCCTGGTCACCACCAACCAGTGATGCAGCAGAACAGCTTCCAACAAGCTAATGCAAATCGACTATGCTGCCATTCAGTCCCATAGGTAATATGGAAAAATGCACAAATCCTGACTGACATTAGCTGTGACAGAGTCTGGGGCCCTGACTAACACTGATAAGTATCAGCAGGGTGAGATGAATGAGGAGTAAAAGGGAAATCAGGAGCCACGTCCAACTGCTGCTCCGTTCTACTGCTTTTAAAGTAATTACACCCTGCGACAAGTTTATCCCAGGTAGTAAAAGCAGTTGTGACATGAACTCAACTGTATTTTGGAGAGAATGAAGAACCCAGTTACATCTCTACCTCCCTTAGTATTTATGTAATGTACAAAGCAGCATTTTGTCAATATTGCCATGCAGGCTGAGACCTCTCCTTCTAGGCACAGTAGCACTGAATCTGTGGCGGTAGTTAAAATACGGTGCCAACCTTTTGAAACTGAACTTAATTGTCTCCAACCCAAAATTTAAGTATTGCTTATCGAATTAAAGCACTCCTTAGTGTCTGCAGCATCACAGTATTTCTATAAGAACGTGATTCAGAGCAGATGAATTAGCAACTCATCTAAAACAGCACCCAAGAAACACTGTAAACATGCTTATGTTTTTTTTTTTCTTCTTTGGGAAAATAAACAGATTAAAATAGCGCTATTCAAAGCAATGGTTTTCAGTATCCTGTGCACCCATGCCAGTGGATGGTGTATTGCTGCTTTATCAAAGCAGCACAATGATAGCTCCAGTAAGGTTAAAGAAAATTTGCAGATCCATCTTACTCTCTAAGTAGTAATGACAGAGTAACTGGGATATAAAAGGAGTTCCAAGTACATTTCTGGTAAAAATCTTTCTGCGTGTTTTTGCCCCTCCAGCCCACCTCTTCGTTCTGCTTAGACTGAGGACTCTTAACTGTGTACAAAAAATCAGCACACATTAAATCCTGACTCCATGGTCACTGAGAAGCTCTGTGAGAGCACCGATCCAGCCTGGTAGCACCTACAAGCTGTTTCAACATGGCGCCTTCCAAACCTGAGTTTTTTAAAATATCCACTAACATCTCAAAAGTCAGTGACTTCACACAATCATGTGGTGATGTGATCCACTGGATTTCAAGAATTTCCTAAAGCCTTGACAAAACCACAGGCTACCAAAAGCGGCGGTAATGAAGCAGAGATTGACATGCTCTCTTATACTGGTGAGTCATATTTATAAAAGGCAGATGCTCAGTTGTTGCAAAACCAACTGAAATATTTACAATATGGTCCTAGACTGCTCACCACATGTGCCTTAAAGAAAAGCAGCACACAATATGCAATACTATCGTGTGGGATACGGGATAGGGAAAAACAGTGAGAATTTTCAAATTGTTTTAGTGTGAACTTTAATGACTTCAGATACACCAGAATGGAGTACTTCTGTCTCTGCTGAACGATCATCTTGGTGTCTTTCTGAGACCACCAGAGCTTAGTTAGGAACTCAGAATTAAAATGGGGATCAGCGAACTACTCACTTTTACAAGGCACACAAAACAAAAGGATACTGAACTAAATGAAACGCTTCAACTCCTGAATGAGAAAAACAAATCATGCATTCATAGACCTGTGCTCACTTGTCATTAATTCGAGTAAGGAACAACTGTCTGAGCACATAATTGTATTCCTTCACAGGTTTGCTACCAGTCAATTAATAGCTTTAAGACTAGTTACAGATTCTTAGTTTACAAGGACGTTATCAAGGAGAATATGTGACTATGTACTCCTGAACTCTCACAATGTGCTCTAAAACCTTAAGGAAACATCACTGTAGTGGGAAAATGTTTTAAAGGTTTTTAGCTGATCTCTGAAAAAAACATGGGATTGAAAACTGTTGTCAGATGAATACTCTTCTTAAATAAAATGTCAAATTATAATGGCTGCGGAGTCGGATATTTGATCTTCCCTAGCTTAAGAGAAAAAAATACATTTTATTAAGAAAACACCTGGCAACTCAACAGATCTACTAAGTCTCATCATCTCTTTACACTTCTTGCAAAAAAGCTTTTTAATTCTTGGTTTTGAGCTAGGGTGCAACTACAGTACAGTTCAGAATATTATTAAGTTTGCATATTTTGAAAGTAAAATTCTCATGCAAAGAAAAAAGAAATGACACAGCGCTTTTGTTTGACTTACCAAGGGGAGGTCCATGTGTCATTAGTATATCAATTCCCTCGGGAATAAGGTTCCACTTGTCTAGCAAAGACTGACCTCTGGGTAGGTTAAAGCCCCATCCATTAAACCACGGTGTCCTTTGGGGGGAAAAAAAAAAGATGAACTGCATCAGTGTAAAATAAAAATCTCTTCCCTTCTCCCGTTCCTCTGAATAGCAGCAGTTCCTGTGCTTCACAGATTACTTGCAGGCAGCTTTTTTGAAGGGGATGCCTCTCCATCAAACTGGTTCAAATACATACACACAGTAATCTACATGGCTGAATTTAGACTAATATTCTATGCTCTTTTTGTACTTCAAGATTATACAGCCCTGGGGGTGTTTACTCACTACAAAGAAAGGGGAAAAGAAGCTAAAATAACACAGTCTAAATATAAAGCTTTTTCCTCAAACTTGGGGGTGCTCAAACATAAGAACTCCTTCTTTGTAATACCTACAAAACCAAGCAAAAAATCTCCAAAGTTGTTCCAGAGGCAAGAGACGCTTTCTCCCAGCACCAGGCAGCCTGTGGGTAACAGCTCAACAGGAAGGCTGAAGGATGCTGCAGTGACAGGCACCGTATTTCTACAGTATTGCCCCAAACTCAAACGTGCCCCTTTTAGCACTTCTAACATCAGACCGCTGTCACATAACGTGGCTTTGAACTCCTAGAGGTCTTGATCACACAATATTTAGCATCATAATGACTTTTTAAACAGATCTTATTATTTAAAATTCTGTTAGCATTTTTAAAGTGGAAAATGAGATCCTCGGCATTCTCCACTATAGCACAGTAGATAGACATCCGTTTCTCCACCCACCCACGCACATAGTGATGAAAACTAGAGATTCTCAGAGTACCCTGTCAATGCCTAACAGCCAAGTCTAGTAGTTTTGATGCAGACACATTATACCAAAGCTTTTCCTTATCAGGTAGGTCTATGGAGCAATTGTTCTTGAGAGATAATGTAATATTTATACCCGTCACTAACAACTTTTTATTCAGCTGTTAGACTTGTACTAATCTTAAGAGTTTTCATACACGTGTGTGTTTCCCAGAGCGCAAGCAACAGATCTAGCCTGGGTTGTTTCATTTTCCAGGTAGGATACTCCTGTCCTAGCCTTAGTAATGATTTAGGGGCATCTTTGTGAGAGTCCAAGTTACTCCTGCAGTCTTCTGTGTACTGCTGCTCTGAAACCAAAAATAAAAATTGGAGGGAATAACAAAACCATAAACAAACCTTAAATAATGTACACCTGTTAAAAAAGGAGAAAGATTTTAGAAGTCTTGTACTGCTTCATTATGATGCCTCTAAATTGTGTTTTTTCAACCTCAAATACACATCAAAGAGGAAATCTGCTGAGATTACACCTCTAATTTTTATTTTTTTAATTCAAGTATTTTTCAGGGACAACAATTTGGGCAGTGTATATACACAGTATATATATAGTATATACACAGTTACACATATGGTCTGAACTCCTGTCAATGCACTGTATAGGACACTGCTAACACAGGAGCAGGAAGGTCACTGGTGTTTAGGCACAACTAATAGACATGTCCCGTGTAGTCCGACTGAACTAATACTTGTACTACACACACACAGGAACTCATTCAACCCAGCAGACTTCCTGGAAGCTGGATGACTGCTAATAAAAGACAGGAAAATGAGATGTTCCTTAAGGTATTTTATGTAAGCTAGTGGTTCCTCATGTGCACAGCAATGAAATTTCACTTCTCACCGTTGGCTTACTCTGTACCCTATGAAACCCTTTAAAAAGCTCCTATGTTGTGAAGTGAGGTCAGTGTACTTCACAGGAGGTTTTGTAGGCAAATGAATTAAAACTGAAGCATGTGTCTTAGCTCTAGCTAAATCACAGGTGTTCCTGCTTCTCGGTGATTGACCTTTCTGAAACACACATCTACATTTCCTTTCCTAAGATTTAACATACCAAGATTAGTGTAACCTTCAGGGCTGCAGATGAAAGTTAAAAAATATGGTTTGGCTAAACGTTCAGCTGCTTAAAAAACAAACACACTGTGCATAGGTTGAACTTTTCACTGTCAACTAATGATTCTTTCCCCACTTACATTTCTGCTGCAGATAATACTGTAGTTATTACACCATAGTTAAACTTGAAATGTGAAACCACATCTGTGATCTCTCCAGAGCTCTTCAGAGACTACAACCACAGAAAAACCTGGATTTGTCAGCAGTTTTTTTTTTATTTTATTCTGAAGCACAGGGGAGGAGGAGGGGAACCTGAGCCCCAGTATATTCTTCATTCACCAGCCCCTGTAATTAGCTGTGACTAACAAGCACCACATGGGAATCTGCTTGTAAGAAAACTTTTCAGAAACCTTTCCCAGTATGCAGGACGCACACAAAAAAAAAAGACAGTCAAGTACTTCCTTAATATACTGAATATTTCTGTACAAAATGAACAAATCTGGGAGATGAGCAAGCATGACTGGAAGAACACTTGGATTACAGATTTAGGTTCCAAACATTTCAAACCTGAATCCAAACTGCACGTTCAATGTGAGCACTGTGCCCCGATGATGCAAACCGAGAGTCCCTGCACCTCTGAGGCCATTCAGGAGTTGCCAGAAAAGCCAAGAGGAAAAAGGATGTGTTCACAACACCGCCGAGAAGAAAACCGGCTTTATGGCACAGATTCAGGTTTAGATGAGATCACAAGGAAGGTCACCCGATGTCTGCACTACACTGTGTTGCAGTGCAGACAAAATGGAGTTGATGTACTGTGAATCCCGTGAGCAGACAGATGAATAGCTGTTTACCCCCAGCAAACTTTCAATGTGTGCAGGAACAACAAAGCCTGCACTGTAGGTAGGCAGCCTCTTATCGAGGGGTATCAGACAGGGATATTTTACTCTTATTAGTGCCCTTTTTTGCATATGTAAGCATTAAATGGAGTTGCTCTCAACTTCTTAATCATTTAGAGGAGAAAAATTGTGCATGTAGTTTGTGCCTTCTGCAATATCTTCTCGAGCTGATTACCACCTGGGAGAAAACACCGCATAGCTAGTAAAAAAAGTCTGTAATGAACTTTGGCTGCACCTACCTGTGCTCAGCTGCAATCAGGTGCAAATAATTAGTAAAGGCTACTTCGTCATTAGTAAACATATTTAAGATCTGACATATTTTTCTTTCCTACAAAGTTCTAAGTAGAAGATTTCAGTTAAACACCCCTAAAAATTAATAGTAAGCTTAATTTTTCAGTAACTGGCAAAAAAGAAAGCAATCATCTACCAAGTAACGCCACAAGGGAGGTGCAGACCTAAAAACCACAGAGATTAGTGATGAGAGATTACAAATGATTTTGTCGTTTTATGTTTGACGGACCAGAACACTTCCTCATACCCCATGCAGTGTGACACTGGTCCTGCTTGCCTGCCATGTCAGCCCACACCCAGGAGAACCTAATTGAGCCACTGCTAGTCAGAACGATGTCGCATTTCACAGCATCCTTCACGTGCCATCAAAGCGTCAGGATAATTCCTGATCCCCGTCTGACCTGACAGCTCAGCCCTACCCTGTCTGCAAAGCTTCCTTATCATTTAGGGGTAGCAGTTAGGCTGGCAGCAGATGTGACGCGGAATACCCTCATGAAAGGCTGACACCTGGCCCATCGTTAGTCTCTTCAGTTCTTCATTTCCACCCAGGAATCCCCACAGATCTCCCTCCACCTGGCATTTCAGAAGTTACATTTTCTGCAATTAAAAGAGTGCTTATATGGGAGGATGTGTATTATATTCACAACTGGTGCTGCAAGAGATGCCAGACACCACTTGACATAGTACTAAGGAGGAGGGGATCTTAAGCTTCACAATGAGGCTTGCCGTGCGTTTGGAGGGGCACTGGGAGAAACCCCCGACTACACACAAACCCATCTGCTTTTAAAGGCAGAGAGCTGCCTCTTCAGCAGGAGAGTGGATCTCCTTCTCCCAAGCAACTTTGTGTGGGTTTACTATTTTACTATTATATTTAAAAAAAAAAAAAAAAAGAGAGAAAGGTGTGGTAATGAAGCATGATGACACCAAATCAGAACCGCTCCTTGGTGTACGCCTCAGAAGCAGCACAGTCACACAGGGAAACAGGAAAAACAAGGCCAGGGCCAAGTTCATCCAGGTGATACAGGAATTGCAACTCTTTCTGGATCTTAAAAGATTACTGAAGGATGGTATGTCCCACTACCTACTTCTGTCTCTTCTCTGGGTCATAAATTTAATTATCTGATCCTCAGAGTTCACAACTCGAAAGGTAAATGTACAACAAGTCCTTCTAGATTCAGCTTCTCCCTTCACCTCCACCAGTTAATCCATTTATTTCAATAGATACCGCTAAACAGGATTAGAAATAAATAAATTCTCTCATGTGTTTTTAATCCCACATATCCCTTCATTTTTAAGGCTTTTAGGAAAGCTTCTATTTTATCTTTAATCCAATGAGTAAAGTGCAGTGGAGGCAAAAATTTCAGTCCGTGTCCTTCCGAGGACCGCAGCCGAGAGGTGCCTAAAACGCATGGTAGCAGGAATTGCTTCTCCACAACTAGTAACAAAAGAGAAATCATCTTTGCTTCCACTAGCATTCAAACTGAACAACACAGCCCTGGCTCACGAGGGAGAGGGGCAGTGCCATCAGCGGAACAAAAACGGTGGGACGGGCACCGCTGAGCACTCCTAGATGCGTTCGGGCAGTGGACTAACCTACAAACAGCCCCAACATATCAATTACAGTCCTGGAGGAAAGCTGCAGCAGTGCAGCACACTAGCAGAGAACAAACCACAAAGGGTGGGGGGCTGGGGGGAAGTGGCCTTTGTGCATGGAAGAGAAAACCCTCTCCAAGCTCCTCCCTCTGCCGCGCACAAATGTTTGCCAGGGCAGAGCAGCGCACACGTGCCCGTCTCCATTGAGCCCACGGGGAGAGCGTGCCTGGTGGGAACACGCTGAAAGGGGCTGCAGTGTGGGGAAGAGCAAGAAGGGGAGCGTGCGCAATCATGGCAACAAAGGGCTGAGGAGGGCGAGCGCACTGCGTATCGCGGAGCATGTTTTACAAGATAAGAGCTTCCACAAAGGCTTTGAAACTTGCCTTCTGTGCTACAAAGGTGTATTTTTGGGGGGAGGGAGGTGTTTAATCTCCTTCTTGCAGTGAATATTCAAATACTTTTTCATAATGTAGCAACCAGGAAATGTTAAAGGCTAAATGATTTTGGAAATGTGCACCCTGTATGTACTCTTGTGACATCACTAAAATCACCGTATGGCGGCTCGTATGGCGGCTCGAGCTGCATTTCACTCCCACTAGCGCTGACCTTCTGCGCCTCGGTGTCCCGTTTAGGACAGTATTACACAGCCAAAAGCAGCACTGCAAGGCCTGGTTCCTTGGCACTCTGCTTGCCCTGCATCTTTAAACAGCTGAAGCTCCCACCCAGGGCTGTGCCTGTTAGCCATGTTACTGGATGTACCTTATCTCCTTATCTTCCGGAAGGCGGGAAGTCTCTAAAACATAGTTCTGCTCTTTTTACAACATCACAAAAACCTGATGCATCAACAGCTGCTGGTAATATCTTTTTGTAGGTTTCCTCTCTCTTTCAACTCACAGTACAACCTCTAAACACTTGCTGGTTGCCTAATGACAAAACATTTGAGATACACAAAGCTCCCTCCACATCCACTGTCTTTGGAGGGAGAGTCAGCACAGGGTGCCTGCTCTCTACAAAGCAGTCCTCTGCACTGAAAAGCTGCAGCAACCACCTCACCACCACAAGCTAACATGACCTAGTAGATAAGACATCAAGGTGTTCTCTACCTCAAAATGTACAGACTGGTCAATTAAGCTTAGACTGCTACCAGAGATCCATGCTTGGATCTGTGAGAGGGCATAAAGACAAAGCTAGGATCTCGACTGCTGCCATTCCATGACTGTACTGATCAGGACCACCTAAAGCAGGGACAGATACAGGAGTGGAGCTGTAGCTGTCCATATGGCTGGAAGACGGAAAGCTACATCTTGCAGTTCTTCCCTCTCTTGCACCAATTGGTGCATCTCTGCATTTGCTGCCCCTAGGTTGCCACAGCTTTTACTGATGGGTAACTGAGCTCTGGTCCCCAAATGTAAAGTCTACTAACTCTGCGGACACCTTTCAAAGTTCGGATTCTCTGGTGGCCCGTAACAACTGCTTTCATCTTCTATCCTTTGACTTGAGTGGTTAGTAATGTATTTTGTAGGAGGAACAACATCTGCTCAATTCACATGTTTTGTGTTAACAATACTGGAGAACCACAGAGAGCATTTATGATCTCAACTTGTTGGGGAAGATGTATTAAAAAAAACAGGCAACAAACAAACCACAGAAACAAAAAAAACCCTAATACCAAATTCCACCACCCCACTCCCCACCTCCCCCCCAAAAATGCCAGGGTTTAAGAAACAGATGCCAAGGAGGGAGAAGCAGGAGGTTAAAATGCCAGCAATGCCACAGACACAGAGGACTGCAGGGACCCCTGAGGACAGGGGTTAACAATATATACTGAAGCAGAGGAGGGGATGACACAAGACAGACAGTAGATAGTGGAAAAGAGAGGGAAGGAATAGATGCATTTTTGAAGTTTATGACTCAGGAAACCTTTGCTTAAGTATCTGAACTGCTCATCAGAGAGGAAATTTCCTCCAAATCTTCTGAGATTTTCCAATCCCTAACTGCATTGCAATTATTTTATTTAGGGCTTTACTTAATGAGATCTGGGAGATATTTTAATATATTAAAAAAGAAAAACTTGACTCAAGGGCTAATTTCATTCTACTTTTAAAAAGAACAGAATAACAAAGTTATACTATTAAAAGTGAGTCTTAGACCTTGCATATTTCAGTGCCACATACAGAATGGCTTGAAGGACAGACCTGGCCTAAGCTAGTCCTAGTCTCCATACATTAAGTATGCTGCACACTTCCCTGCATGGCAATGGCAGCAGTGTGGCAGCAGCTCAGGCCTCTGAAAGCACCATGCTGAGATGATTTGCAGAACTGTTCCTTGTTCCAGAGCAGAGACATTCTCCCCTTCATTTCCATACCGCATGCACCCTTGGAAACATCAAAGGATGCTGTGGGACTGAAAAGAGCTTGAGCCCTTCAAACTGTTATGGTACAATTTTGTGGTCTTTGTAGAAACACACATCTACCTAGAAGGAAGGAGCTCTCTCATCCTAAGGCTCACCATGCGTCCACTCTGAGGGACAGGATTGGGGAAAAAAGGGAACAAAGGGGCAAAAAAAGCAGCTGGCTGAAATTTTGATTCAATTCTGCTCAACAACTGTGCATGTTACAGAAGGAGGCTTGGACGCTTGGCTGCCTCTAGCAAACATGATCGTAATACACTAGTTGCATTACATCTTAAATTAATTTTCGACATGCATCTTATTATCCATGAAGGAAATGTAAAATGACAAATCTTCCACCCTAGGTAGACCTGGAAGAAGGTTTTACTAGTAGCCCAGTTTCTGCAATGACAACACAAATTGAAGTAGAGCAAAAGAGAAGTAAAGGCTGCTTCCCCAACAACCCTTTAACTTATACATATTTTTGATTCACCAGGGTAGTATCTATGAATTTGACATGTAAGAAAGCAACATTTGTACAGGTGTAATTACATCCAGTAGCTTTCACTGAGTATTTTATATATATATATAAAAGCAGCATTTGTAAAACACTAACTGATAGATGGCTGCCTTTAAAACAAATGAGCTCCACTTCAGTGAATTGTGGAACAAATGTTGCCAGATGTAAGTTAATAAATGTAAGTTAACAAATAAACCACTGGAAAGAAGCCATGCCTGCCCACCCTCATGGTGAGCTGGGTTCTTGCTCCTAACAAACAATCTCTAGGAACTTCATGTTTCTGAATAATACTTAAACCAGAATTGTTTAGCATCACCTGAGAGTCTCAGCAGTTCCTCCAAAAGGCTGTGCTGCTCAGAGAACAACTTGATTGCTTATTCATTAACAAATACCAAAGCCACAAACCAGTGGAATCCCAGATACATCTTAGTATGTAGCATTTCACCTCCTTCACCAAACTTTACATCTGCTTTTACTGCTCTTAATATACAGACCTTAATGGCACCAACATGAAAGACAAGCACTCCCACCCAGAATTAATTTTGGCAAGGAATTTTCTAGAGCTATCAACCCAATGTGCCAGTTCATTGCTGCCCAGGGGGGTCACAGACACCCCCCTCCCTTCCCCTGCCAGTGCCATCCCACCTTGCAGCAGCTCCAGTTCCTGCACACTTTATTTATTTGAATCCCAATTACCAAATGAAGGAGTCACTTTATGGTGTCACTGTTTCAGTAATCCACAGGGCAAAACTTAGCGGCAGATTGAGGAAAAAGCAATAGCTGGGCTACCTGAAAGGAAGTAAAGTAACTTTTCTCACTCTGATGTTCGCTGAAGATAATCCTTGGAAAACAGGACTTGCTGTTTTATGCTTATAGAACTAGGTATCACAGCTGGGCTTTGAGTCGCCTTGGGAATGAAGCCCAGCACCAGTATTCAGCCTCTCACAGTAAAACAAACTATGGTTACTATGAAGTCCTATGAAGAGCTCAAAATGATGTTGAGTTATAAAGTCTGTCAGTGAGCTTATACTGGAGCTTAATTTAGGCCTTGTTCTTGCACAGCTTTTGAGCTCTCCATGAAATGCACCTCCATGCTCTAGCACATCAAATCGAGAAGAAAAGATTTTGGTCTTTCTGCTCTTATGCTCTGAATGCCTCAGTTGCCCTTGCTTCTCCTGATCTAATTTGCTGAGTTAACAAAAGTCTGTGGTTTCCGAGAACTAAAAAACAACTAAAAAAACCCCACTAAGCACAAGCCTGCATCACAATCACAGAGACTCAAAGGCTTTCAAAATGTCTTTTCCAGTACCTTCCAAATGATAATTAATTTAGCATCAGAACAGTCCAGGTAGATGATTGTTTACAGGAAGACTGGGTAGAACCATGCTGACTACACTAAGAGTAATTTTGACAGAATACAGTCCTAAGTGACTTGCTTGAAGTGAATCAGATGACAGACACAGAATGCCGCCCTTCATGATTTTCACTGTTAGCCTTTAACAATAAATCAATTATTACCTACTCCAATGATTTAAAACCAGACCCTGGGATTGTTTATTGCCAGATGGCGCAATTTAAATACTGCCACTATTTTTGTTTTGCTCAAAATGCTTAGCATTCTTCAAGAAGAACCCAAAACTTTCCAGAATGACAGGTAGGAAAAGCACACAAGGTTCACATATATTAAGTCTTCCATTCACGTGCAGCCCATGATATTTAACTGTAGGAACTTGTAACATAATCCTCCAAAAATTTACAGAGAAAAATGGAAACAGTTAGTTATAATTAGGCCACAGGATGCTCCCTGCATTTCTTGTTTGTTTGAAGTCTGCACTACCTTCATTTCAGTTTCATTCTTGAAGCTGGATGTCAGGTCGCTTATCCTCGCTAGCCAGATGAGAACAGCCAAAACAACTGGAGTTTCCAGTGTCACAACACACACTTATTTGGTTTTTAGGTATGGTATGAAATATCATGGCTGGACTTGAAGCAATGATATCAGTTTACTGTTTAATTATGAGTTTTAGGAGATGTCATTCATGTATAAGTTATACAATTTGCTTCACTTTCTTCATTCATTACAGCCTTCGCTTTGTTAAGAAATTTTACATCTGGCCTACTCAAAATTTCACCTTTCCTGAAAACTGTCATCCTACTTCAGAGTCTGAAGGAAGGGAAAGTTAGCAGCTCCTGTCCAATCTTCATCACAAACACACTGCTACTTCATTTGTCAAATTCTGACAACCAACAAGCTAAAAAAAGTCATCTGGGGAAAAGGGCGATTACAGATCTCCAAATGCACATCACACCTTCTCAGCTCAGGCAACCTCAGGAGACTTGTATGCAAACAAAGTTCACACATACAAAAATCCTGTTCACCCGACATTACATGCATACAATGTGTGCATGTGCGTACATGTATAAAAATACATTTTTCTTGCCCGTGAAGAGGAGTCCAATAAAAAAAAAAACCTGAAGAAACGACGCACTGCGCTCCCAAACCAATGAAAACTCCAACTGCTGTAGCACTCAAGCATGACCTGAGTAATATAAGCTAACATTTTCAGGTTATTACCTGGAGGAGCTGTCTATGTATGAGCCAATTTAGCAAATCAATTAAAGCAATGCAGTTACTTGATCAACAGATGAACAAAAAGAAAAATAGAATGACAGGAGTCACTGAGGTAAAAAAAACCCCACAACATACGAGGGTCATAAAAGAAGCAGGAGCTGCTGAAAAGACTGAGGAGAGCATTCAGCATTGAAGAGGTAAAAGGAGCATTACTTTAATTGAAAAGGATCTGTTTAAGCACGGGTCACTTGCTTTTGTTGGCTTCAAGATCATTAAACAAGGAGCTCAGATTACATTCAGGTCAGTTTACACAACATTTAATTTTAGGCTCATCCACCTTCATGTCGTCCCTTTAAAAAGGTTTGTGGGAGATGGAGATTACCACAGACCAAATGAGAGTTTATTTGACTCTTCTGGAGGTAAAAAGAATCAAACACAAACAGTTTAATTAGAAACTCACATAGATCAGTGACTCCACTTGATCACCTAAATACTAAATGCTATTCATGCCCTGGTTTCCAGCTCTCACCTGGATGGATAGAGGATTTTGACACCCATATCTCTCCAGATCTATATCCAACACCTAATCCACTTCAACAGAGTGCTAATGGAATGTAATTAAGTGCAAGCAAGCAAAAACTAAACAAAAAGAATAAAAAAAAAAAGAGAGAAAAAAAAGAGAGGTAGGAAAGATGTCTTTCTCATTGACCACCAGCCAAAACTCCCATTTTTATGAAAAGCCTGTGGTGCCTCCTACCTGGAGCGCAGTCAGGTTCAGTAACTTCTATGCAGCTGGCTGACCATCAGCCCCATCAGGGACACTGTCAGGGCAGCACACTGGCATGATCAGATTCTTCTGGTGCTATGAATGCCACACTAGAGGCTCGCTATTACATATTCATCCTTTGGAATCAAAGACACTCATATTTTTAAAAAATACACTTCCAAAGAGAAGTTGTGAGCTCATATTCCAAGTTCTTACCTGAGGTATATTGGATGTATAAGATTTTTTTACTGATGAGTTACAAGCCTATGAACTGGTGGTTTGTAATAGAAAGGCAGACTGACATTTAAATAGAGTGGCACTAGAATAATGGCTTTACATCAGTATTTTATGGGAGGCTGAATAACCACAGAGTTAACATACTTTATTTTCTGGCAATAAAAAATCTGTTGAAAACAAAAGGTCATTTTGTTTGATAATGTAAACGAATTAGATTTGTATTGTATGGTCAAGAGAGTAAAGGAAAGATTAATTCTTTGAGGAGAAGTCAATATATCAGAATGGCTAGGACTGGTTTGGTTCTAATTCTTTAACCATGCTGTAAAGCCTGTGGTTCATAACCCACAGCCATACATTGCTGTACACCGGAGGTTTTAATATAGGCCCCGGACTTCAGTCTGATCCGATAAAAATCTGAAACTTGCAAGAGGCCATTATGTGGGCAAACGATTCATTTTATATTCACCTCCTTGTCGTGTCAGTGCAGAGGTCATCTAAAGAGGGGGCTTAATTAATCAAACTGTCAGAGCCAATGAGGAGGAGCATGTTAATAGGACTTTTATTTCACCCAGGAAAGCAGTGGTCTGACAGGAACCAGAAAATATGGCCTTGATGTTGCTGTTTATTAGCAATGCTGAGATCAGTGGTAATAGGTGCCAAGCAGCCCACGTTTGATAAAGCGCTGAATGTCAAGAACCTGCACCAACTAGAAATTAGACTGACAAGAGGTAAGAATTGCAGCATCTTGATAGATAGACAGCTACCAGAGAGCGGGTACGGTTTGGATGGGATCACACACCCAGCACCTGCACAAGACATGGTCTTGTTTTCTTCAAGAGTAAAGCAAAAAATCCCAAACCACTTCACCACGAAATACCACTCCAACCCACAGCTATTTTCCTTCCCTCGGAGGTGAGGCCTTGCAGTAGTTCCCAGGTCTGTACACCTCTTGCCTGTGTTAGATCAGGTGCTCAATGAGTTAAACCCCGGCCCCACAAAACACAACGACGATGCCAAAATACAGTGAAGATATCACTTCTTACCCAAAGCCTTTCCACAAAATCCACGCTCTTAACACAAAGTGCACACCCATAGTAAAGAGGAAAACAAGAATATCTGAAAGGGAGTGAGTGGGAGATAGGAGAGATGCTCACAGTTTTGAAGGGCACTGCACTCATTTTAGCAGCAGCCACGGCATTTGCTGTGTGGGTGATATATGTACAATTTTAAATTAATTATTTTAGTAATGCAGCCCTACGTGATTTCTCAGTCTGCAATGTATTTTATACTTCAGGCCATGGTAGGCTTTATAATTAACTACTTTCTGAAGCCATTTTAATTAATTTTTTTCCCTCCCCAACACCATTATTTCCAAATGAATAGAGAGCTTCCATTAAAAAGCCTTCTGAATAGCAAGCTGCCAGGAATCTACTCTTGTTGGATAAAGTGCTCAGAATCAGAATCACGTCCCTAGCAATGCCCCTGGAAAGGTTTAAGCAAAGAATGAAGGAGCTGAAAGGAAACATGCTGCCTATGGGGAACCTCGGACACTCACAGTGCATGCAAGTTCCTGGCTAAGTTGAAATCATTCTTGGTGGAAAAGAGAAGCTGTTGTGTTTACGGCTGCTGCCATGGATCCAAATATCCTCATCCTGAATGATGGTTTATTTTTTCTTCCCTGAGAATACTCCATTGTCTAGATTTTCCTCTTAAAGACAGCAATACTAAAATTGGAATCAAATGGTGCAGAACGGAGCTGCGAGCCTCCCATTAGGGTGAGTCTGGCTCCCAGGCAGCCACATGCCACCCCTGGGCTCAGAGTAGGCTGTCGGAGAGGCAGGAACCCAGTCTGGTTCTTCCTTGTGCACCATGGGCAGCTGTCCCTTATGACTGGAACAGCACAGTTCAATCTACAATGACAGGAGAGATGCGTGCACTAAGATATTTTTCGTTGGTGGCAAAACCACTTGGAAAACCCTCTGCCTCCTTCCTAAGCCTTCCCCGCCACCCCGTATCACAGGCACTGCTCCCTCCTGGTAGTACTGGTGGGACTGGGATAGGGTAGCTAACATCACCCACTTTAAAAAAATAATAAAATGGGAAGATCTTTTCAGTGATTTGGTTTTTACAGTGTTCAGACCTTCAATAGCATAAACACAGGACTGGGGAACAACAGCACAAACAGAGGACCAGTTATTTAAAGCAGGAACAATTCACCCTACCATAAAGGAAGCACACAAAGTATAATTAAGACATTCCTCCCTTCCTAATCTTCTGCTGTTGATAATGTCCTTTCGAATGGTTAAAACTCTATTTATTGCCCCTTGCAGCTTCAGACTTCCTAATTTAAAAAATATAAGGCACACCCCCATACTTCACAGAAAAAATGTCAGATTGAAAATAAATGCAGAAAGGTAAAACATGGTCCAAATGACTACCTTCTGGAGCTTTAAACAGCTGCCTTCACAGCTACAAGAAAAATAAATGCTGGTGGGCACAATCTTAATAATGGTTACAAGCTTCAATTTTCCATGTCTTAGTGGCAGCAGTATTAAAAACATCTATTGAAGTCAGTTCAGATTACAAAGCAGCACAAAAATTTGGAACTATGTTAAGTAAGTATCTTTGAAGAAGATTTTCCTGCCATTGACAATTTATTACTTGGCAATTAACAGAGTATTTTATTAGTGTTAGGATTTATAACCTAGATTATACTACTAGTTTATTAGGGTTGGGCAGGGGAAAGGGTGAAAGGCTTGAATTTTTAGTGTCACACCTTTGTTTCCTATACTATCTAGTATGACCAAGCAGCTGTTTTTTGGAAGGCTTTGTAAAAGTATTTTCTTTTAATTGCTTGTGTAACTTCACGCAGATACTGTTTTTATTTTGAAACAAAAGGAAAATCTGCACGTTAATCCCAATGACATTGCTATAGGAACCTTATTTACAGTATGATAAAAAAATCGGTCCTTTCTCACAGCCTCATTAAATCTAAGCCTCATTTAACTACTAGGACATTTTTACAATGGGTTTACTGACATACTATGACAAATGTCTGTATAACATCCTTCAACAATAGCCCCAACTATAGTCATAACCACAATGTGTATAAACACAGCATCGGTTTTAACAATGCACTGTCCTGAATAGTAGGAAGTGAAGTAACACTAAACACATTTTTACTAACCCCCACATCTCCAAACCTGCGGTTTGCTTTAGTTTGCTTTCGTTGGTTTCTATTTCGTTTTTCTTGGGTGGAGTGGGGGGTTTTGTCTTTTCAGTGGGAAAAGAAACATACCCCTTAAGATTACAAGAAGATGCAAAACTTTTTAAATATTACAGGAGGACTGCTTTGAAATTTTGAGCTAGACGGAAAGATTTCCTGAAATTTGATTCTTTAGCGATAAAAGGCTTGGCAGCAGGATGAAAGCAGCCCTACCCTTTTTCCATGTCAGAGAAATGAATGGGATAGCTTATGAATACATGTAACTCACCCATTCAGGAGCCGTGCTGGTGCCTATTTGTCCTGGAATATCAGTGTTAGGTTACTGTGCAAAGCAAAATAACTGTTAGACAGCATGAACTCCATCCACGAGAACAATGAGGGCCAGAAGAAAGGTTTTAGAGACTTAACAAATGTTTCAAGTCTTAAGGTAATGCAAGGAATTAAAAGACACTTCGATGGGAATTGTGCTTTCAACATACCTCGATAAGCTGCTAGCCACCATAATTTGCGAGGAACAGATATCAGAAGAACCAAAACTGTATGACAAACTAAAACTGAACAGGCTCGACTGCTTTCCTGTTTGTGGCTGGCCTCTGATTTAATTTCACATCAAATGATATCGCAAAGCTGGACATGGTAAACCTACAGTATTTTCACTGGAGACTAGGGTCTGACATTCTGTCTAAATGAAATTTCCCAGTTGTCCCAAACACTTTTTATCTTATTTCCATGCTAGCAGTTTGAGATGTCACTATGTATTGCCACCATGACAGATGAGCAAAGGCACAAGAAAGCAACACAGCTAGTTTCTCCAATGAACCATGCCTGGCAAACGTGAAAATTTACTTTTGCCCCTAGCTCCTGGTCCATTCCCTGGCATTCATGGTGACAGGGGTAAGCTCTGCAATGTGATTTCACACAGGCTGAAATACAGAGCACTAGTTAAGGAAACTTTGTATCCATCTACTTACGTACATATATGCATACCTACACTATTAAAAAGCACCAAGAGCCAAATCTTGCAAGTGGTAACAAACATTAGCTAGCATTAGAGCAAGTACTGTGACTGCAGTAAAACCCTGCAATATAGAAGATTGAGGCCACAGTACATATTTTTTTGTGGATTAACAGAATGAGGCTTGAATGGTATTGATAAAAAGATAAAGAAAACATAATTCAGAAGACTTCTGCTTACGAGATGATACCTCTCGGGCACTTGAATTTCAGTATTTGCAAAGACTTCCTTTCAGTGACAGCTGGGAGAAGACTATGGAAACATTTATCACTAATTTAAGTGAATATGTACCTATTAACTACAATGTACTGTTCTAAGAGCAACTTCAAGATCAAACGAGGAACTTGGGTTCCTCTTCTCTAAATCTCTTTTTCTTGCTGTTAGGAAAGAATAATCTTCTGCCTTTAAAATGCAGCTTCTTCATACAGGCGTGTTCATGTCACAGAGCTGGTAACCACCAGGCTTATACAAATATTATATGCCAATTAACACCTACATACTGCTTACTCTCTCTTCCCCTTGAGTAACTGCTCACTCTGAATATGACTCGTGTTTACCCCAGCTCAACGAGACAGGAAGACTTGCAATGACTCTCTCTGAGCAATGCTAAAAAAGGAGCAGTGAGCATTTGTATGCAGCAACCTCCACCTAGAAGCACCCAGCACCCGTGTCAATGTGTGTGAAATGCTGGTCTCATTGAAGTCAATTTTCAAAATTTCACCCATGATTTATTTTTCAATAAGTCATCTCTCACTGTCCTGCTCTTTGATATTGCTTTGCTTCTGAGAGTGCAGAAGATATGAAAAGGTGCATTTATATTAGCAGCATCCACTTTAAAACTTCACATTCTACCCTCTTTATAAGGCCCTGCTGCCATCCATTCTCTGATACAAGCTGTTATTCAGCCTTCACCTGCCTTTATCCTCGCAAGAAATCATTCTGACTACCACAATACTTCCTGCGTAAAAAAAACAGAGGTCATCGTGGTCTCTCTTGTAAGCATTAGGAAATGAACTTCTGCTTAGTAGCAAAGGTAGTGCAAAAAGAGGGTTCTGCACAGTATTTCAGCTAGATTCCCCTCAAGATGTAAATCCATACAACTGTTTTCTTTATCAGTGTACAACAGAGGCCCCACATGATCAGAATCTTCCATGACTGGGACTGTAAGAGTAAGGCATGTCCTGTTTTGGGGATATATTTTCAGAGCTTAATAGTGGGATGTATCTGAGACCTTCCTGTTCCAGGGATGCAGAAGATTACCTGCCCCCAGGAGCCCCATAACCTGAGCCATCTCCTTCATTTATCATTCCTTTGCTACAGATGGGAAAAAGAAGGGGGAAGGGAAGAAGACGACTGGGGATGCTGACTTCAGTTTATTCAATACTTTAGTGGTTAAAATACTTCCTCATAAAGTAGAAGAAATGATTTAAACAAAGAATGAACTAGAGGAATAGTCCCAATGCTCCCTACAGGTAAGACCAATAAGCCTATGTGCACACACACACACGTAATATATTCCATGTATTTTTCCATATATATAAACAAGATATGCTTTATTACATGCCACGCAATTATTAAAAAAATTAAAAAGCACATAGAAAATGAGCATGATTTGGCATGTTCAAGTAGTCAAACACATTTCTGTATCACAAGACACAAGTCCTTATTGAGCTTTGTTCATCAAATGCTGTAGCAGCCCGAATTATGCCTGTAAATACAGGCATAAGTCGGGCTTTAAAATAAGATTTTAAAAAGGATATTTACCTTCCTGTTTCAATGTCTAATGGCTTAACCGCAACTTGCAGTCAGAGAGATGAATTAGCAAAGTGTTTAAAATACAACGTATTGCTGGCTGTCATCAGGAATGAATTTTCCACAATACTTAACGATTTTAACTGTCTAAATCACTGTCATGATGTCCTTACTGAACTAAGACTATCCCTGCTGTAGCTTTATTTCTTACAATGCACCAGGAACAAATACAACCTGTTATTATCAGGTACAGCAAATTCAAGTCTGTTAATACTAGAGTCCCCCATCAGCTAAATTTAGCTGTTCAACAGTCAAATGTTTGGTACAAGTTGGTTTGCTGGGCTCCTTTATAGGCTTGTCCACAGGATGATGTCTAAAGAAGTTGGGATGGATCACAGGTGCTGCTTTTACACCCTTTAATTGAAAAAGGAACCAAGGAACTCGTGCTTAGCTTCAACTCTCAGCTTTTAAATAAATAATATTAAAAAAAAAAAAAATGAACCTCCACCCCCCACAAAAAATAATAAAAATTCACTATACCTTAAGGAACATCATGCATTATATAAAATAAAGCTTCTGCAAAAACGTGGTGAGAAAGGTGTTTGGTCAGATGAGCATGCATGTACATATACAGGATATAAAATCTGACACCTAAAAAATATATATACCAACTTCTGGCAATACTGAAAACCCTTCAGCATGTTTCTTCTTTGAAAGTGTGCAATGCTTGTAAGAAGGCAACTGTGATGATACTGCTTTTAAGCTATTTTAGTAAGGGCCCTTGACAAGCTTCACATAAAATATTCAGCATCGATGCTTTCAAGTCTACACAATTTAACTTAAAAAGCCCTGCATCTTCAACCCACATTATAAACAGGGTTATCATAAAGGTGGCATGTGGATCAGATGCTTCCTCTTACCCTTCCCATCTGCCTTTCTAAACTGGGATACTATTGGACTGAATCAGAAACACAAGAAAAAAATTGAAAATAATCTTTTTTTAATTAAATGTTCTTAGTGAAAGTGTTAATAGCTTTAAAGATATCTAGAAGAATTTAACATACTGTTTCAAATAGTTATGTTTACATCCCTAAAAAGGACAGTACAGCAGAAAAGCAGTTGGAATTATAAGGGTCACCTATTTATCTGGTCCTCTAGCATGAAACTATACTGACCATGCCTTTTATTGGAAGGCTTTTATCTTCTGAACTAACTTCTGAAATTAAATCCTAGCATTACAGAACCGAAGAGCTTCTGATTTCAGAAGTAGCTGGCTTTCATCCCTAATTTCTTTACTTTTACAATGACCTGATGGAAGAATATTCTTTAAAAAGCACACCAAAGTATTGGAAAACACCTCCACTATGGAAAACACAGCATCCACTAACTTTTCAGGCTACAGCTGCAATGAAGGACTCTTTGCAGGCATAAAGCAAAAGCCATTTTTGTATTCTTACTGGCCTGGATACTTCAATATATTTTTCTAAGTTCTTTAGATGCCAAGATTGGCATCAAGATGGAGACATGGTTGTATTTCGTAATGTACATGTGCATTCCTTAATCAGGCAGAATTCGAAGTAGAGTATTTAAATTTTTCTCACTTATTGTCTAAGAACTTGAGGAACAAGCACATTATTTAAATCCCAATGAGATCACTGGAAAGAAAACCTACTGGCTTTGACAACCTCCACACCAGGCTCAGAGGACCACAGTCAGAAATTTACCTAGGTCCTGCAAATGCATCTAGTGAGCTTGCAATATAACCAATACAGCCCTTCTGCAGATGCTGAAGGCACTCAGAAAGCTGAGTGCTCTGCGTGGAGTTGAAAACAAACTGATTCTCAGCTGAACTATGCCCATTTTGCCTGTTCAGTGCCAAAAAATCTAGTTATCTTAGTTATCCTCTCAACACTACTGTTCCGAACTATACTAATAATCATCTTTAATATTTGTTTCTTTGAAAATCTGGTGCCTCTTTCTGTGTCCCCTTCCCTCCTCTCCATTTGGTATAGCTGGGAACTTTAACCTTGGCCATAGAACCTCATGATAAAACAGAGACTAATAACACTTTAAACATCTACTTGTGTTATGCAAAGATATTTTAACTTCTGTTGAACTCAAGCTATAGGAAATGGCAATTTCAAACCGGACTTGATACATTATATGGTCATTGAGCTATTTCCTATAAATATTTCAGATGGTAATTCTATTCTCCCAAAGAGAAAATGACTTAATTATCAAGGTCTTTTGCTCACACTATTCATGGAAACAGCTATACTTTTAAAGCATATTTAAAGACATTAAATTATAAAACCCAGTTCACATAGGGTAACTATCAGATAATTACTTGATTGTTCATTATGATGACTACAGAAGATTTATTTATAGTAAGTGCCATACTTTCTAACATGGTGCCAAAGCCAGATAGTACTTAATAGCCAAAGATGACTCCTTTGGCACTAGCAGACTGTAAACCACAGTGACCTGTCAGCCCAGTCCTGCGAAAATCCAGGAACACTTCTCTCTGCTGCATCAATATCACACGGCCACTGCAACCAATGTCCTTGTCTGAAGCCACCCAGGTCAGTCTACTCTCTCACAAGAGCTATGCATGCACATATGTAAATATGGTTTGCTATTTTTCTATGTTATATAATCTGCTGTTTAACCTTTAAATATATGTTTACCAAAGCCTGTACAAGCACAATGTCTTATTTTAGCAAGGTTTAAACAGTAACTTCTGCTTGACTGCAAAACATGCCAAAACAGAATCCCTGTCTGTCTTGGTGGAGGGGATAAACAGTGCTGTGTCTTCTCATCCCAGATCTGATAGTCATTTACAGGGCCTGAAATGTCACTTCTCACTGAAATGAGAAGTTTGCCCGTTGCTTTCAACTGTATCAAAATTTAATTTAGGTGACTACTGGTAAGACTGCAGAGTTATTGCAAAACTTATTGCACCAACGATTATGGTACCAAAAGGATGGAAGACCATGAAAGTGGAATCAGAAGGACCAGACTAAACGCTCACTGAAGTCAGTGGAAGGACGAAATGAGCTGTGGATCATACCTTGCTTAAAGCACCACCATCTTCAGAGCCAGTAAAATTTTACACAAAGGATTAGAGGCATGGTACTGACTATGTGTATAAAATCCCCATAGAATAAAACATACAAGAGTAGCTGTGAATGGTGAAAGCATAGTAATGGCATGTTTCCACAAACACGCTCAATTACTGTCACACTTCAGGGAGCCGCTTACAGCAAATTAAATTTTTCACACTAAAACTACCAGTATGGGACTCCTCAACACATCTTTGCAAAATCAAGCACAGAAACCCCAGTCTGTAAACTTTTTTTGCATCAAGTTTAAACAGCAACTTTTCAAACCTGAATATCTACAAGCAGAAGGCAGCAGCATGAGATGGATTTTCTGTGCAGAGACTGGGTTGCTTCTGTGCCACTCAGCTATCTTGAGGGCAGCTGTTTTAAGGAATCACCACGTTAATGAAAAAAAAAATCTAGTTTCTGAAGCAGAATATCAAGAATATTAAGGTTTCTATACCTTTACCAAGTTTGCCCTTTCTTGTCCGCTTTTGCTGGAGTAAAATGAATTCACCTGAAATATTACCATCAGGGTAGGGTGAGAGGGAAATGCAATATAATTAGAATCAGAAATATCAGATGAAAGCTGTTACATGAAAGTCCCAACTCCCTCTGCCCCCTATTATTTATTCCAACTCAAAGAGCATCTTTTACTCACATCAGTATTTACCTCCTTAGTTAAAGAGAAAAAAAAAAAGTCAGACTGACTTTTAAAATAACTTACATACCATGCATCCAGAAAAGATTAATACTTCTTCAAAGAACAGCAACGAAATAAAAACGAGATTATTTTAGCAGGGCAGAGTTTCTTCTTGAACTAAAGCTTATTCCTCAAATGGTAAGATTTAATGGCTCATGTGGTAAGGTCAGCTGCTACAAAATTTGGATTATTTAAGATTTTTAAGGTACAAATTCAGCATAACACCTTTGTATGAAGGACCAGTGCTTTGGATAGGTAGGCTGAAAAACACAAAGAACTTAATTACAGCAATAAAAACGCAAACAGGAAGATCTGAGAACAATCCCCCTGGAAGCCTTCCCTGTAGCACTTGTTTGCTACCAGCCCTGAATCCACCAGTGAACCCACCATCCATCCCCATGCGCTTCTCAAGGCTTTGCGAGGCGCATTACAACTCTACAGAAACTGCAGCTGCACACAAATTCACCAAATTCATCTCAGTTTGCACTAGCTGTGTTCCAGAAAGCATCACACAACTCCAGAGGTAGAGAAATACTGAGATTTGGCTTACTACATATACAGTTTTTGACTGCAATGAGAGGAATGGATTATTATTTGTTGCTAGCTTTCAGATTTCATGACAAACGATGAGGCCTTAACTCTTATACTGTCTGCAAAAGGCATTCAGTCTCCAAAAATATTTTTGACCTTACTGAATGGATGCTTTCCTGCTCCATTGATGTTAAATTTCCACAGGAAAGGATATTTTGGAATACACAATTAGAAAAATTAACAACTAAAATAAAAACTCGGTGGAATGCCATTCAAAATCTTCAGCACCTTGTTAGCATCGACTTTTCAGAATGTGTAACTAAACATAAAACCAGGAGGCATAAGCAGCTGCAGCCCCAAGCACAATGGGTGGGGGAAATACTCTACTAAGCAGAAAAGTAGCTTGACGTGTCCCTTCTCTGTTCCCTTCAGCTAGTTTATCAATGGCTTGCAGCAGAAATTATGCAGAGGGACAACAATAAACAGTAGTGGGGAGGCTAACATATTTCTGGCTCCATTAAGATAGGTTTTTATTTTGGGTTTTTACATAATGAATTCTAGTTTAGATAAAGTAAATTATTACTGATTTGGACAGTTAATTATTTTTCTCATTTAGCCTCTATAGCTGTAACTACCCATATGAAGTCCACTCTTACAACAATATATTGAAAACATTAGTATCCTAAAGAACAAGCAATGTTTGATTGCTCCCAAAGTTAAAAGTTAAGCCACTGAACTGAAGAAGTCCCCACATAAGCTCTGGGAATCACTTTGCTCACACACATTAGTTACAGGATTGGCTTCAGCATTCGGAGAAGATACTGTAGTTATTATTTTGGTTCATACAAGCAGTTTGTATTCGTGTTCAATTAAAATAAAAAAAAAAAGACTTGGAATCAGAAAAAGAAAGGTGCTGCCTGCAATTTACGATTAAAAACTAGGTATGAAATACTAGGTCCATTATCTCTCCAATCTTGAAAGACTAGCTTGACCAGGAACAACAGCTCAGTTGAAAAACTGAGACAAAGGTAATACTTGGTCATATAAGATAAACTTTGCTGTAATTAACTTCTTTTTTCTTAATGGATCTGTAAGTTCTAAGGTAGCTCTATTCTGGTACAAGAATATTAAACCACTCCGTGTTCAATCATAAATTAATTCTAATTTGCATCCAAATATAGCTTAATGACGAAAAAGGAGTTTAAAAAGCATAATTCATCTCTTTATAACCAGAAAAACTTTAAATGTATAGACAAAAAATCCCAAAGTGTAAAAACGTAAAATTACACTACAATGACTTAAATATATAGCAAACTACTCTGCCATTTAAATAAAAGTAGCATACCATCCAAAGTTAACAAGAATGAAATGTTGCAAATCAGCTGCAATCGGCTTTCTTCAAATAATCGCTCACAGATTTTTTAGCAAGTACAGAAGCTAAACCAAGAGTAAAGCTCACTGTAGAAATCACTTGAACTGTTGCACTATAAAAAGAAAAGAAAAATTACATCTAAGAGCTTCTTTTACAAACAACTTGGCAAACAGTAACATTTATTTTCCATCTGCTCCTGAGGTCTCCCCATAAGTAATCCTGTCTACCTAATCTTTCCACAGGTCCTTTACAGTGCCATCCAACGCTCTACTTCCCACAGCATGCCCTTGCTCTGCACCTTGCCCCTGTTTATCTACCTTATCAGCTCAGGAAGAAATTTCGGCAAAACTCTTCCTCTGGTCACCGATATCTCTGGGAACCGAACCCATTAAGATATTTCTGACCCCTACTCATGCTATTTTAACTGTCTGTTGTACAGGAAGGAACTGATAAAAATAGGATTACAATGCCCTTACAGATGAACTAGCAGGAGGCTTGATTGTGATTGATGCCTGAATAAATATACAATAACAGGCCCTACATTTCAACACTGCTTTTGATAGAAGGTAAGAAGTGTCAGTTTTCACTGCCTGGACTGCAGGACTCTTTTCACAAATACCTGGGAAGTGCCTTTGATTGAAGATTGAATCTTCTACTTTCAGTCCCATTTTAAATAAAGAGCAGGAAGTGGTTATTAGTAGGTAGAAATGTATATTAGTATTATTTCGTGAGGTTGTATTTCTTCCCACAGGTACTTATGTGTAGCCCACCCCCAAGTTAAAATGAAGGTCTGAATTCCTTTGAAGTCTGAATAGCTTTCCCGCAGATACTCGGTGCCAAGGTGGGTCTACTGGAAAAAATTACCAATATCCCAACAGCCTTATGGAAGAAAAAACAGACTGGGCTCAGAGTTTGGGGTAGGGAGAGGAGGGTAGGATTGCCCAGGTCTTTGATAACTCACCCCTTCTCAACAGGCACTGGGGTACAGCCCGAGCCTGGGGAGTGGTTTCTGTATTAATGGCACACTAGCCACCCTACTGTGGGTCTGGAGAGCAGCACATGAGCGCAGCACGTCCAGCAAACAATTTCAGACAGTTCTCCCTGGCTCCACTGTACCGCAGCACAGACTGATACCCGTCTGCATTCTTTTAATAATAATCACTAGTAAGCAATGAATTTACCATCCCAAACAAATTTCAGGAAGTAAACTCAGCTCACAGTTTTTATTAACCTTCCTCTTTCTGGAGAGGAGGGCTTCAAGTGTCCTGAAATCACACGTTATCAGCTCCCACTTCAAGTAACACAGCTATCTATTCCACTTCAACAGTATCTCAAATACGCCCCTTCTTATCCTGCAAAAAATAGACACCTACTTAGCTTTCCAGTGCCAGGATCCAGCCAAGTACTTAAGCAAGTACACAAACTTCAAGCAGGAAAACAGTCCCACTGGCTCCTTCGAAATCATTCATGAAGTCTGCATCTGCTCAGTACCTTGCTGTATCATCTTTCTAAAAATAAGTTAACAGTAATACCTGGCACTTTCTCAGCGCTATACACTTTATTTGTAGATGAAGACATCAAGGTAAAGAAACCAGCTACTTGCTGCTCCTTGCATAGTTGGACAGTGTCAGAGCTGGGACTCCCCTTCCCTGTCCCCTCTCACATATGCTTCATCCCTCCGGTACCACGTGCCTCTGACCAAAGCACAGCCAGTGTGGGTACCAGCTGCCTAGCACTCAGCAGGTCTGCAAACAAACCATAATGACTCAGCTTCACCAGTTACTATGTCTGCAGCAATTCATAAAGATCAAATACTGCAATTAGAAATAGTCCTGTCGTTAAGCTGTGATACCAGCACCATCATTCAAAAAGCAGTAGAATGACAACATCTCCTTGAAAGCACCTGTTCTTCTACTCTTGTAGTAACTGTGTTAACTATTAATTTGTAGGCATTTCTGATATGCATGTGTGATCAGCTCTCACAAACTACAAACACCTTTCCAGAGCACTCTCTTTCCTTTACACCAAGAATCCATAAACCAACAGTTCACCTCCCAGAGAAACCAATGCGTTTATTGTATCTCCTTCCCACTGACCTTTCTGAAATATGACTGAATTACAATTATTTCACAGCAGTCACCTATGTGAAATTGACTGTCACATAATTGCATAAGTGCAAATTGCATGGCTTTCTGATGTTAGGGTTCAGAAACTTCTTCATGGATTTCTCCTCAAGGGTTCAACGCTCTAAAAACATATGCCAGCTAACACTGTTTAAAAAAAAAAAAATAACACAGCCACTTTCATTACCTGTTTTGTATAGAAATCACTTTAATTCGAACGGGACATCCCTACTCATCGGGTACAGACACAAGACGTGTGGATGTCAGAGGTACTTACTCCGGGCTGAAGTCATCACTCAACAGGATGGTAAATCCCAGCACTAGACCAAAATTCAATCAAAGTCCAAATGAAAGCACTGAAGTGAAAGATGCAAAGCATCTGCCCAGTATAAATAGATGTGGCCAGTTCAGAATTTGGAGCACAACAGAAGGAGTAACCATGTCCCTCCTGCAGTCAGCTTATGCTGTCTAGTTTATACTCTGACATCAGAATCGCTGTCGTTCAAGGCATTTACCACAGCACCTCACAGCTTAGCATCACTAGACAGAAGGAAGAAGTTCAGTAATGTCAGCGATGTACAAGCAACACACATGCCACAAGCCAAATCTTCCCTCAGACCATGATTGCCCCCAGCCCCAACCAACCCAAAGGTAACAAGTGCTCTGGTTTAATATTAATATAGTTCTGGATCAGCACCACTGTAAATAAGGGCTGTGACCCATATTTTAGTACCTTCTCTTCTCCCGGTTATGATAATTCAGTTGTGATTTGGGCAGCACACCATTCCAAGCAAGCTGTGACTCTCTGCAACACTCTTTATAATGTAAAAATCGATTTCTGCGCTGAGCTTGTAAAATCAAGCCAAACATACATAAAAGAAGCTCAAATTCCTCAAGACTGTTTTCATTCAACTGCCAATTGCATAACTGGTTACTCAAGTTCATATAGATGCACAACACATAAATGGGAAAAGTTGCAAAGCAAAAGACTTTTCCTATTGCAATTTAAAATATCTTTGGGTTTGAATGAAATACCAGTTCAGCGGGTTATTAACAGAATGATACACACTCCCAAGCTGCACAGCAAGAAAGCCCTTAAACCCATGTTGGACTTCAGCAAACACATAAATCAATAGACAATTCAAACTGAAATATGTATAGAAGAATTCCATCTGGAGTACTTTTAGTTTTGAAATCAGATTCTGAAGAAGCAGTGAGAAACGTGGTGCTTTTATCTATACACCATGAATTAAGGAGCAATACTGAGAATTATCTCCTAGTGAGTGTAAATCCAGAACAGAATAAAATTACTGTGTAATTGGGGTGGGGGGTGGAGGAGGTGTAATTGCTCTAAGAAAGAAGAATTACAGCTACTCAGCTGCTGAGATTCAAAGCGTTTCAAAAACCATAGCTCAGTTTCATCACATTTTATTTTTGTAAACATGATAAATTCAGTCAAGTTGGTAGATTAAAATAATGTAGTAGATTATATCACCCCAGAGTTTGGCAAAAACCAATGCACTCCCTTTTCAAAAACCTATAACTGGCTTGCCTGTGAGGACTATCACACAGATGAACAGCGGCTAAAGGGCTATAAACAAATAGATTGCAGCAGCACAGGGGAGGTGCTAGTGGATTGCCACAGGGACTGGTATTAGGATCAGTTTTATTTAACATCTTTATTAATGATCTGGAAGAACGGGTAAACACTGCGTTAATTAAATTCACAGATTTCAGAACAGTGAGAGGTGTTATAAACACAAGAGTGGGGAAAGAAATTATGCAAAAGGAAGTTAGAAATACTGAGGGAAGTAAGAAAATGGGATTCCTTCTGAAAAAAAATGCAGGCTCATACATCTGAGAACAATTAAAAATGCAAATAAACCTTGAAAGGAAGAAACCCAAAAGCTGTTAAGCTAAAACAAAAGATCAAAGGGCAGCAGCTGACAGCAAATCCTGTACAAGCTTGCAGCATGCATAGGAAAAGTAATGAAATGAACCAGGCTACACACGTGGATGTGTAACAAGACGTCAAAAAGATCCTGTGATGCAAGCCTAGACTTTGCACAAGTCACGAAGCATATGGTCACCATATTACTCCAGTGTTTCAACTACACAAGTATCTCCTCATAACACACAGCGCACTAGTGACAACCACACGGAATGGAACACAGGGCTTCAGATCTGAGCTTCTTCTGAAGATTTTTCTAAAATAAACCAGCCAACCAACAAACAACATCCAGGAATACATATACATATACATATACATATACATATACATATACATATACATATACATATACATATACATATACATATACATATACATATACATATACATATACATATACATATAAAACCCACCTCAAAATAAACCCCTCAGCAGAAGAAAGAAAGAGTAAAAGAGAGAAATCCGAAAGAATTACAAAGACTGGATATATAATGTCTTTGGCAGACGGCTTGGAAAGGTACAAGAATGTGAACATCACAAAAGACACAAGAGACTTTTAGGCTCAGCAAGTATGGCACGTTCCAGATTTTTTAAAATATGGAATGGGCATATGAAGAATATAATCAGTTGTCATTAATAACACCTACAATGTCAAGGAACAATCTCCAAAAAAAATTTACTAAAGCTCCTTATCTTCATTCATTAAAACCTTGCCAAACACTCAGAAGTACAGCACAGAGACAATCCTGCGATGGCAGAATGACTGAAAGGGTCTTTTGCATCTCTGTCTTCAACAATTCCGTAAGAGACAATAAGCAGAGACAACCGTCTGAAAATTAAATCACTGGGCATCAACCAGAGAATGGAAATTAAATCATACTGAAGTATTTTCTTCTTTGTAAGCATTAGCATTAATCACATGCAAAAGTAAAATATTAGTTAATTTGATTCTCTGTGCCTTCCAGACTCTGGTCGAAACGAATCAATGCAGGAAGAGTGATTTCTGTGATAACTGGTGAAATGATAAGGAGAGAGGAGAAAGAAGAAAGAAAAGAAAAGAAAAGAAAAGAAAAGAAAAGAAAAGAAAAGAAAAGAAAAGGAAAGGAAAGGAAAGGAAAGGAAAGGAAAGGAAAGGAAAGGAAAGGAAAGGAAAGGAAAGGAAAGGAAAGGAAAGGAAAGGAAAGGAACAGTACAAACCATTGCTAGTTTGTTAAGTTAATATTTCTAGTCCACAAACCTCTGAAAAACGGCTTTACTACATGGCACCTTCAAAGGGTTCGCCGGCTGTAACACTGCCGGCTTGCTGCACAGAGACAAAGATGCTAACCCAGAATCCCAGCTCCTCCACAACCCCAACACAAGCAAAGCAGGCACGGTGAACGTGCAAAGCACGGTGCATTTGGGAGCCCCTACTCCTTAGCTGCCATGAAACTGGTTATTGGGTACGTGTGAGCGGCTCACTCGGTTCACTCGTGTTGGGATCACGCTGCATGAAGGCACAACCAAAGGCATTACATCTGCACTGCATCAGCTGAAGCAGGGAGGTGTCATGCTGGCATTTAACTCCGCTCTTTAGGCCACAAAAGGTCAAACTGGACAAACCACCAGCCTAATGAAGGGGTTTGTAGATGGGGATGAGGCTGCACAAAGCCTTTCAAAGCAGCTGTTAGATGACAGCATGTAGCAGTGAGGGACCGGCTCTCAGCAAGAACTCAGGTGTGGGCCTCCCTGGAAGTCAACACCGGGCTGGTGTGGCAAAGGCTGGTAATTTCGGGTTGTGCACTAGAGAAATCGAGGCACGTACAGAACATGGAAGCAACACAGCGAGAAGCAAGCGCAGCAGCTGAGACAAACCCCGTTGCCCTGGGGCCAGGGATTTTTCCAGACAGCAGGCTCAGCTCTTTAGTTCAGTGACAGGCTTTATTGAGCTGGCAAAGAAATACGTAATCAACATAACAAAAACTTTACAAAATAAAATCAAAGGAACAGCACAGAAGAAATAACTAGGGCTCTGGTCTGTTTCTTCTGATACATTTTAAAAACAGATAACTTTCCTCCTACAGGGAGGAAATACTGTATTTAATTAGAAGCATAAATCATTACACTTTTATGGTTAGTAATATCTTCTATAATGAAACTAGATTAGTTTCTCGCTACATATGCTGTTCATTGTTCAAATGTTACGATAAGTTCTAATAATGGAAATGTTAGAGAACAGTTTAGTTTCAAGGAATTTTTGTTTATATTCCACCAACTTCCAGATTATCTTTCGCAATATATACATCGGCTGAAATCTGTCTGGTTTTCTAGCTGATGCAGAAAAATATCTTAAATGACTCTGAGTGTTACGGGGATAGATTTATCTCTAAAACTCTGTAAAGGAGTTTAAAACTTAGCTACTTCCTATCTGTGACCCAAGCCTGAATTTTAATCTTTGCAGTTACAGACGGGGCAGGTTCTCCTCATTCAATATGCCGCTAAGGAGCGGTTCTGCTGCAACGGGATCCCGTCCTGCAGCCACCGCTTAGTTCTTTATCAACGTGCAGCCACAAATGTCACTAACTTAAGCAATTTTCTATAGGGCCGCAATTATTCTCCTCTGTCCATTTTCCCCACTCTACAGCAACACAATCAAGATGTAAACACAAAGAAAGTGCAGCAGACACATCACTGATTTCATTGCTATTTAAGACAACCCTAGCACCTCTGTGCCGCAGACTGATGAGGAAAGCACATTAAGCACTTGCAACAGAACATCCAAGCAGACCTGTTTTGCAGCCTGATTAATAGAAACAACCTCTAAGGACTAATCACAAGTTGAGCCCTGTTTTGTAGATTAATAGAACAAAGGCACAAGAGAATAGGGAAGGTTACAGGACTGGAATATAAATAAGAAAAGGTGTACACTCTAGGTAGTTTGACTGCCAGTAATTATCGGCTAACGGCACATCCTTATGGCAAGATCTTGCTCTGCTAAAGCAGTTTGCTTCCAGATGGATGATCATCTTTTGCATCTCAGGGTATTTTATCTGTATTTTACCTTCAAAATTTATGAACCATCAACAAAATCTTTCTCTGAAACGAAGCGTAATTTCACCTCACACTTTAAGTATCACTTAAATTTCTGTTTATATTAGATGATTATAAAACTGGCAGGAACTCTTACACTTCTTAGCTATGCCTATGTGGATCAGCAAATACAATACTGGCATATAACAAGTGACTGTTTCTCTAAACTCTGCTTGTCACCACAATACGCTAGCAGGCACCGAGATCCCACCGAGATGCCATGTATCCCATCTAACCCTGGGAGGAGGTGTGTTGCTCCTGCTGTGCCATCCCAGACAGCTGATTTTCCTGGTCCTGAGCTGAATTCCACCTCATGAGGAAAAGCTACCCTGGTCAGAGAAAAGTTTAACATATAAATATCTCTGAAATGAAATGCAAGATGATGTAAATTTTTTCATTACTTGGAGGTTTTCTAATGTTTACAATTAGAAGTTACATATGAACTATGTGCACTGCCTACACAAATAAAATACCACATGTACAACATTGAAAACTTCATGTATCAGAGGAAAAATACCAATCACCTTTTATATTCAATTCGCTTTAACAAAATATGATGAAGCAGTGGCAACACAAAAGGCTGCCTGTGTGCCTGCTTCAGAGCTCAAGAAGCAGTGCAGGTACCACTTATAGCCAGTGCTTCATTAAACATGTGATCTGCTCTCCAAAATCCTGAACAAAATAAATAAAAAAGAAAAGTCCTCCTAACTTCAGGAAGGATCACCTTCATCCTTTATGTGACAGACTACTATCTACAGAGAGATTAAATGGTATTTTCAGAGCAGTTTATATTTGATTATTTTCACATTTTCTAAGCTTTCCCAAAGCTCTACCCCTTCCAATGCTATACATGCAAGAACACAGGCGATGTCATTCTTCAATCTTCTAAGAGTTTACAAAAAAGGTTTTTCAGGTTAAGCAGTGGAAGACATTCTGCTTTAAAAGGCCACTTTCTAAGTTTCTCAACAAATATAAAACCTTTGTTATATTCACAAACAAGAGAGAGACAGACTTATTAAGAACAGGGAAAAAACCCTCAACAATTTAGATACCCTGGACTTTGGAGATTAAAGCGTACTGTGGCATCCTATACTAAAAATGGGAACATTTTAGGGCTACAGCTTTCAGACTAGGACTCAGTTTGCCTTTCTCCTCCACCTTTTTTGCGATGCAGGACGTGAAAGTGTCCCAAGCACCCCAGATGGAACACCAAGAGAGGTGTTAACGTGAACACCTTTCTCACAGATTCTTTTTATTACATTTCCCATTTTGGAAACAAGATGCATTAAAATCTGTGCCAGGAAAAGGAGGCTGGGAGTCATCCTTCCTTCTTGCATAAAGCTTTCTTCCATGAAGTTTGAGGTAGCACACTATCTGCAAGTATATTCCCAGGATACAAACTCATAAACTTGATGTAAGAGAGCAATATAGTTAGCAGCTGCAAATCCCAGCTTTTGTCAGTAAAAGCACTGCTTCACTTATGTTCAGAAATACACTGGCTTTTTGAAGGACCAGACCACATAACTTTCTTGTCAGTCCTACCCATCCAGCAAATGACACTGAAGCATCAAAACCAGAGGAGAGAGCTCTGCTGAAGCAGAGGGTAGCTAGGTTGCCAGATCCACAGATACTGGGCTCAAGTACTACCAGCATTACTTGGAAAACAAATATGTTGACAGACTTGCCAGATGATTTTAAATCACCACAAGCTTATTTTCCAGGAAGCATTATTTCCTTTGTCACAGTAGCCACAGGCACAGCGTTTTCAGGAATGAGACACATGGCGGTATGTGAGGCAAATGGCCAAGAACATGTATTACAGGATATAGTGTTTGGTATGTATCTAAAACGCTAAAGGAGAACACAGAATTAACTGCTAGGTGGTAACTTCAAGTACTTTCTCTTGGGTACACTGTGAAAGCCGCAAAGCCATGTCCTTCCTGTCTGTGCAAAATTAACCAAGGAGGTAGGAAGGCACTGGAGCTTGTGAGGCCTTCTGTACTTACTCTAGGGTGTACGCTACTCAGCCACATCTACAAAGGCACAACAATAAGCTGTTGACATCTTCCTGCTTGTAAACCACTGCTTGAGCCTCCTCTCTGTGTGCATATACACAAACATAGCTCTCGGCCATATTAAAATTTTGATATTTAACTAATAGAGTCAGAAATGTCAGCAACTCTCATACTTTAGATGCACATAAACCATAATACAGGCTAGCACCTAAACTTTTTAGAGGTGGTTATAAATATCCAGCGGTCTCATCGATTTTCGTCTGAAACCATGAGTGTTGACCACTTCTGAAATAAGGTGCCAGATCTATTCTACTGAGCGGATTCTCATGAAAATCTGATGAATGTAGCTGTCACTCTTGACCTTTATGTCTATGCTCAAATTCACGATCAGTGTGCTCTTATTTGAAGTGCTTGTGCAATTTTTGCTTTATTTCATAGCCTCTGTGAATTACTTTAAGCATTTTATACACATGTCAGAGTAAAGTTAGCATTCTGATCAATAAGTATTAGATAAATATGATCCAAATCATCTTGAAGACAGTCATGAAAAATTTCATCCTTCACTGGGAGCTAAGAAAATCTAGTCGCTTGCTACTTGACTTACTTTTGCGTTAAAACCAATGCAGTATTTCAAACATAATTTCTCTTTCATTCCAACTGCATTCTGGCCCCTCAGTTCAGGAAGGACATAGAACTCCTTGGAAGACTCCAGCACAGGGCCACACAGATGATGAAGGGAGTGGAACACCTTCCTTATGAGGAAAGGCTGAGGAAGCTGGGTTTCTAGTTTGGAGAGAGAAGATTGAGGGGTGACCTCATTAATGTCTATAAATATGTAAAGGCAAGTGTCAGGAGGATGGAGCCAGGCTCTTCTCAGTGTTGGCCAGTGATAGGACAAGGGGCAATGGGTTCAAGCTGGAACATAGGAAGTTCCAGGTGAATGTAAGGAAAAACTTTTTCACTGTGAGGGTGGCAGAGCACTGGGACAGGCTGCCCAGAGAGGTTGTGGAGTCTCCTTCTCCGAGACATTCAAGACCTATCTGGATGCATTTTTGTGTGACTTTATCTTGGATATTGCTCAGGCAGGGGGGTTGGACTAGATGATCTTTTGAGGTCCCTTCCAACTCCTGACATTCTGTGATTCTATCACCATCACATCATGTGAGTTTTATCATCAGCTCTGAGGCAATTAAATTCTTCCATACCTTTTTCCTGTTTGTCTCAAACAGATAACTATGGAGCAAGCCACCTGTAGACTACACCAGTTTCACAGCCCTGAAAATGAAGGACAAGACCTATCTTCTCCTGTCACCATCTCATCCCAATCTCACTCACGTCACCACATCTTGTAGAGACATTTGAAAGTGTCTGTATTTTTTCAATTACAGCTTAACTCAGCAAAGCTCTTAATATGAATATTTCTCTGTAACTAATAATTATATGCATTCAATTAAAGCTGAGTTAGTGAAACTTTACTCCTGTCCCAAACTTGGCATGTTTGGGTACCCTGTTGAAGGG